>VBSM01000865.1:1860590-1884634 GCA_008086735.1 Cheirogaleus medius | reverse complement strand
TGGCTGCTAAGTGTCCTGTTTCCTGTGGCCTCCGGATGCCCATCCACGGGGGTGACCCTCAATGCAGCGCTGGACAGTGCCGCCAGATGCAAGGTTCCCGCCCTGCGTGCTTGAGAAGGTTCCGCGGCTCTGACGTTTGCTCGGGAGGCTCCTCCGGGTCCGCGAAGAGACACGTGTGAGCCGCAACACGAGCCAGTTGCACCTCGCCTACCGTCCCCGATCTCTCCTTTCAGAATCCAAGTCCCCAAGTCCCCACAAGGGCGACCCAGTTTCAGGGCTGACATCCTGTGCTATTTTCCCCACTTAAAGACAGATGATTTCTTTGCCCCTTGGAATTGGCGGTAATAGGGTTTTGCCGCAAACGTTCGTAATTCTCTGCCAAAGCGTTTGGCCACATGGATTTTACAGAGCAGCGCTTGTCGGGCTTTAACGTGCGTAGGCTCACCTGGGAATTTTGTTGAAATGAAAATTCGGATTCAGTAGGTCTGGGGTGGGGTCCGAGATTCTGTGATTCTGACACGCTCCCGGGTCCACGGACCGGGCTTGGCAGAGAAGGTTAGACTGTCTGAAGACACCGGAGCTCCGCAGTTCTCTCGTGTCGAGCTTTTTCTTCTCAGTTGCTTGCCATGATCTTGCAACGCGTGCCGAGGTGCGGGTTCGAGATGGCACCGCAGGCTGCTGTGTTTGTCAGAAGGAGTCCTCCAGACACAGGTGGCAGAAGCCCCGCTCCACTACCTGGGGCAGAAGAGGGGATTTCGTGGGGCGTTGAGAAGTTCCCAGGTGGACGGCGCAGGCACACCTTGGGCCAGGTGTTCTGACAATATTGTCGGGGCGCCATCGTTGGCTTGGCCTTCTTGCGTGTTGCCTTTGTTTTCAGGTAGGTGTTCTGTCTCTATGGTGGGGAATGGTGGCCAGGTGAGATGGTCCTTTCTGGGAGTGGTCTCGATGGGGAAAGGGAGAGAGAATGCCTTTCACCAAGCGACACATATTCACTCCCGAAAATGACTGTAACCATCACCTCCCGGGCCCCCTCTTGCTGTGTCCAGGCAGTGGGCTATCGGGGGTACCGTGCCCCCCTCTTGGCCCTACCAGACGATGAGAAGTTGCGGAGAGGCTGTTGCCACAAGGGAGAGGTTCCAACGGCCGGGATTCTGCCCAGCCCGTGGGCTGTGCTCCCCCTCCCACCGGGCTGCCATGGTAACCACCGAGAAGGGGCCTGAGAAAGAATCGCTGTTCCCCAAGTCTATCCCTTGAATAAGAACGGCCCCCAACTTACCTTCTGAGCACAGACTGCCCAGTCTCGGCCACAGGTGCGCTAGCATCACCTGGGTAGCTTTTCAAACATACCAGTGCCCAACGCCCACCCAGGACACCTGCTGGCAGCCCACGCATAAGTATTTTGTAAAACTCCAGCTTCGAAACTGCAGCCAAGATTCAGGCCCGCGGTGGAGCCAGGGCTTGATGTGTGCGGTGATAAGGAATTTTAAATTTCAGGACTACGAGGAAGCTTAGTTTTCACCGTTCACTTTGTGAGTAGAGCAACGTGCCCACAGTCGCACGGCTCGCGTTAAGCGGAGAGCGCGAGGCTCCCAGCTTCCAACTCTGTGTTCTTTTCATAACACCTGATCCTGCACACGTCGAAAGGCAGGCTCGCTCCATGAACGCTGCACGGCCGGGGGCGCAGAAAGCTCCCTGGCAGATCTGAAAAGGAAGAGAAGATACTTTGAAAATATTAAAGGTTATTACCAGATGTCAAATGAATGTCATGGAAATAGCTTCAAGTTTTTCAACACACTGGGACTAATTTAATTTATTTAAATGTCTTTGTTAGCTTGAGGAATTCTTAAGACTGCACTCCTTGTCATTTTATCCCACTATTAATCACCTGCAAGTTAACTTAAACTGGAAATAACTGTAAAATTTGTTATACTTCAACTGATCAGGGTTTAAGACACTTGATTCTTAACAGTTTGTGTAGGATCAAAGATGTGGCTTCCCTCCAAAAGAGTCGGGATGTTTACATCAAAGTTGAAACTGAATCCCTTTCAACCTCGCTCCTTCTCTTTAGCACTTAGATTCACGTTCTCGTTGGGAACTTTTAAGTTGAGCGGCCCGTGTGAGTGTGTGAGAGTTTGTGTTTGAGAGTGTGGAGTGTGTGAGTGTGTGTATGGGAGTGTGAGAGTGAGTGTGAGTGTGTATGAGCGTGTGCGTGTGAGTGTACGAGAGTGTGTGAGTGTGCATGTGTGTGAGGGTGTGTACATGAGTGTTTAAGAGTGAGTGTAAGTGTCCATGTGTGTGACTCTGTGTGTGTGACTCTGTGTGTGTGTCTGTGTGGGAGTTGCATGTGCGACCGTGTGTGTGTGCGCATTTATGTGAGGCTGCGAGTGTAGGTGTGTGTGAATGTGCATGAGTGTGCATGCAAGTGTGCACGTGTACCTGTGAGTGTGAGAGTGTGCGTGTGCATGTGTGTGACCATGTGTGAATGTGTGTGTGCGAGACTGTGAGTGTGGGAGTGTGTGGGGGGCAGGGTGAGACTGTGTATGTGAGTGAGTGTGAGTGTGAATGAGTGTGTGTGGGTGTGGGAAAGTGTGAGACTGTGGGAGTCAGAGTGGCGGTGAGTGTGGGAAAGTGAGGAGTGTGTGTGAGTGTGTTGGAGTGTGTGTAAATGTGTGTAAGCGCGAGACTGTGTGAGTGTGTGTCAGTGTGAGTGTGTGAGAGTGTCAGTGCATGAGGGTGTCAGTGTGACTGCATGTGTGTGAGTGTGTCAGTGTGAGTGTGCAAGCGTGTCATTGTGTGACTGCATGTGTGTGAGTGTGTGAGTGTGTCAGTGTGAGTGTACGAGTGTGTCAGTGTGTGACTGCGTGTGAGTGTGCGAGCGAGCGTGCGGGCGTGTGCGGATTCTGCCTCCAGCCGTAGCCCAGGCGCGGCTCCGTGGTCTGAGAACTGGGGAGGGGAAACGATGTCTCAGCCGGCCGGGCTCTCGCCTGTCCAGTTCAGCGGGGTGACTGCGGTACGCTGTCCTAAAAATATCCTTTTGACAAATGTCCCAGGTACCGGGTCCCGCTGGCCCTGCGGTCAGGGCTGCGTTGTTGCGGAAAGCGCCTTTAACGGAACAAACGCTGACCGCCGGCCTCCGGCTTGCAAAGGCGAGACCCGGCCTGCTTTGCCATCAGGGAAGCCACGTTGCATTTGCTCTCTGTCTCTCACGTCCCTGCTTTTCGCCCACTGGTCCAGGACTCTTCCTGCCTCCTCCATTTCCCTTTTCCACCCCCTGGCCGCCCCCGTGTGCGTTCGGAGGCAAGCGTCCGGCGGGAGCGGACAGAGGAGCTGGTGTCACTGGTTCTAGGGGCTGCAGCACAGCCAGGCCTGTCACGCTGGGAGCTGGAGACAACAGACGTCGGGGCTGGATGCCGTCGGGGCGGGGCGGGGGGGGAACACAAGACTCGAGCTGCTGATAGTGCCCTTGTGTCTACCGAGAGCAACAGATACTCGACTTCTTTTTAAGAAAGTGTCTAAAGCAAACTCACTCGCAGAATACCAGGCACGAATACTTTCATGTCTGACTCACTTAAGCCGCGGTTGTAACGTGACATTACCATGTGCCTTTATGTTATTGAAGTTTAAAGGAATTCCTTTCAAAACCCGATGTTTGGCTCACGATGAAAGGGAATCAAACAGCTTATTCTAAGTTACATTCAATAATTACATAAGTAACACTTTAAATACTAGATATGCAAATAGTGCACTATTCTTCCTATAATTACTTTGTGTACACAGTTTGATAAAATCCCAAGATTGTAATGCATGTTTATGGAGAAGATTAGCAAATATAATTTCTTTTCTGAATGGACGAAGGGAACGAGGAATTTAAAGATTTGCAGTTTCTGTGAGTGGCTGCCTGGAGCCGCTCTGCTCGAAGAAGCCGGGAGCAGCCGGGTGTGGCTTCTGGGCCCGCCGCGGCCAGGTGTCTCCTCTGCCCAAGCCGCCCGAGGGTCCGGCCAGGCAGGGCTGAGCTGCCGCGGTGGCCGGGACGCTGCCTCTGTCCAGCTTCGTCCGTCCAAGCTGTCCGAGAGCCCCAGCTTGCCTGCTTCCCCGCTGGACAGAGCAGTCCCGTCTGCTTGGGCAGGAAATAGCTCGAGGGCATTCCAGAGATTTCAGTTCCTGCCTCAACTTCATCTGGCAAGCGTGGGGGGACCTGGATGTGAGCTTAGCGTCCCCACAACTTCCCTCTACCTTCTAAGGAGGAAAAGGTGTGAGCTGAATTCAGATTGGCCGGCTTCAGCCCTCCTCCCCAGAACTCACTTTTAAAAACCAGTTATTTTAGGTATAATTCATTCTCACTGTGAAAATAACCAGAGTTCAGAAGTAGGAAAGTTCTGTTTTTCCTCCACTCTCCCTAATCCCATATCCCAGAGAGCTCCTGCTTCAGCCCTGTGCTCAGCCTTGCGGCCGCTCCAAGCAGAAAAACAGGCGCACGTGCGAACACCCACAGAGGACTGAACTCGGGTGTCAGGGGAAGGACCCTGTTTCATTGCCCACTTGGTTCATTCCTGTGGACTCTCCTACTTTCGAGATTCAAGTTCTTCTCCTCCTGCCCAATGTGCAGGGGCCCATTAAAGTGGCACCATTCCGTCCCTCCTCCTCCTCCTTCTCCGAGGTTGCAGTCAAAGCCACCACGCCCTGAGGTCCCAGCCTGGACGGTGGGAGACTCCATCCCACTGCCCGAGGAGGCTGGCTCGGGCCGGGCCGTGTGGGTCACAGAGACCAGAGAGAGCTCACGTGCTCACCACGAGGACCTCTCGGGTGCGTGTTGTGCGCCAGGGGGAGTTCGGGGGGCTTGGGGTGCACCCGGCAGAGATTCGAGCTGCCCAGGAGCTGTCATTCTATCGGGGGGCACGGAACGGGTCATGAACCCACGCACCTTAAAAACGAGCGCAGTGTTCGGTGTATGGGACGGTGCCAAGTGCTGTGGGTAGAAGGAGCAGAGAAGCATGCCCAGGAGGTCACTGCAGGACACCTGCCCGGGCCTCACTGAGAGGGGACATCTGAGCGAAGCTTTGCACGCGGCGAAGGAGGCAACTGCGCGGCTACCCGGGCGAGAGTGTCTCAGGTGAAGAAAACCGCCAGAGCCAGAGGCAGGCGCGCCGAAGGGACAGAGGGGCGTGTCTGAAGGCGGGGACGGCAGGAGGCCCTGGCGGGTGGACGGCAGGAAGGACAGAGCTGCTGTCAGAGGGACGTGGCAGGCTGTGAGCAGGGTCGGTGAGGCCAGAGAACGAGCAGAGTTTGGCCGCACTGAGTGGGAAGCCCATCGGGTCTGGCAGGCAGCTGGCACACAAGTGCGGACTTTGAAAGTGGGCAAAGCCGGCACCGTGAAATGGGGACTGTGGCTGACAAACGGAGCGAAAGGCCAGGTGTCATCACCAGTGTCACCAGCGTCCAAGAAGAGGGCTGGCCCTGGGCCACGCCGCAGTCAGGAGAGGCCAGCAGCAGGGGCCACCGTGTGAAGCGTCCAGGAGGAAGGGACCCAGCAGTGTCCAGCAAGGCTGACAGGCTGAGAGGGCTGATGTCAGAGGGCTCAGCGCTGTTCTTGACGACAGAAGTCCCTGGGGACCGATGATGTCAAAGCCAACCGGCTGTGGACAGTACATGCGGATTCTCAGTTTTGCAAGATGCGAGCGGCTGAGTCACCAGTTGTTTCATGTGGGGGCGAGTCAGTAAATACGGTGCCTCGGTTTGCTTATCTGCACGGCGGAGAGACGGAAACAGCACCCGCGTGGCCGTCCAGAGGACCGAATGAACCTGTGACGGTGCCCGGGGCAGAACCGTGGCGGGCACGGCCCACGCGCGGTGGAAACGCTCACTGTGATTGTCACCCCTCCTCCCGCCTCTGTCTGCCGCCGGCACCTCCCAGCTCTCTAGCTGTCTCGTTCAGCCGTCCACCTGTTGCTTTAATGACCTTGTTACTACTCCTCCGTTTATCGGGTTTGGACAACAAGTATCGACTCCCTGATGTGAGACGCGAGGACGCATCGGCAGCTCCTCCTTCCCACCCCCCACCCGGCCCTCCTCTCGGATCTGTGCCGTTGCGCGGTAGCTGTGACTTCTTCCAGTCTCGCCACACTTAAACATTACTTTCTGCAACTGTACACGTTTGGCTGCAAGATGCTTTAACACAGTAGAAAGCGTGCCCGGGATTCAGATTATGTAAATCACTCGTTTCAGACACTTCTTTAAGCATCAAGGTGCAGTGAATCTTGAAGAAATTCCCATCCAGCGGTGACTAAGCCACCCTCCAGTGAGACCCTGTCCCATCCCCCTGGCTCCTCCCAGCCCCTCCTCCTTTCGCTAACGTAGCTCCCCTCCCCCATTTTTTCATAATAATAAACTTTCTGAATTCTGAAAATATCTGTATTTATTCCTCGCATTTGACTGACGGTTTGGCTGGGTAAAGAATTTCAGCCTTGAAAATCTTCAGGACTCTGAAGCGATTGGTTTCCGGCATTTACTCGGGCGCTGCTGGTACGGAGTCTGTAGTCTGTCGTATCCGCATCACTGGGAGCCCGTGGGTGGCATTTTTGTTCCCAGAGTTCTTCTATTTCTAAGGCTGAGTCATGACATGGAACTTTGAAGAATCAACCCCGTTCGGCCCTTCGTGGCCTCCTCCTGTGAGCACACGGCTCTCCTGGGGCCCTGAGGCCGTTCCTGATCCCGTCCCCCGGTTCCGAGTCTCCGGGTCCCTCTCCCGGAACACCCGTTCCATGGACTTTGGGCTTCCCGTCTGCTCTCCACGTCTCTTAAGTTTTCTTTCATACCTTCCATATCACTCCTTTTGTTTCTTCCACGGTGTTCTGGGGATGTTCTAACCCGTCTTGTGTTGCAAAAATTTGGTGTTCTGCTGTCTTCAGCTCCTCAGCTTACCCACGGAATGCTTTATTTTTGGCAAGCATTTTAAATCAAAGAACACTTTTTAATTTCTGGGTTTTTTTTTTTCCATCAGAGCCTGCAGTTTTATGGATGCTGTATCTTCTCTAATCTTCCCGGGAATGCACAGCAGAGTTTCCCAAAGTCCTTCTCTCCTCCCGGAGTCACCTCTGTGGCCTCAGGGTGAGCGTCTCTCTGTTCATCTCGCCCCTCGCTCACGCTCTTGGTTTTGCCCAAACGCCCGGTGCCCTTGGCTTTGGGTTTGCGTTCATGAGTAGAGAAGGGGCTGCTATTCCAGACTGGGAGCTGCCGGCGGCATCGCCGGCAGTGGTCTGCGTCCATTGCAGGGCGGTCGTCCCCGGAGGATGGAAGGGTTCTTCGCCTTCTAGGGAAGCGAGACGGTGCACCTCACTCCAGCAGGGGAACCTGTCTCTTTCTCTCCGTGCAGGTGTGCAGGCTCCCCTGCGTCCTCCTCCCGGCAGGTCTGACCCCGTCCCGTGGGAGCTAGATTGACTTTAAACAGAGAAGAACGAGCTGTTTCCAACCAAGTCACGAGGAGGGCAACAAGCTGGTGTGAATGCGATTACCAAACATACTACCTTGGTGGCCCTGAGGTTGATTTCCAGTCCTTGCCTTCAGGACTTCCGGAGACTTCTGTGTGACGGGCGCTCATCTCTGGCTCTTGCTCTGTGCTTTCCTCTGCTCTCTCTGTCAGGCCGGCTGCACACGCCTCCTACTTCCCAGAATGTGTCAAACATTCTGGTCTAAATGGCGCCCTTCTCGTTCTGTTTGAATGTGAACTTGGGGCGGGGGAAGGGAGATGCACGTGCCCAGTCGGCCACTTCAAGCTGAAGGAAGCTGGGGACGGCTCCTAGAAACACTTGTGTCCGGGGCTCTAGGGTCAGAGGAGACAGTCATGGACATTAGATGGCAGGTTCTGGCCATCCCAACCCCAAAAACTACATGTGAGGTGGCCTTGAGCACGTCACTGTCACTTCTGGTCCTCGGTTTGTTGTGGACGCAGTGGGTGTCATGCTGCAGGGCCTGTGAGACTCGCAAGGCTGAACCGGACACGTTCTAGAGCCCCTTCCAGGTCTCACCAGACGACAGGTGACCAGGGTCACTTTGCAGCAGAAGGCGAGGCACAGGTGGCCGTGATGTTAAACACTCAGAACCAGGAGTTATTTCGGGAGCGTGGCTACCCCGGTCCCCGTCACGTACATGTGGCCGTCTCTCGACAGCGCCATCGTCACTCTGCCTGTCTCAGAACTAAGCCCCGAGCTGTCTCTCTTGTCAAAGTTACGGGCAGGGGCAACCTGGCTTGTTTGTTCCTCGCCACCAGCTTTCCGTCCATGAGACGTTTCATGGGTAATGAACCAAGACTCGGGTGCAGGCAGAGCGGGGCTGGAAACGGAGCTGTCTCTGGGCTTTTGTTAGCGGTTTGCCTCTCAGATCCCGGGGGCTCCGCCCACGCCTCGCTGCAGACAAAACAACCCGGGATTGACAGGCTGACTTGGGGAGATTAGTCGCCGCTGACAAATTTGCTCAAATGCCCGACCTTCAGTACGTGCCATCGGCGAACCGCCCGGGCCCTTGGCTGTACCGCCGGCCCTTGTGAGACCAGTAGAGGTGACAGTGTCAGGGCACGAGGACTTGCAAACCGAGATGGCCGCACCGTGACAGCGGCTTTCCGTGGGAAGAAACTCCCGTAAGGCCACGTGGGGTCCCTAACTGGACGACACTGGTCACCCTGTCCCATACACATACTAAACAGGCTCCAGTTTATTGTTTCTCTAGCACCATTTCACTCACCTGTCGCGGACGGGGTGTGTGTGTCCCCCAGAGTTCGTACGTGGAAACCCCAGCTCCTCATGTGCTTGTGTGAGGAGGTGGGGCCTTCGGGAGGTGATTAGGGTTAGATGAGGTCACCAGGGTGGGATCCCTGTGATGGGATCGGTGTCCTTATAAGAAGAGGAAGAGACACCAGAGCTCCCTGTCTCCCAGCCAGTGAGGACGTGGGCCCTGGCCATGAACCAAGCGTGCTGTCACACTGATCTTGGACTTCTGGCCTCTAGACCCGTGAGAAGTAAACGCCCAGTGTCCAAGCCCCATGTCCCGTGGTCGTTGGTCGGAGCAGCCCGAGTGCAGCGGTGATCTCTCCAGCAGAACTTCCGTGACGGTGGACGTGTCTCCGCCTGTCTAACGTGGCAGCCACTGGCCTCCCGTGGCCACTGAGCACTTTGCCATCCTGGGGAGCAGGCCGTGGGGGAGCTCCCTGCCACAATAGTATCCGCTCACCTGTCTGGAGTCTCATGGTCACAGAGCCCTGCGTCTCTCGACGCTGCCTGAGCGGAGCCAGTAGGGAAAGACAATCCGCAACGCGTGCCAGTGACAAGCACGCTGGTGGGATTAGCACTTCGCGTCCACTTCCTGGGGGACCTTTGAGGAAGGCCGGAGCTGGAGGTCACACCCCAGCGCCCTGGGAGGGAAGGGCAGCTCAGGAGCCTGTGTGAGACGCCCCAGGTGTCCTCGCAGACGTGGCCTCCACGGAGCCGGAGTTGGGTGCAGAAAGAAGGGCCAGAGCAGGAAGGCGGGACAGGACACTTCCAGCCACAGACAGAGAACATGTCTTGAAATGGTTGTGTTTTACATTTCTGCCCTCCTATTTTTTTTGTTCGTGTTAATTCAAGGCTTCTAAAGCAATTATCTGTAGCGTTTGAAACTTTAGTGAGTTTGACACAATCTTGAACACAGAGAAGCAGACCACCACCAGACATTTTCCAGTTGTAAAAATGGAACTTTCAGCTTTTTGATGTTTCTAGTGTAGTTCAGGTGAGTTTAAAACCAAATAGTGTTACGTCTGGGTTCTTAGTCCTGTTCCATTGGTCTGTGTCTCTGCTTTTGTGCCAGGACCATGCTATATTGGTTAGTATAGCCTTGCAGTATAGCTTGAAGTCTGGTAAATTGGTGCCTCCCAATTTGTTCTTTTTGCTTAGGATTGCTTTGGCTATATGGGGTCTTCCCTGGTTCCATATGAAGCATAGAATTATTTTTTCTAGATCTGTGAACAATGATGTTGATATTTTAATAGGGATTGCATCGAATTTGTAGATCACTTTGGGTAGTATGGACATTTTAACAGCGTTGATTCTGCTGACCCACGAGCATGAGATGGTTTTCCACCTGTTTACATCCTCTGCTATTTCCTTCCTCAGTGTTTCGTAGTTCCCCCAGTAGAGGTCTTTCACATCCTCATATAGCCATCTAATCTTTGACGAAGCAGACAAGAACATACACTGAAAAATATCCTTATTCAATAAATGGTGCTGGGAAAACTGGATAGCCACATGTAGAAGACTTAAAGAGGATCCGCACCTTTCACCTCTCACAAAAATCAACTCATGGTGGATAATAGACTTAAACCTAAGGCATGAAACTATAAGAATTCTAGAAGAAAATGTTACATTGGCCTAGGCAAAGAATTTATGAAGAAGACTCCAAAGGCAATCACAGCAACAACAAAAATAACTATATGGGACCTGATCAAATTAAAAAGCTTCTGCACAGCCAAAGAAACTATCACGAGAGCAAACAGACAACCTACAGAATGGGGGAAAATATTCCCATGTTACATGTCCAATTAAGGGCTGATAACTAGAATCTATATAGAACTCAGGAAAATCAGCAAGAAAAAAATCAAACAACCCTATCAAAAAGTGGGCAAAGGACATGAAAAGAAACTTTTCAAAGGAAGACAGACTAATGATGCTCAACATCTCTAATCATCAGGGAAATGCAAATCAAAATCACAATGAGACATCACTTATCTCTAGTGAGAATGGCCTTTATTAACAAGTCCCAAAACAATAACTGTTGGTGTGGAACACTCCTACGCTGCTGGTGGGACTGCAAACTAGTGCAACCTCTGTGGGAAGCAATATGGAGATACCTTAAAGAGCTATAAGTAGAACTATCCTTTGATCCAGCAATCCCTTTACTGGGCATCTACCAAAAGGAAAAAAAGACATTCTATAAAAAAGAAGTCTGCACTTGAATGTTTATAGCAGCACGATTCACAATTGCAAAGATGTGGAAACAACCCAAGTGCCCATCAATACATGAGTGGATTAATAAAGTGTGGTATATGTATACCATGGAGTTCTACTCAGGCACAAAAAAACAGTGGTGATGTAGCACCTCTTGTATTATCCTGGATGGAGCTGGAGCCCATTCTACTAGGTGAAGTATCCCAAGAATGGAAAAACAAGCACCACATGTACTCACCATCAAATTGGTATTAACTGATCAACACTTATGGGCACATATAGTGGTAACATTCACTGGGTGTTGGGCAGGTGGGAGGGGGAAGGGACGATGGGTATATTCACACTTAATATACTGTCTGGGGGATGGGCACATTTGAAGCTCTGACTCAGGTGGGGCAAAGGCAATATATGTAACCTAAACACTTGTACCACTCTACTATGCTGGAAAAAAAAAAACACAAATGGCATTCCAGTGAGACACATTTTCCTTATTATGCTGGTGTTGAGGTTTTAAATCAATTAGGTTATATGAAATTTTCATTGTTCAGAATGGTTTTAGTCTTTCCTCTTTCCTTCTTTCTTCCTTTTAGATGGTTAAAAAAAAAAGAATGGTTTTAGTCTTTGGATATTCTTTTATTCATGTAATAAATACCTGTTGAATGTGTGTCATCCATAAAGTCAGAAAACAGTGTGTGAGGTCTCTGGATGAGTTTGCAAATAGGAAGTAAAATGTTCTGACGTGATTAAACGCAAATCAGTGATTTTCTAAGGAGGCTTGTCTAGGAAGCGAGTGAGGTAGAGTCAAGGAGACCACTGAACTACATACATCTGTGAATTGAAACTCAGAATTCGAAGTGCATCAAAAAAGACTACGATATATGTCTGTATACGTGTTTCTGAAATTTAAGCTTGCAAATCCGGGGAATAATTGGGAACTTGAATTGATATATCTTTCTAAAATCACAGAATCGAAACCAAAATGATTAAAACATCTGTGACCTATAGAAATTGCACTCAGTGTGAGCTCATGGCCTCACATTAGGCTGAATGTTTGAAAGCGGTTAGGGAGGGCGAGGACGGGTACATCCTGCCGGGGCCAGGGCAGCGCTAAGTTCCTCCTCCTCTACCAGCGAGGGGGACGGAGGTGGACGCCGCCTTCACTCACGTCCTGCTTCCGGGCCTCGCCCACCCGAGCGCGGGCTCCGTGCTCCGCTAGACACTTCTGGGGCATCTGTGTTTTCGTTTCTGGTCCCCTGTGTGTGAACACGGGACAGCAAGGCCATAGCGTCTGCATTTGCCCTTTGTATGTGTTATGATGAAAAATTTAATTCTTTAACCATCTCTTTTGCCGGCAGGGAGTTCCAGAGTGCTTGAGCGAGCCCCTGCGGCAGCTCCGCGTCCTGTATCCCTGGGCCCTGCCGGGTCTCCGCACCTGTCTCGGAACGGGGAGGCCCAAGTGGACCCATGTTGACGACGGCGGTAGCATGGCTTTTGTTCCGGCACATTCCAGGCCCCACAAGGGTATCCGGTTACCGTTCTGTTTTGTGTTGAGTAACGGAGCCAGCACCGCCCGCCCTCAGCAGACTCTCTGAGATGACCCGGTTCATTTGGTTCGGCCATTCTCTGTGCCCTGCGGTCTCCGCTCGGGTTTGCCTGTGCGGGTGGGGTGGACCCAGCTGTTGGGTGTGACGCGGCGTCACGAGCGGTGACGGGCTCGTTTAACAAGCAGCCGCGGGACCATCAGGGTGTCAGACTCGGGTTCAGAAGAGAGGGGCTGCCCCCCCTCCCGGCTCAATCCCCACCCCCGTCCCTGCCGTGGCCGCGGCTCCTCCGGGCTGAAAAGTCTCCCCGTGAGCGGCACGTTCTCGTGCTGGACAGCTCTGCTCCCTGTACCTTCTTCCCACTCCGTCCAGCGCCACGGACGTGGCTCCCACGCAAACGAGACCCGTGACGGCTCCGGGCCGCTGACGCGGGGCCTCCGCACCTTCGACAACCGCGGCCAGCTCAGTCTGCGAAACGTCCCCTGTCCTCGCTGAGGGGTTGGCAACACGACACGTATTTCTGAAAGTTAATGCCAGAAGCGAAATGAATTCGTTTTTATTTGAGAAAAATGCCAAGTGAAAGGAAGCATGAATGAACGTCTCCATTAGAACCGAAATATGCCTGCCCAGCTCCACTTCTGAGAGTCGTTCATTTACGCAGTGTGTGTGTATTTGTGTGTGTACACTGTGTGCATGTGTGTACACTGTGTGTACACTGTGTATACTGTATATGTACTGTATTTGTGCATGTGTGTACACTGTGTATACTGTATGTGTACTGTATGTGTGCATGTGTGTACACTGTGTGCATGTGTGTGCACCATGTATACTGTATGTGTACTGTATGTGTGCATGTGTGTGCACTGTGCATGTACACTGTATGTATACTGTATGTGTGTACTGTATGCATGCACGTGTGTACACTGTATGTGTGCATGTGTGTACACTGTATGTGTGCATATGTGTATACTGTGTGCATGTGTACACTGTGTGCGTGTATGTACACTGTGCACGTATACTATATGTGTGTACACTATATGTGTGTGTACACTGTGTGCATGTAGTACACTGTGTATGTACACTGTGTATACTGTATGTGTGTACTGTATGTGTGCATGTGCGTACACTGTGTACATTGTATGTGTGCATGTGTGTACACTATGTGTGTACACTGTATGTATGCATGTGTGTGCAGTGTGTGTGTACACTGTTTGTGTGCACTATGTGTGTACACTGTGTGTGTATACCGTACGTGCATGTGTGTGTATATGTTTGGGGGAGGAATTGTGGCTAGAAGTGGGCGTCACCCCGGGAAAACCACACAGCAGAAGACATGGGTAGCAGCCTTTTCCCGACATTCTCCCCCCTGCGTCACCCTCCATCGGTGGCTGCCAGTCCTTCTCACACTGAATTCGGTCCCCCTCACTCCTAGCATCAAACTTGCTCTAGAAATTATTAGCCTCCAAAGACAAAAGTGACCGGCAGCCAAGCCCGTTGGAGCTGCGGCGTGAGAGTGGGGAGAACATTCAGTTCCAGCCCCTTCTCTCAGAGGGGACGCTGGGGGTACACCCGGGTCACCTGCTCAGAGTCACACCCGCTTCAGAGCAGCCCGGCAAGCCCGGCAAGCCTGGCGCCGCCCCTGGCCTCTCCTGCTCCCCACAACAGCTCGCGTTTCCGTTTGCTCCGTTAGAACAGGATTCCTTTCCAGGAGGGGCTCGGTCCCTCGGGGAGAGGGACCCTCTGCTGGGAGTCTGGCCCAGGTGACACACTGATGACAGTTCTCACAGGTGTGAGGCTGAGAATTCCTTTAATTCCAACTTGGGGAACACTGAGAGTGTGCTGGAGCGCGATTTTCCAGGCTTGTGGTTGACTGTGTCGATCCCCTCAAACGTATCAAAGAAGAAATTGTTTTTATTTGGTTGAGTAACAGTTTTTCTTGAAGCTACCAACTGGCCCGTGTCCTGAATGTGAGCCGTTTGCTGTTGACGTGACGTGTGAGAATGCTGCCAGGGAACCTGTCAGGTCCTCTGCCCCACGCCCTCCTTCCCCCAGCGCGGTGCTGCGAGGGCCAAAGGCCGGAAACTCGCCGACGCGCCGCGGCAAAGCAGCGCCACGAGACCGGGGCGGGCGGGCCCGTCTCAGGCAGAGACACCATATCTGCTTCAATCCGATCCCAGAGTCTAGTCACAAAGTGACATTTATTTGAAATGAGAGAGACATCTTACATCATGTACTATTCCAGACTATAATTACCCGTGACTGATGCTGGGATCTGTTTCACCCCGAGCAGAAACAGAGCACACGGATGCTATCCCCATGCGCTTCTGACACCGCGTCTCGGAGCTGCTTTCTCCCCGGAAGCGTAGCAGGCTCTGAGCCACGCCGGGATGCAATGCTCGCGTCTGCCTGGAACAGGTGCTGAGATGAACGATGTTTGGCAGGGATTACCGCTGTCGTCGCAGGAAGAGCCGGGTGCCAGGGGCGACGGTGCCGTCCTCGACAATGGCCGAGCCCTCGCGCCGGCTCTGCGGTCGCTTTTGTGGACGGCGATTTCCCCGAACATCCCCTGACGGGTGTCTACAAAGGCAGGCGGAGGCTGGGAGTGGCGCCCATTATCCCACCAGACAATCCGGGGAGATCACACCTGGATAAATACCCACCACCTGGCGCTCCTCCCCCTCCTCCTCTCTGCTCCTGCCACCCCACAAGACTGCCAGAGCCTGATGACAGGGACGATGCCACCTCCGTGTGCGCGGGGGCAGGGCCGTGACCACGGACGGGGCTCTCGAAACTTTGTGCTGCTGGGACACGGAAACAGGGAGGACCGAGGTCTTCCTCCGACAGGTGTGTAGCTTTGTTTCCGCCGGAGCTTCATCGCTAGTTGCTGCCTCGAAACTTTCGTGATCTCGTTTGTTCCTTTTACATGAAGTGGCACGGAAGAAAACACAAATGCCGAGTGACCGCTAAGGCCAAACGATGCTTTCACTGCGGATCGGAAGAGCACAGGAGCTGTGGGGCTGAGCAATCCGAGTGTACTGGGTGCTGGGCTGCACGCACACCGTCTTACCGGAGCCTTTAAACGAAGCGAGGAGGTAGGGATCAGAATGCGCCGCTTAGGAATGATGTAGAGACTAAGGCTCCTTTGCAGGTTGCGCCAGTATCTGGTGGCTTGTCGGGGGACCCTCTGCGTTGGAAACACTGGTTAGCGTGTGCTCTCACGCGCCGTGCCAACACGCGAACCTGACGGAGACTAGAGGAGAAACGCACCTGCTCTTCTTCCTGCTCCAGCTCACAGATTTGCTCTTCCTTCTCAGTTCTTGCGTCAGTGAGGACAACAGCTGCCTCTTCCCTTCGCAGCCCAAGAGCTAATTACTTGCAGGGGCCCTGCTCTCTCGGCCTCTGATGCCCTCCACCGAGTCCTACCCCACGGGTCCCTCGACTCATGGGTCATCTTCAGGGCCGCGCTTAAGCATCCCCGGCCAAGGAGCCTCCCCGTCCCCCGGCCCGCCCCTCCTGGCGCCTCCATGGCTGGACGCTTCGGTCTGGACATTGCCTATTGCTTGTCTGTCTCCTCCGCCAGACCACGCGTCCTCAACTAAGGTGACTCTGCCTCCCGGGGAACATTTGGAAAGTCGAGAGATACGTTCGATTGTCATGACTCGAGGTGGCAGCTGGCATCTAGGGGGTAGAGGCCAAGGAGGCCGCCAAACACCCTTTAATGCACACAGCAGCCTCCGTAACAGAGGATTAGCCCCCCAGAATGTCAGGACCAGGGACTGAGAACGCCCAGCTGCCCTGGACAGACACCCGGCCTCGTCCGTCCCTGTTCTCGACTGGGGGTGTGTGGAGGTGCTCGATAAATGTTTGCTGCGTGTTGTTAAACAAGCCTCTTATTAACTTATAAGAATAATGGAAATTCACAGCACTCACCATATACCATACTCTGTCACATACTCCGATACACCCGATTTGTTAAATTTATCGTCACAAACAGCACCGTCGAAAGTCCTCCTGCATTGTAGGAGCTCCGTCTGCGTCAAAGAACCATATTCTGTATTTAGACCAAGTCCCTGGGCAGGAGGTTGTGTCTGTTAGCTGAAGCTGTAACTCTCTCTTTTATTGCAGTTTTTCCCATGACTGTGGCAGCTGACTGTGTGCAATGGCCGGGAAAACCACATTATTCTAAAGTAACTACATTTAACAAATGGCCCCAACGTAGGAATTACTTAATAAAGAACATTCTTATTACTACTTCCGGGGAATTATTCTTCCATTGTTTGTTCAAAGTGATTTAAGAAAGAAGAAAGATTTAAATCAAGCCCAGGGAGGTCCCCGGAGGGTCAGATGGGAGAGTTTCCAAGGTCAAGAGACATCGAGCTGAGCATACTTACCGCAGAGAGAATCTCAAGTTGTATTAACAAGGTAAGGTGCTTTTTAAACCAGCAAAGCAGGTACAACACGGAAGACGGTACAATGTACCTTTAGCTTGGGGGGAGTCAGGCAAGAGCTGAGAAATCCTTCTAGACAAGAAGCACGTGCGTAATCCACTGGCCACCTGCCTTCCTTCTACTGATGACTTTAAGGATGTTTGACCTATTATTTCATTTAAAACATTTTGATGGAGTAGTTTATTTTTTTCAGCTTCATTAAGGTGTAATTAACAAATAAAAACTGTATGGTCAAGGGGTGCAATGTGATGTTTTGATGGACGTATACATTGTGGAGAGATTATCATTATCAAGCTAACTAACATGCCCTTCTGTTGTGGTGAGAGTGCTTAAGATCTTCCCTCTTAGCAAATTTCAAGTATACGTGATTATTAACCACTTCGGTACCAGCGTCGACTATAGTCAACAGCCACAGATGAACGCGAGCGTCGACTTTAGCCGACAGCCGTGATATGAAGGTGCACAGCCGAGCGTCGACTTTAGTTGGCAGCCAAAAGCTTTTGCTTTTATCTGTGCAGTTGCAGTTTGTACATTCAGCTAATAAGTTACTACGCATCTGTGACCTTTTAACAAGTCCTTAGTAGGAGTTATTATAGTTATTTTCCTAAAGCTGCCTGTAAAGCAAAACAAGCTTTCAGTGCTTTAAAGCTTTCCTCGTCACACAAGAGCAAAACGGATCCGTCGTCAATGCACAGCACACACTACCCTGCGGACCGTGAGTGCCGGCTGTGGGCGAGGCTTCTCGGCTGATGAGCGCGAAGTGGTTAGCTATAGTGCTCAGGTCTTCACTAGGTCTTCACTAGGTCTTCGGAACTTATTCGTCTCACGACCGCAAGTTTGTGCCCTTCGAGCACCATCTCCCTGCCCCACCCACTACCCCCGACTCCTGGTAACACCTTCCACTCTCTGCTCCTACGAGCTTGACTTTTTAAATTCCGCATGCAAGTGAGACTGTGCAGCATTTGAGTTTCCGTGCCTGGCTTGCTGCACTCCACGTGTTCTCCACCTGTTCGTCCGCTGATGGGCATCCAGGTGGCTCGCAGGTCGCGGCTGTCGTGAACGGCTCTGCAATGCACCTGGGGGTGCAGGTGTCTCTTCCGCACAGCGACTCCAGTGCCTTGGCTGTACACCCAGAAGTGAGACTGTGGGTCATGCGGTAGTTCTGTCTGTCATTCCCTGGGGAGCCTCTGTGCTGTTCTCCATACCGCTACACGATTTGCATTCCCGCCCACAGTGTGCAACGGTTCTTTTCCTCCACATCCTTGCCAACGTTTGTCGTCTCTTGTCTTTTTGATAATAGCCACCCTCTAGACAGATGTGAGGTGATATCTATCGTGGTTTTGACTTGCATTTTTGTCATAATTAGTGGCACTGAGCACCTTTTCATAGGACTATTGGCCATCTGTATGTCTCCTCAGAAAAACACCTATTCGGGTCCCTTGTCCATTTTTTAATTGGGCTCTTTGTGTTTTTGTTATTGGGTTGTATGAGTTCCTTGTATATTCAGATACACGGTTTGCAAATATTTTCTTACTGGATATATGGTTTGTAAATATTTTGGATATATGGGTATATTAGATATGGTTTGGAAATATTTTCTCCCATTCCATGGGTTGCCTCTAACCTATTACTTTAAATTTGCACGACTAACAGGTAAGTTAGCCACTTCTCAGAAATAAAGTTTATGAACCATATTATAGCTCAGCATACTAATAGGTATTCACAGTTTCACTTTTGGATTATATTAAAATGGACTCAATTAATTTATTGGAAGCTGACTCATACCAGAAAGGATTTGAGGGAGATGAAATGAAATGCACATAATGTAAAATTAGGAAAGAGATTAAGGTGAAAGTCAGATAAAGGTAAAATGAAGTCATCAGTGGAACTAATACACAAAAGTGTACCGTAAGGTCTGCAAAGCCGGTGAGTCACACTCAGGGACCGTTGTGTCTGGCTGCAAAGCAAAGAGGGTACACGGTCAATTATAAGAAGCATGGTGTTCAGTCAAAATTGGATTAATCAATAATATCAGAAGCCCTTATGTTACAGATCTACAGGAGAGTGTGAAAATTAATCTTGTTAGATTAAGAAAATAACAGCTCCCATGAACCTAGTTACAAGATAAATCAAATCAATTTTTAACTTATATGTGGCTTTTGTAATTAATTACAGGACTGAGGAAACTTCCAGCTTGTAAGTATCTTTTGAAATGGGAATGGCAGTTGCTCAGTATCTCCGGAGCACAACTTGAGTCAACGCCTTGAGAGGCCAATAGGTGGGTGAATACCTAAGACCGACCAACTGACCTCTGTTTCTACCCCGTGTGCAGACACGCCCAATTTGTGGGATGCGTGGACCACGTGGGAGGGGCCGATGCTGCAAGATTGTCACACTGAGAGGCAGTCACAGGGCAGGCAGCCAAAAACCGGAGGAAGAAGTGTCATAAAATGTGTGTTGCAGAGCTAGTAAATACAAACATCATGCTTTTAAAAAAATGTTGTGGTGTCTGTGGCATTTGTTCAATTTTAAGGACTCGCGATTCTTTTCTCATTCTAAGTAGATTCACTTCCATCTTGAATTCTGTGTTTAGAGTTTGCATTATTTTTCTTAAAGGGGCCTTCAAACGGTAACAGCCTCAGGCCCCAGAGAGCTCGGCCGCCGGGTCCTGAGGCGCAGCTCACATCTGCGACCACTCCCGCGGGTGCTGGCGGGGGCCTGGCCTCCTCACCGGCCTTCCCTGTCCCCAGCTTCCTGCTCCAGGGCCTCATCAGCATCCCGTCTGCTGTGCGGTCCCGGTCCCGCAGCTGCGTCCCAGGGGCTGAGGGGACGGAGCAGACGCCCACACGGGTCCTGCCCCATCTTCCTTGTGCCTTAACACACTGTCCTTGTGCCTTCTGTGTTCTGTTCTTCTTGTGCCGCAGGTCCAAGCACCCTCCCAGGTACCGAAAACAAACAGACAGTTCCAGAAGTAAGCAGTTGAGGGATGCCACGTGCCTCAGGCTTGGGGGAGTTGGGAATCCTGCAGATCTGGGGAGGGAGAGGGAAAGGTCCCTGGGGCCTCCTAAAGATAATGCCCTCGCCTTCCGGCTCCGTCAGCAAACAGCTCCCTCCGGGCACCCGGTGGCCGGCGGCTGGGGAAGGGGTCGGATTCGGCTATCTGAGCCTCTGAGCCCTGCACCTCTCACACACGTCCACGCAGAATCAGCCATGGCTTTCTCTCCTGTGCCTGTCCCCACGCTCCAGTCCTTGCCACCGTCTGTCCCTTCCAAGCCTTTCCAAGTGATGCTGCTGGCATCAGCGTGTCGAGTGTGGATGCTACCACGTGCCCGGTGTGGACACTACCACGTGCCTGGGCCGCACACGCAGGGCCAGCCTGCCTCCCTCCCCGGCCAACACGGCAGTGGCTCACACTGGCTGCATCGGGGCCTGCCCCAAGGCCCCCACAGAGAATTCGGGACTTGACCCTCCACCAGACGCAGCCTTAGAGGAGGCGCCGGCACATGCCCCACTTGGATGAGCCCTGGACATGCCACGCTCAGTGAGAGAAGCCAGACACGGAAGGCCACGAGTGGTGGGACCGCCTCGGGTGCGGTGCCCGGACAGGCCGGGAGCAGACACAGGAAGCGTGTCGGTGGGCGGGGTGGGGTGTAGGGAGTGACAGCCGATGGGCTCGGTCTCCACCGGGGTGATGGAAGTGTTCTGAGACGGCCCGTGGCGATGGCCGACCACGGCGGGAGGCGGCGGTGGGGGTTTCGCAGCCGGGGGTTGGGGGCGCAGGCACACGGCAAGGCTGCTGGGGGGTCCCTGCCCTGCGACACTGGGGCAGCGCTGGCTGCGTCACGACTCTGCGTGATGAGGCTCCGCTGGGACGGAGGTGTCGGGCGCTGGGACTGGCGCTACCGGGCGTGACACGTGTACGCAGCAGGGGAACTCTGTCTCACGCAGCCAGGCCTTTCTTCACACCGAGCTGAAACTCAGTCTCGAACGTTACGTCCGACCTTGCGAGGCCGTAGGGCAGAGAGGAAGACCAGCACTACCTGCTGCTCCGCCAGGCAGGTGAGTCGCCACCTGCCAGGTTACCTGGGACGGGAGGACCCGCCCCACTTGGTCTGGACCCTGCATACGGCCAGAGACACGCCTGGGGAGCCGGACCCTGGTCACATGCAGGGGACCACATACAGCCTCTCCTGCGGGAGCTGCCTGGGGTGGGCATTTGCCCTCTCAGCCGCTCATGGGACCTGCAGCTTGCACTTGCCTGGGACCGTCACTGCAGCGTGGCCCGCCCCCGCTGACCGGGAGTCTGGCCATCCTCTCACGATGGCCGATTGGTTGCTAAACGGCCCCCACATGCCCAGCGTCGGGCTGAATTCGCCCCCGGATGGTGCGACGCCTACCTGGCCAGCGTGTGCGGGTGTGCACGTGAGGTGGCTGCGGAGTGCGGAGCCAGACCTGGAGTCAGCCTCTTGCCAGGGGCAGCAGACGTGGCGTGGCCGGCAGGGGCCATGTGGCTTGGGGGGTGGCAGGCCTGGGGCCAGGAGGCTGTGCCAAGGGACACACTCTGGCGCCCAGGGGGCCCCTCCACGCTGAGCCTGGCCCTGTGCTGCCCGCAGGTCGGTGGAGGGGAAGCACAGGCAGAGGTTGAGGGGCGGGAGGCGGGAGGGGGTGTCTGCCGTCCCGGCTCCTGCCTGCGGGGCCAGCATGGGCTAGTGTCCCCGCCTGCAGCTCCCGCCCCAGACCCCGGCAGCTCCTTCCTCCCCAAGTTTCCATCCGGCCGTGCCGTGCGGGCGGCTTCTGCTGTCTCGAGGCCCAAGTGTTCCATGGCCTGGTGGTCACCTTGCCCTCCCCACCCATACAAAGGTAGCCCCGTCGTTACATGATTCTGGGAACGGGAGTGAGGACCGGCACGGGGGGAGAAGAGCGGGGCCGTGTCCTCTGGTGTTGAGTGATGATCTCGTCCTGTCCCGCCCCAGGGCCTCCTCCTGGGGCCTCCTCCCAGGGCCTCCTCCCAGGGCCTCCTCCCAGGGCCGCCCAGGTGGCGGGCACAGGGCCAGCAGCCCTGCAGGCGGGATCTGGTTTTGACCCTGTGCCCCAGCGACCCTTCATGTACCGAGGGCCCCGTCCACGTAGGGCAGCCGGCAGGAGGAATCTGGTGACCCAGGGACCGGAAGCGATGTGTCCGTGGGGACACCCCCTGGAGAACGAGGCCCGGGAGGGGAGCTGAGCCCCATGGACGGCTCCAGACCTTCCCGGGTCTGGCCATGGTGCCGGACCCCGCGCTGCAGACCCCGCGCTCGCTGCCAACCGTGAGCAGGCAAAGGTGACCGTCGCCACGGTGAGCTGGGCCTGGGACAGGGCTCCAAGAACACAGCAGACTCGCTTCTCTGCGGGCCTCTGAAATGTCCCCACTCTGTCCCCAACAGCCTTTGAAGCCACTTCTGGTACCTGGCTCACCTCTACATTGACTGTCGTTTCGGTGTCTTGAGCGCTTTTGGCCAGAATCATGCCCTCGAGAAGGAAGCTGGTTCTGCAAATGCGTTCCCCCTCGCTCGGGTCCCGCTCAGGCAGCGCCAGCCCCGCCTCCGTCCCCTGTCCTCTCCCATCCCCCCCCAGCTCCCCGTGTGCCGACCTCATTGTCATAGTTCTGAAACTTTTTCCTTTGAAACGTCTCCCACTTCTGAAACGCAAGAAAAGCACATTCTATTCGGCAGGGGCTCTTTGTGTGGGGCCAGGTGCCCACAAAGGGTGCCCGTGAACTGCCGCCCGGCTCAAAGGGGCCCTGAGTCATCCCACGGTTCTGCCCAGGCCCCGTCGCTCCCAGCGGGGAGCAGGCCGGATCTGGGGCGAAACCGAGAGTTCAACGTCAACGTCACCGCACCTGTGCTGTTCCCTCTGTCCAAGCGTGCTGCGGCCGGGGGCCTGGCGGTGGGGCCCGGACAGCAGCCGTTCTGGTCTGAAGCGACGTCCTGCAGGACTCAGCGGGAGTTTTGCAGCGGGGGGGGGGGGAAGGGGGGGCCGAGGGGCCAGGCCCCCAGGTGGAGCCACAGTGGGAAGGAAGGCACAGGTGCTCCCAGGCCCTGTGGGGGTGGGGCGGGGCAGGGCGGCCCTGTCTGGGGGAACTCGGCTGGAAGGGGAAGATGGAGATTCTGATGGATGCCGAATGTCACTCGAGCTAAGACACGTATGTTGTGTATATTATGTAGATTACAGGAGGCCTATTAAGGGGTTCCTGCCAATCCTTTCTATCGGTTCTGTTGGGGTGAAATGCATGCAGCACCAGATGTCCACTGAGGACGCCTGGGTGTCAGCTGTCTCCAGCCACGGGGGACAGGGCCTCGGACAGGACATGCTTCCCCCACGGCACTCGCGCTTTACTGAAACAAAACAGAGGCTTGAATGACATAGAATGGTGGGTGATGAAGGCGCGGAGAAATACAGTAGGGAGTGAACACGATTGCCCGTGTGTAGGGGCGGGGACGGGCACAAACCCGACCTGTCGCTTCCCGAGCCCACAGGGCCGGACGGCAGACGAGAGCCGGGCAGGGGACGTGAGGGAGCCACCTGCCCAGGGTGCAGACGGAGAGAGGCTCAGCCCGTGTCCCCACAGCTTGGCTTCTAGTTCCGAATCCATGGGGGCCTTGGGGGTGTGGTGGGATAATTGGTTGGAAACGAAATTTGTGGCATCTGTAGAAGGCAGAGGTGTTGGACTGGAACATGGTAGGGGGCGGACAGGGAGCGTGGGGGTCGCCTGCTTGGAGCCCAGAGTGGAGGTGAAGAGAGTCGGGTCTTCTGTCCTCTGTCTCTCTGTCCCCTCCCCCCCAAAGACCCCCCTCCATGTCCTCACAGCCTCGGCCCCTCCCTCCAGCAAACCTTCTCAAAGGAAAACCTGATCTGTATTTGCACCGAAATACAAACAGCTGTGAATAAAGTCTTAAGCCCGACGCCCATCACCACCCCTTCCAAAAGCGTTGGCATTTTCGTGGCGATTAAAGCCTGGACGAGGAGGGCTGGGAGCACTAAGGTGGGGTTTAGACATCCTGCACCCGCCTCAGGTCAGTAAGAATTTCTTTCTTTTTTTTCAGGGGAAA
>VBSM01000865.1:1850266-1860490 GCA_008086735.1 Cheirogaleus medius | reverse complement strand
TTTCTATTTTTAGTTGTTTGGCTAATTTCCTTCAATTTATAGTAGAGACGGGGTCTTGTTTTTGCTCAGGCTGGTCTCAAACTCCTGACCTCGAGCGATCCTCTTGTCTCGGCCTCCCAGAATGCTAGGATTACAGGTGTGAGCCACCGCGCCCGGCCGGTAAGATTTTCTTGGTGCCATAAAATTACAACCTGCAAGCTGCACCTCCTTTGCCAGTGCCTG
Organism: Cheirogaleus medius; assembly: GCA_008086735.1. Taxonomy (NCBI): domain Eukaryota; kingdom Metazoa; phylum Chordata; class Mammalia; order Primates; family Cheirogaleidae; genus Cheirogaleus; species Cheirogaleus medius. The sequence goes on along the minus strand of VBSM01000865.1, from coordinate 1,860,268 downwards.
AGGCCAATGCTGGGAGAAAGAGAAGACACCACATCAGATTCACCCAGGAGGATTTGTTCTAGAATTGTCTTTGACACCCCACTCTCAAGATGTACATCCACTAATTTTTCATCCTGATATTCCCGGGTGGGCTCTCCTTGCATTGAGAGCACAGAGTATAACTATTTTGGTAGGATGAGTGGTGAGAACTCCGGGCAGGGGGAACCTAATAGTCCCCCTTGTCGTAGGACTCCACTTTGCAGACAAGGTAGCAAAGGCCCAAGAACAAGAAGCCACATGGCCTCGGCGTGTGGATGAGAGAGGGGCTAAGACCAAGGTCTTTGGGGTCCTAATTCAATTCTCTTTTTACTGTAGCAATTTGAATTTTGAGGGGCTTTATCTTTTTATTTGGAGGAATGGGCGATTTCCACACCCTGACACCTGTTCTTTTTTTTCCCTGAGATAGTTAAAAGGGACAATCCCCGAGGAGACCCCGGGGTGATCGGTGTCCAGCGCCTTCCGCCATCGCGGCCCTCACCACTGACTGTCGCCCCCATCTCACAGATGAGAACGCTGAGGTCCGTTAGCAGCGGGATGTCAGCAGGGCTGAACCTGGGGCGACCCCCCCCCCCCCCCCCCCCCCCCCCCCCCCGCCTGCACCTGCAGTCTCTCTGGTGCACCTGTCACTGTTTCTGTGCGACCCGTTGGGTTCGCTGGAAGGGAATTACTGACCCAGGGCGCTTCGGGGAGGCTAGAAAGCTGCGCCCTGTTGTGCCGCGTGTGCGCTTCGCGGCCCGTCGGCCTCCCCGAGTGAATCGGCGTGTTGATTGTGAGTGGAACGGAAGAGAAGATCCCGGAGCCTCCGCACGTTACTCAGTAAGCGCCTGAGAGACTCGGTCTTAGCGCGGAGCCGGGGCGGCCTGCAGACGACCACAAGAAAGGAGCAGCGGACACCTAATTCTGGAGCAAACACAGGAGTGGAGTTCTGGAGGATAATGCAGAGGTAAGAATGTGACTGCTAATTTCTTTTTGGAGACAACCGAGGGCATAAAGAACAGAAAGAATTTATTTTGGCAACAGTTCCTGGTCTTCTTTTTACAAAGAAAGTTAAAGCCATAATCCCCCAGGTGTAAATGCTGCAGCCTGGAAATGCCTTCCTTACAATGTGTTACTTCAGTGGAATAGGGAAGGAGAGACTACATTTGCCTGTTACCGTGTCAGATGGCCCTAGGTTCTGCCTTTTTCATGAGATAAAACTGAGGATAGTTTCAGGAAAACATTGCTATTTCAAAAATCCCCAAATTTTGTGTGAATGTGAAAAATACATGCCTATACATTATCTTCCTGGTATTTGCCTAAATGGAGACAGGCTCAGAGACACGGCTCTAAATCTTTTATCATTTCGATAGTGTTTACAAAATCTTCACCAGGAGTAGGTTCCATCTCAAGAAACCACTCTGCTCATCCACAAGAAGCAACTCCTCATCCATTAAAGTCTGACCACGACGTTGCAGCAATTCAGTCCCATCCTCAGGCTCCACCTCTGACTCTAGTTCTCTTGCTGTTTCCACCGCGTCTGCAGAGACTTCCTCCCCTGGAGTCTTAAACCCTCAAAGTCATCCATGAGGGTTGGAATCTTCTTCCAGACTCCTGTTCATGTTGGTATTCTGACCTCCTCCCATGAATCACGAATGTTCTTAATGGCATCTGGAATGGTGAATGCTTTCCTGAAGGTTTTCGATGCACTTTGCCCAGATCCGTCAGAGGAATCGCTGTCTGGGGCAGCTGTAGCTTATGAACTGTATTTCTTAAATAAGACTTGAAAGGAAAGATGACCCCTTGATCCACGGGCTGCAGAGTGGGTGCTGTGTTAACAGGCATGAAAACAACACTCATTTCCTTGCTCATCTCCTGTACAGCTCTCGGGAGACCAGGTGCATTGTCAGTGAGCAGCGATATTTTGAAAGAAATCTTTGTTTCTGAGCAGTAAGTCTCAACAGTGGGCTTATAATGTCAGTGAATTGTGCCTTAAACAGAGGTGCTGCCATACAGGCCTTGCTGTTCCGTTTACAGAGCCCAGGCAGAGATGATTTAGCATAATGATTAAGAGCCCTAGGGTTTTGGGGATGGTGAACGAGCATTGGCTTCAACTTAAAGTCACCATCTGCATTAGGCCCTGACAAGAGTGTCAGCCTGTCTTCCGAAGCTTCGAAGCCAGGCACTGACTTCTCCTCTCTAGCTATGGAAGTCCTAAATGGCCTTTCTTCCGACGGAAGGCTGTTTCATCTCCACTGCAGATCTGTTGTTCGGTGTGGCCACCTTCATCAGTGATCTCAGCTAGATCTTCCGGATAACTTGCCGTAGCTTCTATCGATTACAGTAGCACTAGCTGCTTCGCTTTGCACTTAGGTTACAGAGACGCTTCTTTCCTCAAACCTTAGGAACCAACCCCCGATAGCTTCCAGCTTTTCCTCTGTAGCATCCTCACCTCTCTCAGCCCTTTATAGAATTAAAGAGAGTCAGAGCCTGGCTCTGGATTAGGCTTTGGCTCCAGGGGATGCAGTGGCTGGTTTGCTCTTCCATCCAGACCATGCGAACTTTCTCCATACCAGCAATAAGGCCTTTTTTCCTTTTCTACCAATCATGAGTGTGTTCACTGGAGTAGCACTTTTATTTCCTTCAAGAACTTTCCCTTCACAGTCAAAACATGACCAACTGGCGCAAGAGGCCGGCTCTGGGCCCAGCATAGCTCTCAACACGCCTGCCTCGCTAAGCCACGTCCTTTCTAGCTTTTGATTTAAAGCGAGAGACACGTGGCTCTTCCTTTCTCTTGAACACTTAGAGGCCACTGTAGGGTTATTAATTGACCTATTTTTTTATATTGTTTTGTCTCAGGGCACCGGGAGGCCCGAGGAGACAGAGGCGAGGGTAGCTGGGTGGTGGAGCAGGCCGCACACGCGATATTTATCCACGAAGTCTGCCGTCGTACGTGGCTGTGGTTTGCAGCACCCAGAACAATGGCAACGGGACAATCGAAGATCACTGATCACAGACACAGGAATAATAAAAAAGGTTGAAATATTACAAGAATTTCCAAAATGTGGCACAAAGACAAAAAGTAAGCAAATGCTGCTAGAAAAAATAGCACTAATAGACTTGCTCTACACGAGGTTGCCACAGACTTTCAATTTGTAAAAAAAAAAAAAAAAAAAAAATGCAATATCTGCAAAGCACAATAAAGTGAAGGGCAATAAAGCAAGGCATGTCAGCACACACTTTAATATGTGCACTTCCTCAAGCCTTTGGATACCCCCTTCCACCACCTGCCACTAATTTTTTTAGTATGAACCATCACTATTATGAAGTTACCAAAAACTGAGGATCATTGCCTTGGGTCACCGCCAGGGCCATACTGTGTCCTGTGAATGTCCCGTAGCAATAAGCCCTCCCTTACCGACTTTTATTCAGTTCTCTTTCAACTTGCACCCCCTGGATCTAATCCCATAATACTCTCCTGGCTAGGTCTGGGAGCTCCTTTGGCATGCAGTCCCTGATGTCCAGCAGAGGGGCGCGGGACATGTCTGGAGGGGTGGGCGAGGAAGGAAGCATTTCCTTGCAAAGCGGAGTCCTCTTCCTTGTCCCCGAGCTCCCACTCCTGCGGGCCCGGAAGGCTCGGGAGGGTCTGAAATCCCTGAGTTGTTTGCTGCATAGACCCTCACCTGCATTCTGAGCCCCACAGACCCTCTCCTTCCCAATCAGGGCAGGCGTCAGCTCATGACACTTGTCGTAGCGCAACATCCAGCCTTCTCTGAGCTCAGGTGCATAATGGCCTCACGGCTCTCCGCTGTTTCAAATGCAGGAGGTGAAGAGCTCCTTACCTGCGGCTCGGGAGGCCCTTGAACTTCACGCGTCCCCTGAAGTTGGTGACTCATCACCCTCAGCCTTTCACGCAATAACAGTCATCGGATTCTATAGTCACAGTTTGCACTTACGCCTTCTTCTCAGATGCCTGCGGGGCCACAGCCACCAGGGCACGGGTCCGCTACCGCCGTCCCCGCCCCAGTTCACAGCCAGTGAAATGTCAATGATTTCACCCCAGAACGTGCCAGAGGACGCCAGGTCTCTATATGCACCAGGGACGAATTCTTCATTCGGCTCCAAAGATAAAATATTTAAATTTTAAAATAAAATTGGGAATTACTAAATAGAAAAAGAGATACAGTAACATGCGTTAAAAAAAAAGAAAAAGAAAAATAACATAAGTTGGTTTTTGAAAGAAAGGAAAATAAGGGAAGCCCACGAGGAGAGAGAGAGGGAGAAAGAAAAGAATGAAAGAAAGAAAAATAATAATGTAAGGAATAAGGAAGGAAGGGCTATGGAAGAAAGGAAGGTAGGAAGAGAGAAAGAAGAGGAAGGAGGGAAGAAAGGAAAGATTGGAACAGAGAAATGAAAGAAGGAAGGAAAGAAGAAAGAACTGTGGGACGAGAGAGAGAAGAAAAAGGCTGGAAAACCCACCCGTGGTAAATACAAACAAGAAACAAAGGACGTTGCATCAACTGCATGCATGTTCTCCAACAACTAACGGAATCTTTTCATTTCTCATTATAAAGCGAGGGTAGTTAATTTGGCATTGTAATGAAAAGATAGCACATAAAGCCCAAGTTATATTAGGTTATTAGGTATGAAATGTCTGGTTTCCTCAAGTACTGACAGTTGGTTATCTCTGACATTTCACTTTGACACTTCTTGTTTTATTTTTATTGTGAAGGGACATCCTCAGTCTTTCAAAGGCACATTTTGGCTTGTGGTTCTCTTTAAAATTTTTTTAGAGCAATTTTGGTGAAACCATGGACAAGTCAAAAATTCGTGTTATTTTCGAATATGAGTTCCACGGTGGAACCAGTGCAGCGCAGACAGCTCGAAATATCAATGAAGTGTTTGGGAAGGATGTGGCACAGTACGTCAATGGTTTGAGAAGTTCCGTTCTGGTGATTTTAGTCTTGAAAATGAGCCAAGTGGGTGACCTGAGACCAAGGTGGATAATGGTGAGCTGAAAGCTGTCATGGAAGTACCACAAACTGGACAGCTTAAGAAATCCTAAAAAAACGAATCCAGAAAACAAAAGATGCGATCATTATTATTTATAAATGCACCAGATGTTTTTCAAAAACTCAAAATCATCAGCTAAAAATCAACTAGAGCTAATAAATGATACAGCTAGATATAAAATAAATATACAAAAATGAGAGCTTATGTATAGGATAAAAATAACGAATTTGAAAATATAATGGGAAAAAAATTCAATTTCGGGATGGAAAAACAAAATCACGGGAGCGTGTGGTGGACGCACAACAGAGTGTTTTGCAGCCGTGAGAGTAAGCGGTGCACAGACAGCAGCAGAGACAGGTCTTAAAACAGAATCCTGAGTGAGAAGAGTAAGAAAGATAATAGAAAGAGTAATAAAGATCTCTGGCAAAACGTAACATGCACACACACACACGTGCACACACACATGCACCACACACAAACACACACACACACATAGAAACAATGCACTTTTTAAGGAACACATGTGAACAAAGGCATGCATCAGCACGGTCGCCCGCTGCAGAGGGAGAGGAAAGTGGCGGGAAAGGACCAACAGAGAAAAAAATGCAACACGAGAGGCCCGGCGGGGCCGGGGTTGGGAATATGCCAGGCATCGAAGGACCCCGCGAATCCAACTCTTTGCTCTTGAGGTAGAAACAACACCCCACTTAACTTTAAATGCATGCAGGGCAGTCAAACCCTAATCATATATATGTTTTTGATATTGTTGAACCTTGAAAAAGTGTTGCATCAGCTTATGAAAACAGGACTGTCAAAGACTGAGGGCGGACACGGTGTCCTTGCCCCACGTGGCAGGCAGGATAATGCCACCGTCCCCCGAGCCTGTGACTTTGCTGCCTTGCACGGTGATGGAGACTTTGCAGGTGCCATTGAGGATCCTGAGACGGGGGATGGCTGTGGATCACCAGACGGGTCGAGTGCACTCAGGAGGGATTTCTAAGAGGGGAATGAAAGTGTCGGAGAGAGGAGGTGCAGTGATGGGAGCCGAGGGCAGAGAGGGAGGGAGAGATTTGAAGATGCTCTGCAGCTGGCTTTGAAGATGCAAGGACACTCTGGGGGCCGGAGAGAGCTAGCGCCTGCAGAAGAGACCAGCTCCGCCGACACCTTCATCCGGGGACTTGTGACGCCGGAATGATAAGGTGACAGATTTTTGTTAGTGATGTCTTTGCTTTGGGAGATACTTACGCACTTCGGTACGAGCATCAACTATAGTCGACAGCCACAGATGAACGTGCACAGCCGAGCGTCGACTTTAGTCGACAGCCAAAAGCTTTTGCTTTTACAGCTTTTATCTCTGCAGTTGCAGTGTGTACGTTCAGCCAATAAGTTACTACGAATCTGTGACCTTTTAACAAGTCCTTAGTAGGAGTTATTATAGTTATTTTCCTAAAGCTGCTTGTAAAGTAAAACAAACTTTCAGTAATTTAAAGCTTTCCTCATCACACAAGAGCAAAACGGATCCGTCGTCAATGCGCAGCACACACTGCCGTGCGGACTGTGAGTGCCGGCTGTGGGCGAGGCTTCGCGGCCGGTGAGCGCCGCACCGAAGTGGTTAAAAGATTGACAATATTTAGGGTTGAGGAAAGTATGGAATCAATATTAAGGACAGTGCTATTTGGAACAATCTTTTGAGAAGATAGTTTGATAAAAAGTGTCAAAATTGAAAATAAACCTAGCAATTCCACCATTTATCTTCAGATTACCAGAAAAGTGTATACAAAAATGTACGTTCAAAGTTGTACAATCATTGTTCATAATATAGCCCCAAAATTGGAAACAACTTACAAGTCCACAAATAAGAAATAGGTTAGTGATTTAGTACATATTTAGACAGGAATAATATTAATAATAGCAAGAAGGGGTGATCTATGTCTACATTCACTGATATCGGTCAAAGGAGCAGTGACACATACTTCAGCGAATAAAAGGTGACATGATAAATACATACAATAAAACCTTTGTGAATACTTTAATTCACACAAATATACAAAAAATATCACAAACATGTTAATATGTTAATTGTGTTTTTTTCTGGTGATGTAATTTGGGGTGAACGTCTTCCTTCTATTTTTTTGTTTGTTTGGTTCCTTTTTTGCAATAAACATGGACAATTTTTATGGTTCATAAAGACAATAAAGATGTTTTATTTTGAAAAAGGAAAATAAATAAAACTGGTTGAGTAGATGTATGTATATGTAAAGCACATTATATGTAAAGAACAAGAGCCTTTATATGTAAAGCACATTATGAGTCACTAAGAAGAGTCAAAAGACGTAAGAAGACACTTCACACACACAGAATGCATGGTCAGTAAAGGACCTAAGAAAATCTCAAACCTCGTGAGCAAATAACTACAATGAGACGACGAGTTTCCGTTTTCTTCCATCACGTTGGTAAGGGAAAGAGCATTTTATTTTCATTGGTTTACAACTCCTGACTATTTCCAAAAGTCAAATCTATTATCAAAAGATGAGTAAATGTCAACACAGCTGCCTTTTAATCTTGAACATTTTCTGATCACATTATTGATATTGCCGCAGTTACCAGCATTGGCTTGGGTCCCGTGTCCTTGCAGTGCCCTGGAGAGCGGGGTCCCTCGGGTGGGCATCCCGGACCGCCACGGTGGCTGGAAGAGAGGGGCCGGGCACTCCGCCACTGAACGGGCCCAGAGCTTGTTGACCACTTGGATAGAATCCCGCTGAGAGCTTTCTCAAGGCTATTTTAATTTGATTAATTTCTCCAATTTATAAAGCTGGAAAGTTCTGTGTGTGTGTGTTTTTTTTTTTACACAATTGCATTATCTCATGGAGCCGTTATAGATTTGAGCCACCCATATGCATTAAAATAGCCACAATTAAAGCAAACCAAATCTCTTTGTTGGTAGGGTCTCGCTCTTTAGCCTTTAAAACTGCTATCTATATACTTTATCTTTCGTGGTGGGGCAGAACACTCTGTTCCTTCAGATACGGCCATTCATCACAGCAGAGATGAAACCAGCTGCACAGACGTGACCTTGCAGTCGGGAGCCGGATTCTCGGCACAGGAAGCAGAGAGCGTCGCTGGGACGGCAGCCGGGGCCTTGCTGGGAGTCCCTGAAACAGGTTTGCAAAGGGACAGCGATTTCAGGGACAGCCATGCTCACCCTCGCAGACTAGAACGAACTCCTCTCCATATTTGCTCTCTGAATTTCTCCGTGTGTTCTTTCTTATTAATTAATAACATTAATTAACAATGTTAATTAATTAATACCAGCTAATAACTAATTAGTAACATGTAAATGCTCCAAAACAGGAAACACAGTGATTCACACTCAGAATGGGGTATAAATGACCCATGTCAGGCCTTTTCCAGAACTCGCAGGCATGGGGCAACTGAGGAGGGTCGTTACTGCCGGAAGAAAAGGCAAAAGAGAGACCAGAAGGGACGGCAGGTCAACACTTAGAGTCGTTCTGGTCACTTGGCAGCCAGCGCCACAGAACCAATGGCAGCGTGTGCGGGCACACGACCGGGGACAGTTCTCACTGTCCATCACCTGGCTCAGCGCACAGAGCTATGACATCCGTCTTTGTCTCTGAAAATAACAACTAATGTCTCCTGTGTAGAGAAGAATTTCCATTAATAAGAAACACAAGCAATTAAGTAGTCCACTTTCTCTATTTTTCTTGTTCCCTACTTTAAATAAAAAGGCAAATGGCAAATATTGACAGACAATAAGCAAAATGTTCTATATTGGATAACTCTGTACAACATCCCAACGATCTTCTTTCTCCGACAGTTATTCCTAGTTAATTTGTACTCCTGGTCACATGCGGGCCTGAGATTGGGCAGGTTCTTGAAGTCCCGGTTTTCCTCCCGAGATTCTTTCACCGAGGGACAGGGACACGACATTTCAGAAAATGTTCCATGAGGCCTCCCATCTCAAACCTTCTTCCTCCAAATTCCTTGTGGCCGTCCGAGGTCCAATGTCACGGGTTCAAAATATATTTAATTCTAAAGCAGATTTACTGTGTTGGTGTTTTATGTCAGGCCTAAGCCCGAATTCTTGCAAAGCCATCAGGCCTACTGGTTATTTTGAGATTTCAAGGAGATTTGGATGTGACACTGAAAAATAAGAGGAAACAGAAGTGTTACTATTTAATATTTTTTTTAAAGTAATAGTCCTATGACTTTGAGTTTTGAAAATTACTCTGAAGCTAAAAAATAAGCACAAAATCACTTTCGAGCCCATGGACTGGAGCGAGGTGCTGAGTGGCAGTGGCAGGTGGGGGACGGGGTCTGAGGGCCCAGCAGGCCGGGGGTCTCAGAGGCCAGAAGAGCCGCGTCCGTGTGCACCGACAACAGAGTGGCCCTGACCGAGCGCCTCGAGTTCCACAGCCCCGGGTTCCATGACCAGGTCAAAATGACAGGCAGATGGGGACGTCTCCACCGGGGAGACCTCGGAAGGCCCCCTGGGGCACACCCCGTGTCTGCGTCCGGCTTCTGGTCCTCCATGTCGTCACCCCCCCCACAAAACCTCAGCACAGGTGGCTTAGGAAGGACATCTGTGCCCGTGGGTGGGACGTACGCGCCCTGGGGTGGGCCTGGCGGGCAAGAGGAGGCCGTCTGGGCTCTCTGCCCCCTGAACCGGGGCTTCCTCCTAGGGCTGTCACTCACATGGCTCTGCACGTTTTGACCGCACTTCTTGTCACAGCCGATGCCGACGTCAGGAAACAACATTCCAGGAGCCCCAGACTCTCACTAGAGCCACCTGCCGTTCTTGGCGGGTCCACCTGGCCGCACCCCTCAGCCCACCCCAGGCAGGGCCCAGACAGCCTGGGTGGGGGGAGGGGGAAGGGAGAAGGCCCAGGACAGCCCTGGGGGGGACAGTCCCTGGGGGGGGCATCCCTGGAGGAGGACAGCCCTGGGGGGGGACAG
>VBSM01000865.1:1806107-1820540 GCA_008086735.1 Cheirogaleus medius | reverse complement strand
CTCGGACAACAGGTCAAGGAAGGCTTGACCCCGAGAGGCCTGGGCCTGGGGGCTGCGCCCTGCCTCGGGGCGGGGGGCAGAGTTCAGGGCAGGCGGCTGGGGGGAGAGAAGCTGGACCAGTGTTTGATTAAGAAGCATTTTGTTCCTATCGATCGTGGGCGGCAGGCAGAGAAGGGGGGTTTGGCGTGTCCGTCTGCCTTGGCCTGGGCTGGCAAGGGGCCTCGTCCAATCACCCGGGAGGGCTCCTTGCAGTGAGCTGTTTCCCAGGACCCAGCTCGGGACTTCTCACCCACTGCAGCTGCCTCCTTCCCACAGCGCTCCTGAAAAACTCAGCATCGTCACCCCAAGGCACTGACACCCACAAAGGCAGGACAAACACGCCCTTCTCGGGATGGCCGTGGCGAGTGCTGTGGCCGCTACCGAGGGGAGCGGCCAGAGCCAGGCGTGTCTGCTCCATCCCTTGTCCCAGGGGGGCGGCACGGGTGAGGGCAGACTGACCAGCGTCCCTGAAGGATGGGAAGGACGGTCTGAAAAGGAGTAAGAAACAGAGAGGGAAACAGTGTGAATAAAACTCTCCCTATATCCTAGCACTCTGGGAGGCCGAGGCAGGAGGATCACTCGAGGTCAGGAGTTCGAAACCAGCCTGAGCAAGAGTGAGACCCCGTTTCTACTAAGAATAGAAAGAAATTAGCTGGACAACTAAAAATATATAGAAAAAATTAGCCAGGCATAGTGGCATAGGCCTGTCATCCCAGCTACTCGGGAGGGAGGCTGAGGCAGGAGGATCACTTGAGCCCAGGAGTTGGAGGTTGCTGTGAGGGAGGCTGACGCCATGGCACTCTACCCCGGGAAACAGAGTGAGACTCTGTCTCAAAAAAAACAAACAAAAGAAACCTGTCCCTACATAACCTGAACCGTCACCACAATGGGGACAGTCCCAGCCCAACAGGCGATGTGCACGATCCCGGGACAGAGTTCCAGAGACAGCGCCTCACCGATGGCCCCTCAAAAATCTACAAACTCGGACAGGGTGAGGGGGCCAGGGAGCCCCGGGGAACTGCACAGTGTGCCTGCAGCGAGGCCGGGACGGCCACGTCCCCACGACAGAATGGTCATCTTGCCCCCGAGAGCCACAGAGTCCCCCACGCACCCACCCTGCAGGCCACCCTGAGGGGGCCGGGCCGCACGGAGACGCCGGTCAGAGGCTAGAGGCCGAAGCCGAGGGCTGCGTCTGGGCGCTGGGCACCGTGGCCGGGGGAAGGGGCTTCGCACTGTGGCCACGGAACAGACAAAGGCCAGCGCCGCAGGCCCCTCCTGGGGTCAGATCTCACGGCAGGTGCGTCCCGCACCAGAACAGCGTGGGCTCCGGGGAATCCCATCTCCGGGGGACTCAGCAGCCCCAGTCCTCGCTTACTGAGTGGAGCAGGAAACGCCCTGGCCGCTTCAAGGACAGCCACCAAATCAAAGTGCGTGGTCAGGACGTCCTTGAAGACTTAACTCCCTAATTTCTTCCTGTATCTCCTAAGATTATTTCCATTCTGGAGCGAAGCTGGAGTGACGCAGCAGGCGGCGGCGGCGACTTCCCTCCCTGGCGCCGCAAGGTGCAGGCCAGACCGACCGTGTCTCTTTAAGACTCCAGCCCGAAATTTGCTCTCGTGGTTTTCAGAATCAAAACACGTGATCATTCCTTTTTATCCGAAAGACAATTTTTTTTTAGGAAGCCTAGGAAACACCGTGCTCCATCGGGGCTGTCTCTGCCCAGCGCTGGAGAAGCAACGGTGACAGGAATTATTTTCCTCCGCAGGAAAAGCCTCGCGGGAGGGAGGGGGGCGAAGCGATTTGACAGGTGCGAGGAGCGGAGGTGCGGGGCTCGCGTGGCCCGTCCCTGCGGCGCGGCGGCGCAGACCTGGAAATGAATGAGAATGTTTCCCAAACACCACAAGATGTGCCGTGCGCGCGTGTCAGCGAGACAATGCGCACAGACGTGCCGGGGCCTCCGCGCCGTGGCCCCGTGCCAGCCCCGGGACAGCTGTGTGGTGTGCAAGAATCGCAGCAGCTGTATTTAAACTAGAAATTAAATCTCCTTCTATTTAATGTGCACAGCCTTTTTAGTTGTCAGAAAGGAAACATTAGCAATTAGGGAGCGTGTATTCGTGGACGGCGCTGGATTTGCTGTTTTTGTTGCGGATGTCTGTGGTCTCTCGTTGTAAGACAGGGCGGCGCGGGCGGCGGCCAGGTCTCCCGAAAGACAGGGAGCCTCTTGCCACCTTTCCCTTTGTTGGCAGGTGGGGGTCTCAGACGCGCCCCATCCCCACGTCGGGAGAGGCCAGGAAATGGCAGGACCGTCATTCTCGAGTTTGGTTCTGATTTGAAATGCTGGGGTGGGGGCGGGGAGGGGGGAGACGCAGAGCTGCGTGCACACTCGGACGCACGGAGGCCGGGGAGACGCGCGTTCCTGTGCATCGGGCACCGGCAGCCATTCCAAAGGCGTCTCCGAGGCCCCTGCGACCTGTTGGCCACCCACAGGGCCGAGCTGTGCTGTGGGGGACGGGGGGGAGGAGGGACCCCGCTCGCCTGCGGTCCCCAGTCCACACACCTCTCACCGGGTCTGGGGTCTGCACGGAAAGGCAGAGGCCAGGTGGGGGCAAGGGAGGAAGGAGAGGGGAGGGTGGGCAGAGCTGGGTCTTTCCCAGTGATTGGCTCTGACCACGCAAGTGTCTTTCGTGGCTGCTTCTCTTGCCCTGGTGTCTGCTTTGCAAAGCGTGCTCACGCCCAGCAGTGTGCAGCTCTCTGCAGACACCTCGCGAGCAGGACGGCTCTGGTCTCCACGCAACACATGGAGAAACTGAGTCGAGGGCTGCTGGGGAAAGCAGCAGCTCTCCCGCTTTGCCAACAGGGAAAGGACACGGAGAGTCTCTAGAGAAGTCGGTGCGTGTGCGGGGAAGCCGCCCTGGCGGCAGTTCCCCACCTGGGTGCTCCGGGGCACACCTACGGCAGCCAGAGGGCAAAGGCACCAGCCACGTCCTCACTGAGTGTCTGTGGATACCACTTGGTGTCACCTTGCATGGCAGACCTGGGGACGGGCCACGCTGGGTTGTTCTAAGCCACCTGAGTGACTCAGATCTGAGTGACACGAGGCTGGAGGTGACAGACCCAGGCGCCTTCGGGAAGTGTCCCAGGAGGCGGCTCCAGCCACACCGGCTCTGCGCGGTGCCCACACCGGCGTGGAAGGCGAGGAGAGTGGAAGGCGAGGAGAGTGGAAGGCACAGGTGCGAAGGGGTCTGAGCGGGAGCTGCAGGGGGTCTAGCACGACTAGGGCACACGGACACCAGGCTGGGGAGATAAAGAGGCGTCACCTGACTCTGAGAACCGGGACTGGTGCAGAAGCATTTGAGCAGGGAGGGGTCGGGATTGGAGCGTGTCACACAGGCAGTGCGGCGGGGGCGGGGCGACTGGAGGGAAGTCCAGGTTGAGGGCAGGGAGAGCAGACAGTGGACGCCTGGCAGGGCAGGCGGCACATCCTGGCGGGGGCAGGGGAGGGGACCCAGGCACGGCAGCCTGCACGGGCCGGGCACACCTGCTGGGGGAAGCACCCAGGAGGCGAGGGAGGTTCTGCGACCCACCTTGCCCTCCCGCCATCCCTTTATAGAAGACAGTTTTTAATCCTCCAAAGGACATGGCAGTTTGCACCTCTTCATGTAACAAACACGATGCTTCTACGAGCAAGTCCCACCGTAGGTGACACATTTTGTATTTCAAACCTAACGAAGAGGCTGAGCACTCTTATAGACGAGTTTAAATACATTTGACAGTCAGGAAAACGTGCACTAGTGGGACCCTCGCACTCCAGTCAAATACTCTGTCATCAGGACGCTGGCAAAGGCAGAACCCACGTGCGGGCAGCCGTGGAACATGGTTGTGCCCCGACACGCAGGCGAGTCCTTCGTCCCTCTGATCTGTACCGAGGTCACGCCTCTCCACGCCAGGACAGGTGAGGCGGCCACACCCCGCTGCGTGGTCACCCTCCAGCGGAAGCCTGCCGAGGCGTCCCCTGTGGCCTCTGCCAGGGACGGGACCTGCGGTGGCCACCCTCCCTCCGCTGACGTCAGCCGGGCAAGGAAGACCAGACGTCACTCAACTCGAGGTCAGATTTGTCCAGTGGAAACCTTTTCTGCAGGTTTTACAAACTCAAAGATCAAGTTTTCCTTCAAAATGAGATCAATTATTTCCCCTGTGGCCTCGAGAACTTCTAGAAAGTTCCAGTTTTTGGTCAAACCCAGCTAAGGGCTTGCCTCTTCAGCAAAGGTAGGAGCAGAAGTTCTCTGCCTCTCAAACCTCAGCCGCCCCGGCTGCCGCAGGTGGGCTCTGCTGGCACCGGGAGCTCCCAGCCCCCATCACCGAGGTGGGTTCACCGTTCCCGGCAGGAAGGGCTTCGTCCCCACACCCTTCTGAGGACCGGCGTGGAAAACCTGCCACGGCTTCCTCCCTTTCTCTCTGGTCATGCTCCGAATGCACACTCTGGAGAGGTGGAAGTTTAAGGAGTGGTCAGTTACTTATGCCTTTGTTTGAATGGAGGGATTTTAAGACACAGCAGAGTCGTTGCACGTTTGTGTCGTTCGCTAGTGGGGAAGACACATAAGGAGCGAGCGTCCGTGGCTGGCAGGACGCGACGTGGGGAGGGTGTGAGGTGCCGCCCAGGGCCCCTCCCCGGGGCCCGTCTGTCACTGAGGCCCAGGGCCTTATGCAGAGGACAAGAGACAGTTGCTCTCCGACAACGACAGACACCTGAGGCCAGGACCAAGGTCCTTTAGTGCAAAGAGCCTTCCCGGGCAGTCTCAGTGTTTCGGAGATTCCCACGGTAGAAGGGTCTTCCCTTGGGGCAAGGCATGGATGTTTCTAGAAGTCCTTTTTACAAGCGTAAGACCACCTAGGAGGGAGCACATCAAACTTGCTGTGAGTAATTTTATCAGAAGGTCAGTTCACGGCGGGGCGGCAGGCCTCAGCCGGGGGCCTGGGCCGGCAAGGCCAGGATGACAAGGAGTCGGAGAACAGGGCAGAAATAGAAGCTGCGAAGGTTCAACACGCAAAGAGCAGCTCCGTCCCGGAGTCTTTCCCAGCAGCAGTCAAGAGCATGACCTCGCAGCACCGACCACTGTCGAGGGAGTTCACAGAATGCCGGGGTCAGACCCGGAGCGTCTGCGAGGTGGGGACACACATCCCCAGCGTGACCAGACTGCCCACCCAACCACGCAGTCACGTGGCACCCACGGTCCTCCTGTGGATCGGACGTCCGCACAACAGCGTCGTTGCAGAAATGTCCACGTTCCCATGGGTGGCTGTGGCACATGAAGGCACGGTAACAAATAGTGTCCGCTCCACTTTGTGCCACGTGGCCACCACGAAGGACACAGAGAAGACCCACTGTTGGGTTTTAGATCCTGTAAGTCGTTCAATTCGTATGACGTCAACATCCATAGAAAACCCGTCCCGTGGAGCCAAGCTCTGCTGGGTTCCAGCCACGGCAGTCTGTCCTGAGAGCAGCAGCCAGTGGCCCGCAGAGCCTGGGGACAGGCCCGGTCAGTCACCCACCACTCTGGACACAGGACTGAGTCTTGCTTTCAGAGCCCGACGGTGGGAAGGCGATGTGGACGCAGAGAGAACGCGTTTCCGTGAGAGCGGACGCGAATCTCGCTCGCACGTCGGCGCTGGTGCTTCCTGCCCTCTGGGTCCAGCCTGCACCCACGGCGCGTTTTCTTTACAGGGGCAGCCGGGACAACCTCACGAAGGCCGCGCCCAGCAGGCCAGGTCTCTCTTCCTCTCCTGGCATCCACGCGGGTTAATATGGAGTCCATACCTTCCTCTGCTGGAGCGAGGGCAGGACCATGCTGTCGGCGACTCGCCGGGCTCCCTCTGTGCATCCGGTTGTGAGAGAAGATCGCTCAGCACAGTGACAGGTGAGCTGTCTTCAGGTGAAGAGTGACACACATTTTCCCGTCTCCCCACCCCCTTGCAACTCCAAATGCCCAGCGGGAACGTGCGCGAGCCAGTCCTCACTGAGCCGTTTTCCGCACGCTGCCTGTGACCAACCGTGAGCAGGCCGGGCTGTGCACGCATCGCGGCCGTGTCATCAGTGGCGGCGGCAGCTCTCCGGCAGGGAGTGATGGAGGTGGTTGAGAGCACAGTTGAAGACATGTGCTTTGCCGTGAGTCTACGTTATGCTCAGCCTTGTCGCAAGCGGAGATGGAGAAGAGTCAAGTACGTGGAAGGCTGAGATAGAAACAGCCATAATTAAAATACATACGTGCAGCTGTGGGACATTCTAATGAAACCATCACAGGGGAGCTGACCGTCAAATTTAAAATCACCTCTAAAAAACACAGAGGTTGGACATAGAACAGGGATCATGTAAGGTGATTTCCCCTCTCTCCCTTTCACCTGTCTTCTATGTAGCCCCCTCAGTAGAACTTAGTGAAGATCCCAGGCTCCCAGTGGGGGTGGATGACATCACTGGGCGGGAAGGAAAGGGTTTGCCTGGGGACAGGAAAGGTCATAAAGAAGCGAATGTCCCTGGACCATGTTCTACTGGTTGTAAGACTTGTGAGGGTTTGAGGACAGTCAACCATCACTTCTTTGGCCTCATGATGTGCCGTGTAAGGCAGATTTTTCATTCCCTTTTGCAGCCTTGGGGACTACGACCCAAGACCACTCCACTGGCACAGATGGACTCAGTCCCAGAAATGAACCCTCTCACTTCAGACGAGGTCCTCTGTGTGCCTCGCACCCGCACATGCAAGCACAAGTCCTGTTTAAGAAATGCTTCATGAAGTGGATGGTGACGTTCTTCTTCTAAAGAAGCCTCCCATTACAAAAATCAGGCACACTTCAAGACAGATGGCATTAAAGTCTTTGTGCCAAATGGTCACAGTTTCATCTTAACTAACCCTAGGTCATATTTTTATTAAAAAATTAGGAAGCACTAACAAATTACCATATAGGAATTGAATAAAGATTTGACTAATGTTATGAGATCTGTGCTACGTCCACCAGCTCAGGGTGAAGGCCATGACAACATCCCCTCTCAGGTGCCGTCCCACTGTCCCCAGCTTCCATTGTTTCCATTGAAAAGTCATCAGTCACCTCACCATAGCCAGCTTGAAGGGAAGGCTTACTTTCTCTGCCTTCTATTAAGACTTATTTTTGTCCCAATTTTTCCAGCATTTTGACTGCAATGTATCTAGTGTGGTTGCTTTTTTTTTTTTTTTTTTTTTTTTTTTTTGTTTCCTGCTAAAATATGTTAGGGCTTCATGAACCTGTGACTTGCTGTCTTCCACCAATTTTGGAAAATTCTTGGCCAATCTCTCTTCAAATATTGCTTCTTCCCCCATTATCTCTTTCTTGTCCTTCTGAGAGTCTTGTGTCTCTCTGTCCAGCCTCTGTGGCAGCTCTGGACATGTGTGCTTGGAGCTCCCTTTGAGGAAGAACTTATAATTTATGTAAAATAAATGCATTTAGCTGGCAGCCTCTAGCTCAGCATCTCTGGGATCTGCCCCAATCTTCCATCCTTCTTCCTGCTTTCCCTAGGGTGTCCCCTGCCATGACTGGCCACTGGACATTTCCACCTAATGCAGGGCTGCCCCCTTTGGGTTGGCCAAGACCTGGTCGGGTCTGCAGGCCTGTGGCTCTCCCTAGCCAAATCTTTCCTCCTCCCCCCACCCTTTCTTTTATGGGATTCAGATGCACAGCCTGGCTTTATTCTGTTTTCTCTCCGTTTTATACTGGATAGGAATTGTCCTCAAAAAATTGCTCACACTCTGACTTTTCTTTCAGTGTCTGCTTTCTGGAGGACCTGGTACACTTTTTATGCATTGTACCAAGAATCAGCAGGTTTCCCGGGGCAACGTGGTGGTGGGAAATGTAGGACTCACCTCACTCATTGTACTTCTTAGAGGATCTTGGCTCCTTAGTCTTGGCGGCCTTCCCTTCATTGCTGCCCACAGATGCTTTTGTGCATAGTTTTCAGCTGTCCTCAGAGGAAGGGCAGCCTAAAACCCACTGTACCACCCTGGCGAGAAGTGGGAATACCGCCCTTGGGCCTGAGACCTCCTCTGAGTAACTCTGACTTGGTGTTCTGACAGCCCATCTTAGGATGCCCTCCAGCATCATTACATTTCTGTAGGAATTTTAAAAAGAGGAGATCCCTGCAATCCATGACAGTTGAAGAAACCTTTATGCAGAAGTTAGGGCTTCCCAAAGGGGAGCCTGGGATCGATGCAGCTGTGTTTACTTCTTTTAGAGCTCAGATTCCTCATCTATCTATAGAGTGGTTTTCCCTAAATCCCAGCCATCTCTTTCTTCATTCATTGATTCATCTTACTCAATGCTATGGTCTGAATGTTTTGTCCCCCACAATCCATGAGTTAAAACCTAATCACCACTGTGATGGTGTCAGGAGGTGGGGCCGTGGGGAGGTGATTCGGCCGTGGGACTGGAGTCCTCGTGGAGAGACGGCAGAGAGCTTCCTTTCCTCTCTCGCCAGGTGAGGACACAGCAGGAAGGTGCCGTCCGTGAGCCAGAAATCAAGCCCTCACTAGACACTAAGTCTGCCTTGGTCGTGGACTTCTTGGCCTTCAGAATGGTGAAAAATAAATGTATGTCGCTTACAAGTCACCCAATTTATGGCATTTGGTTATAACCACTGGAATGGACTAAGACACTCAGGACAAGTTTACTGGGCACCTACCTGGCCCAGGACTCTCCAGTGGGCAGGGCACAGCCTCAGGGGCAGGTCTCTGCCTCGAGTCCCTCACAGTCCAGCGAAGGAAACACAAGGTTAACAGACAGGCACCACTCACACAGAGAGCGCCGGAATGGAGGCAGGATCGCCCACGCATCGGCTGCCACCGCTGCCAGGCAGGGAAGCCGTGGGCTGCGTGACTGAGGTGCCAGCCACACAGGTTGGACAGTTGCTACGCACGTCTGAGTATCGACCGGGAGACCACGAGCGGCAGGAGCACCCTGTGCTGTCGACAGTGAACCAGCCGGTTCTGTGCAAGCCCGACGTCCACGTCTGTGTGTGAGCCTGAAGCCCCCACCGTCCCCCTGCCACACGTGACGCTGCGTGACAGGCTGCCTCGTGCCGTGGGCTTGCGTCTCAGTGCATGCTGTGCCTGCGGTTCTCTCCAGCAACACTGCAGTCCCCGCGGGACGCTCGGCTTTACCAATGCAACTCGGCGACGTCTAAAACTTCTTCTTTGTGAAATGTATTCTTTTGCTCGCACTCCCCTCTAACGGAGCTGCACAGGTAGTTAGACCAGGGAGACAGTGCTCGCCCCTCTGTCCTGGAACTCACGGCTCCTCGGATGGAAAGAAACGGGCCACTGAGTGTTAGCAAAGCCCTCTGCTGTGTCACGATGGTGCGCGGGGCCCCGTCGGACGGCCCGGGTTGGATTCCAGACTCCGCCACGTCCTCGCCGTGTGGCTTCGGGCAAATCACTTCACTCCTCTGCCTCAGTTTTCCCACCTGCAGAATTGAGCCATTAATAGTACTTATCTCAGAGAGCTGTCACGAGGGTTAAATTAAGTTATTAAATTAAGCTATTAGAGCACAGCGGTTAGAACAGCGCCTGGCACATGTCAGCACTGAGTGGATGATTTATGCCATTAGGACTATTACTAATATTGCTAACAAAGGGCATTTATGTTCTTAAAGGCTGCTGGTGTTCCTGAGATAATAACCACTTCTGATTAATAATCACTGATTAAAACTACCCAGCGATGGAATTATCTTAAGTGCATGTGGTCCTTTCTTTTAAAAATAAACATAGTGTGACTTGAGCAGCTGCACATCCTGCCACTCCAGAGCTCCCCGGAAGACACCCGCAAGTGTCCCTCTGCCCGGCCACGTCCTCCTCCACCCATTCCCGCCGCGGCGCCAGGGCGCACGTGCTTGGCACACAGCGCCAGGGATAATGGCCACATAAACCTGGTAGCTCCATGATCTCATGAAGGACGTGGCAAGGACATCATTTAAGACCACTGCAAAACCACTAGGAGAAAAGCGTGGAGAAGTCACCTGGGGACAGAGGCCCAGCTTCAGACGAAAGGGGCTCGGCTCCCACCCTACGCCTCGGCGGTGGGGGCAGTGCTGTCCTCGGTCCCCAAGAAAACCATGGACGTTGGAGTCATCAGAAAACCTACACTCATCTTGTAAGGAACTCCCGCATATGCAGCGGGTAACAGCAGAGCCACTCAGGCTGAAGCAGGGTGGGATATGTAGAATCCTTCCCTGTCCCTCCCTGCGCCCCCAAACCCCAAGACTTACCTGCAAGACCCTAGGACACTCAGGGGTATATTTTGAAAACCATGAAGACAATAATCATTTAAAAGCCTTTCATCAGCTGTAAAACAGCGCTACCCAACACAAGGTCTTTTGAGTGACAAATCATAGTAGCCGTATTACAAGCGGGTGTCACCCAACACAGCGCAGCTGGCGACACTGCCGTGTTTCCCAATGGCGTAGTGCTGGCTATGTTAATTATCAGATGGAGGGTCGCTGGGGGCAGCGACTCGTTTTTGCGCCCTGGGGGAAGAAAGCGTTGCTTGCCATGCGCCTGTGGTGCTCAGTATTCCCCGGGCCGCTCCTCGGCCACAGCCAGAGCGTCTGCTGTTGGAACAGGTCAACACCTCCCGTGTCGATGCCGGCTGTGTCCGGGACGGACGACGCGGGAGGCGAGGCAGGCGTCGGCCCGGTGGGCATTCCAGGCAAGGCGAGGGTCCCCGGCAGCAGAGCCTCAGGGCCAGGGACGCCCCTGCTCAGATTCCCTGACCCGGTGTCTGGGTAGAGATGGGGCCAAGAACTTTGAAGTTTGCAAATCGTGGATAGGGAAAATCCCCACAATTCCAGAAACGATGTTCCTGATTTCTCAAAAGCCATTTAGGTCGTGTCGCGGGACAGAGTCACTACGGGACAGCGTCCAGCATATGCATCCTTTGCCGCTGAGTTGCTCTCGAGCTGGCACCCGTCTGACCCTTACCCCGGCTACCACCGCTGCTGGGTGGGGCGGCCGATCTCGCTCGAGAGAAGCCAGACTCGAGCTCTGGTCCGTGAGTTCCCCTCCGGCTGTGTGTGCCGTGTGCATCCACCTACGTAGAACCTGGCAGGCTGCCCACAGGGGCTCCGGGAGCCACCCGCTTGCCAAGCGCCTTCTCTCTCGGGTTGGCAGCTCCTGGAAGGGACCGGTGGCTGCCGCGGTCTTGTGCCTCCTGCCGACTTTCTTTGGTGCATCTCAGGTCCTTTCACCAAGGAGACGTGGTGCCGCACTCTGTACTAGGGAGTGGACCTCATGGTGGCAGGTAGGCAGGGAAGACAGGCTCACACCTGGACGACGTGTCGATGCCAGTCGAGACCAGCCCCCGCCCCGTCCGCGGAGGGGTCAGTGTTGTCGACTGCCGCCGAGGGGCTAAGTGTCCTCAAGAGGGGTGCTGGTTGGGGTGCAGCGTTGGCTTCTGGGGCCGGCGCTTCGGCCATGCTGGAAGCTCGATCAGCCTCGGAGAGAGGGGCCTGTGTCCGACTTCCCCCTCGCTACCAGGTCTACCCGCTCATGTGTCGTTGGGCCAGCACAGAGGTGACCGAGGGGAGAGGCGGCTGACACCACCTGGCCAAGGTTTTGTCCTCTTTAGATGTTAGCGCCTGGTCCACAGTGGGCGCTCTTGGCTGGGTGTTGCTGTCCCATGCTCTGCGCCCCTTCCCTGTGTCCAGCCACAAGCCGGGATCCCGTCCAGTGCTCCAGTCCTTCTTCCAAGCCCCTGACCAGCCGGCCTCGCTGTCTGCCGCTGCCCGGGCATCTCCTTATCTTATCAAAAACGTATTCTCACCCTGAGCTACTTCTTGGTCCTCATCAAGTGGCTGGCCACGTGGACGGCTGTGGCCCACCCAGAGGGAGGGCTCTCCTCACCACGGTCACGTGAGACCCCTCGGGAGTAAGGCTGCAGGGCGGTCACCCTCCACTTCGGGGCGGCACCCACATACCCAGCCACGTGCTCGGGCCGCTCCTTCCTGCTCAGCTGACAGTACGTGACCACTGCGTGGCCGCAGGCGTGAGGGGGCAGAGGTACTGTTGGGACGCTGGCAGATGCCACCGGGCCTGGGCCACCTGCTGTGTGTGCAGGTCGGGGTGGAGTCCTCCCGGGAAAGCACCACTGAGGAAGTAGAGGCAGCAGAACTGGGCGGAGAACACTGAGTTGCGGTGTCGTTACAATAGAAGCTCCACCGACCCTGGCACTCCTGACCTAGCTGGGGTGGGCTGCAGAGTTATCCGGAATCGAGGTGGGGGCTAGGCCTTTGAACCCTGTATTAACCAGCCAGCGAACTTGGGGTGCAGGCTGGGAGAGACCCCAGCCTCGGAGAGGCAGCTCCTTCTGCCGGACAATTGCTCCGAGGTGGAGATTTAGGCCCCTGCGGGCTGGAGAATGAGTGTCTTCTTGCGCGGGGCTCTGGGCGGGACACCACAGCCTCCCTGCGTCCTACGGGGAGTCCGCGATCCCCTCAAAAGCGTGGAGGTCAAGTACAGAGACAGCCGGGCGTGTTTATTCATTTACTCTCCACGTTTATCTCACTCTTCTTGGAATAAAATTGTCTCCGGTAAAAACTGGTCTTGTCACTGAATACCTGTGTGATCTTTTCTAATTGTGCCTTCTCGTAAGTGCAGATGATGACAGAATCCAAATCGTGGCAGTGTGTGGAGGACAGGGAGGTGACGCAAACGAAACCTCTCGTGTGTCGCCGGCACCCGGCACAAGCCATCAACACGAGGCACTCTCGGGGGCGTCCCCCGCGCCCTTTTTGGAAGTGCAGCTGGTCATCCAGAAACCCTCCTGGCCTCTCTCCTGTCTTTGTGCCCCAGCTCTGACTCCCTATGGAAGTTTCTCCCTGGAATGACTGCGTCCGGAGGGGCTGCACTTTGAAAAGCAACTTGGGAGCCAGGATGGGTAGGGGAGGACCGTTAGATCTGAGTCCGACCGAGTGCCAGGGTCAGCAGCCACCTGCCTGGAGCCTCAGCCTCGAGTCTGCTGCTCTGTGGCTCTGGGCTCCACGGCGGCTCCCCTCGCATCAGGCGCATTTGCAACTGGCTCCTTCGAGGCACTAGGGAGCCAGCGAGGGAGCCAGCGCAAGAGCGGACGCACCCGCCAGTCGGGAATCTAGACATTGTTCTTTGCCTTTGGCGCAGTGTGGTTCTGAGCACGCTCTGTGCAGGTCGTCCAACGGAAATCATTTCACGGACATAGGAGGGACTGTCTGCAGCTACCGACTCTGCCTCTGGGGAAACGGGGTTCCTTCTCTCTCTGCTCAGTGTGGGGAGCCGACTGTAGCCTCGTCAGAATATAGCGGACGGCGCCAATTTATTCTCACCGGTTTTGCCACCAGCATAAGTAGCAGGAAGACCCCGCTAGGAGTTTCCTAATGGATGGCACACACTGTTTGGAGTGTTAGAGAGTAATTAGGCCGTTTCATAAACACGATCACGCGGGGTCCCGTTCAGAGACCTGCAGGGGAAAAGCGTCGCAGGCCCGGCCGCGTCCACCTACAAACGCGGGGAGTGCGAGCCGAAAGAGCTCGTGGAATCGGAAGCCAGAGCGAAGCTGCTCCCTGTCACTATCCTGAAAACAAGACACACCCGGATGTCAGGCCCTCCTTCGCCACGGGGGATGGCGCTGCCTGTCAAGATTGGCCGAACGTCCGAATTAACTCGCAGCTAATCCACCCCCAACGGCCCGTAAGAAGCAGATCACAAGTCCACATAATAAATTCTTTGTGCCAGGAAATAGGAACTAAATTGTTTTAAAGCAGTAATGTTTAGGTAAGTAAAGGAAAAAAGGCTTCCTACTGGGAGATATTTTCTGAACAAAATTAAATATTATAAAACCATATTATTAAATTCTGTCAAAAAGGTATTAATCTTGCTCCTTTGGCATGGAAGCCTTGGTTCTCTGTAATTACAGATTACCGTGAACTTAACCTTTTCTGTTCTCTTGCAGCCAACAAGTTACACCAGGTTAGAAAGAGCGAAAAAGAAAGAGATTTGTGAAGCATTTTGAGTTTGACCGTCACCTACACCTACGTTGTCGTTTGAACTCGCAAAGTTGCTGCTCAAAGGCATTTTGGAAACCATGGTGAAGGCTGGTTCGCACCCCCCCAACACCCACACACACGCACCCCCCACACACACACACGCACCCACACACACACATGCAAACACACACGCAAATGCACCCACACCCACACGCAAACACACACACGCACACAAACATACCCACACACACAGGCAAACATGCGTACACACACACACACGCACCCACATGCACACACAGACATACCCACACACACGCAAACACACACACACATGCACCCACACACACGCACGCACCCACACACAC
>VBSM01000865.1:1759950-1806007 GCA_008086735.1 Cheirogaleus medius | reverse complement strand
TTCAAATGTCGTCAGAGTTAATGATTTTTTTTTTTAGAAAAACAAGCGCTAGCTAACCCTTCCCACTCGCCTCCCAGGTGCCACTCGTGGCTCACGTGCGCTGTCCGTCCTCCTAACAAGCCTAGGAGGCGTGTGCCGTTGCTATACCCACTTTAAAAAGGAGGAAACTGAGGCACGAGACACGGCCCCCTGCCCCCCGCTGTGTCACACGCACAGCCGTGCTCCTCCAAGCGTGGCCTCCAAGCCCAGCAAGAAGGAAGAGTCCAGGGCCACCTAGACCCTTTGGCTCCGAGTCTTCCACAGTGTCCACTACGCACCTGTCCTTTTATCAAGATCCTCAGTGATTTTGCTGCAAACTAAATTCGAGAACCACTGAGGCTAGAAGAAGAAATTTCCCAGGGCGTTTCTTTCTCACCATGCCACCTGCAGAAGATAGCAGGTACTTTACGGAATGTTGACTCCTAACTGCACAGTTGAGCGATCGCCCCATTTGAGGAAAGACCCCTAATCCCTCACCCCGTCTCCCACGTGTGCTGAGACGCACTGGACACCCGTCCTTTCCCGGGGCGCGTCTGCGAGTGTGCACAGCCTCCCCTCCTCGCTCGCTCTCCCGTCCTTCCTGCTGTCATCGGAGAGTCTGTCTTGATCTATTTCGGCCGCATGCGGGCGGTGCACCGAATCCTGTAATGAATGCAATGTCAAGTGACTTATAAAACTGAGTGGTGTCGCACGGCCAATAAATTGTCCTGGGCCACACGATGAGATTCCGCCGGGTCTCTATGTGCGAGTGGAGAAGGAAGGAAAGAGTAGGAAGCCACAGCTCACACCTGCAGCCCCCAACCCCGGGCTGGGACGGGCACCAGTCTGGGGCCTGTCAGGAGTGAGCGAAGCTTCACCTGTGCTTGCGGCCGCTCCCCGTGGCTGACATCACCACCTGAGCTCCGCCTTCTGGAGGATCAGTGTTAGATTCCGCATCACGGTGAGCTGTGTGATTATTTCATTACATGTTACAATGTAATAATAATAGAAATAAAGTGCACGATAAGTTGGAACGCCCTTGAATCACCCTGAAACCATCCCCACCCCACCCCACCCCCGGTCCGTGGAAAAACTGTCTCCATGAAACCGGTCCCCGGTGCCACAAAGGTTGGGGACCGCGGCTCAGACTACGCGTCTCCGGCTCTTTCCTTCCCCGCAGCTCATGCGCATGAACAGCTACGGGCCGGAACGCTCCTCCGGGGACCCACGGCTGTCCCTGCAGGTCATCTCCCTGTGCTGGGGGGAGGAGGATCACAGAGAACGGTGACTGCATCCTAGCGTTTCATTGTCCCCGAAGCCACTTACGAGGGCTGGCTTGTAGGTGAGCCAGTGCCCTCGGTTTGATGACTCTTGTCCTTTGCGTCTGAGTGTTGACAGCATGCCTCTCACCTGGCCTGGGACCGCTACTTCCCAGGTCACCGCACTGTCCAAGCACAGAATCCACCATCCCCAGGGCCACCTCTCTGGCCTGGGGGAGGCACCTAGCTTTGTTCCAGAACCCCCGGCCCACACACCTCACGTCGACCCTACTTCGGGCCTTGCAATGTGCCAGCGGCCTCGTGTGTTAATTTTCCTGTGACAAGTGCATCCAGAGCTGCCCTCAGACAAGGTAGAGAGCTGTCACCCCTCCGGACCGCGCTTGTCTGAGCAGCACAGGACAGGGGTGGTGCAGCCCACTTGGCCTACAGTTCGCCGGGTTGGCTGAGCAAGGCCGGGGTCCCCGGGCCTGGTTCTCCATCCTGAGTGGCCCGAGTGGCTCTGTTCTGGGCTGGCACCTGGGACCAGGGTGACATTGATTTGTTCAGGCACATTTTGATATTCTGGTGAGCAGTGGACTTACAAATAGAAAAGGGTGGTTTTCCCTTTAGCCAACCCAAAATTGTTAAAAGGAGAATTTCCTCGAAGTTTCCAGAAGAGTAAAAAACAAGACAGCGAATCTGTGGGGACCAAGAAGGACTCTAGAAAGCTTTGTCTCATGGGAGGATGATCCGGAATGTTACGTAGAAAAGGAAGCGAAGGAAAGACAGTCCAAACTTGACTCGTTAGCTGGGTCTTAACAGGAAACACAACGTGTGCAAGTGAATTAAATCCAGATATTTGAGATCAAAATGAGGTGTCTATTTGAAATATCCGGATAATTTAGGGAGAAGGATCAGAATTATTTGGCTTTCATTAACTGGCCCTGACTAGAGGATGTTAAGTAGCCCCAGGAATTTTCAAAGGACATACAGGAATACCATTTCTGTTTGTCCTCGAGCGATTCTCAAACAAACAGCACCCTAAAGCCCTTCCGACGGGACTGTCTCTGGAAAATGTTTGTCATGCATTCGAGGCCAAAGAGCAAAAGCAAACACGGGCATATTAATTCTCAGCGGGAGCGCAGCGCTGCCGAGACGCGAAGATGAAAGGCGGCACCTTCCCTCACCTTTCATCCCGGCGCTAACACCTTCAGGAAGCTGGCTTAGGGAGAGCCTGATGTTTAAGCGGTAGCTACAGCCTGTTATTACCCAACTTGTTTTCACATGGATGTTGCATGGATCAAACCAGCCCTTCCGATGATCCCCGCACCTCGCCGCTTGAGTCCGGGAAGAGACCTGGTCCACCTGAGTTCTGCAGCTCATCCTGACGCCACCAGGGGTGTGCGCGGTGGTGCGCCAGGGACCAGTTCTCTGCAGGGAGGACCAGCCCAGCTCGCAGCCTGTGCTGTTCTTATGGTGCAAACATTCCTGAACGTCCAGCCCCAGGTCCTAGGGGCGAGTCCAGGGCAGCTCCACACACCCTGGACACTGCAGAAACGCTGAAGCGACCTTATCATTGGAATGGTCAGCAAACGTTTGCTAATAATTATTACACACGGCTATTCGGCAGAGCCGGCCCCATCCTCATCCTCTGGCAAGACCAGAGGGAGCCTGTAGAATCCTCAGCGAGCAATGCCTCATCCCCAAAGCACCCTGTGCTCCGGACAGTGGGTTCGCCATGATGGCGAGGAACTTACGGGCCATTTCCTCGTCTCCAGGAGAGAGGGCACTGGGAGACTGCCTCGCCCAGCCAGCGTCAAAGCAGAAGCCACTGCCTTGCATGTTACTGCAACGAACGTGAACATGTTTTTATGGGCAGCTTCTAATTGTCTAAACTGTCACTGCAAAGAGCCAAAGTGCAAACAACAGGACAACACGCGTGGTAGACATCTGAGCGGTCCCTGCCAGGCCTCCGAGCTCAGCCTGGGCAAGGGGAAGCAGCCGTGAGTTGGCCGTGGGCGACGTGGCTCCGAACAGCCACTCAGACTCAAGCCTGGGGGTGCAGCTTCTAGGGGGCGGAAGCCCAGGACCCGGCTCGTGATGGGAGGCAGCGCTTTGGCAGGGCGAGCGAAAACAAGAAAAGACAAACTCCCAAAAGGAGAAGAAAGAAGGGTCAGACACGGCGTCATAGCAAGAAAGGTGGATTATGGCTCCTCCATGGACATGGTGTCTTCTATGTGAGAAACGGTGAGAGGGGAACACACTCTGCCCACGTCTGCGGAGAGCCACGGGCGTCTGCTGACTCCCTCCAGCACTGGGCGCGGCCCTGGCCACACCAGGCACCGTGGGACACAGAGCAACTCTCCCGCTATCCGCCATATGGGATGTCCTGCCATCTTCTGCGTTCCTCTCCCGTCAAGTCTCTGCAGCCTGGGGAACCCAAGACCTTCCAAGCAGGGTCAGAGCCGTGCCCCGGTGATGCGACTTTGTCCTCGGGGAAGAGTCCGGAGGGTCCTGGGACACAGACTTCCCCTCTGTGCTCTGCTTCACCCACCCCAGTGAGCAGATTTACTTAATTGTTGTTTTCCATGGCGGCGTCTCGGTGTTCCCACGTAGGTACTGAACCGTTTGCCGCTGTGAAGGAAAATGATTGTTTTTGTTTATTTGAACTTCTGAATATCTTTCATTGTCTGTTTTAGTATTCGGAATCGCAGCACTTTAATAGTGCTAGGATAGGTGAGTTGAAAATCTGTGTATATTCATCACTCTATCAAATAATTGTTTACCGTGATTACTTCAGTCTACAGCCGTTCGCTTTCCCCTGTGAAACACGCGGTTCCCAGGCAGGGCAAGCGCGGCGGCGGTCGCCCCCAGAGATCAGAGGGCAGCACCGCCGCCAGCCTTCACGCCGTCTGTAAGAGGCCCTTCGACTGGTCGCGTCTGACCCCAGCTGCCAAGCCCTGCGCAGCCTCCGGGCCTGGCGTGGCCGGCTGCGGTAGCTGCCGCTCTGAGGGTGGGTGTCCGGCCGTGGTCCTCTGAGTTCTTCGACTTCCTGGGTCTGAAAACACAGGCAGGCAGGAAACTGCCCCAGAAGGGAGAATTTGGGGGGACCAGCAGGACCCCTGGGAGGCGTCTCTGTCCTTGTGTTGGCACCAAGAGTCACCCCTCAAGGAAAAAGGAAATGTCTTCAAACCCGCCGTGGCAGAAGGCGGCCTCTGTGCGGCGTGGTCTGCGCGGGTGGCAGGTGCTCGAGAGACGTAGCGGTTCCCCCAGCTCAGGGACAGCACGGCCCCACCTGGCAGGTCCTGTCCACGGAGGCAAATGGCAACTGTCCGGGGGCTGGCAGGCCACGTTGCTGTCACCCTTGGAAAAGAGAGAGCCCAGGTAACGCCGGGCTGCTCCGGTGAGGTCTGTCCCCATGGGGCACTCCGTGACAATTTCCTGCCTCTTTGGTGGAAGTCCGTGCACCTGGGAGATCTGGCTGGTCCACGGCTCTCACCTGGGGCCACGCAGCCAAACTCACCGCCCCAATCCAACGGCGCTCCTGACTCAGTGCACGCATCTCCCTGTGGATCTCAGGACGATGGCTTTGTAGACATGCACCGACAGACACGTCTTTCGAATATTCCATCTATGGAAACCTCTACTGTAGAAACAACAGGACAAGTCGCTGGGACTCACGTCAGGGCCGTGACAGGTATGAGGTGCCTCGATGCCCTCCCACCTGCAGGCACCGTGTGACAAACCTCCGCTGTGCCACGCCGGGCGCCAGCGTCCTCCGACCACTGAGCACTGCGCTCTGGCAGATCTGCCCCCAGAGCCCACCGCCCCGAGTCTGGCGTGCGACCAAGAACGCTGCATTTTCCCATCGGCAGACACGCAGATAAGCCCCGGCACACCTGTCACTCGGGGGTAAATGCTGAATAAGCTCTTGTCACCTAATGTGACTTGACCTCAGAAGCCCGTGCCCCGGTGCAGCCCAAGTCCTTATAAGTAGCGCCCCGCCCATGTGGGATTCAATCCTGGGTGGGGTCCTAGCAGGACGAGTCATGTATGTTACCCCCTGGGCTGTCAGTTCAAATTACCCTCTTCCCGCACGGCGGGTCCCCTCCTCGCATCTCCAAGCAGGGTCTGTGCTCGCGGTGCCGTCCTCCCGCCTCCTCCGTGAGGTCCCCAGCAGCCTCGGCCTCTGATTACCATAGCAACCCTGATTCCACGCTTTCCGCCTCCTTCAAGTCTAACGGACCCAGAACACCTGTCAAAGTTTCAGGATACTACAGAAATCAAAACTTATAATAAAAAGCCACATAAATCCGGGAAGGGATAAAGAGGGCAAACTGAAAACGGGTTTCCTGAGACTGCAATAAAGCCTTCGCGTTGCTTCAGGGAAGGAAAGTGAGCAGAGAACAGTTGGGTCCCGTGTTCTCGCGCGAAGATGACGAAGTTATACCGAAACGGATTTCCAAGGGCCGTTAATCACGGCTGCTCCTTTCCGTGTGGAATCTGGAAAGCACAGACTAACTTCTGGTCCAGTCGTCTGTGGTCTGGACCCCCCCAGTTCTGCACAAGCAGAGAGGAGATGCGGCGGGAAGACATCACCTGCGTGCGTGGGGCGGGGGGGTTAGCATGCAGAGGAGAGCGTGGCATTGCGTGTGGGTGGTCACGAGGTGGACCAGACAACAGCCCTGCCCGGCTGCCCCACGACTCTTCCTGGCTTTATTAAGGTAACAGATCCCATTTCTTGGCCACAGGGTAGGCACGTGCAGCTCACTGCATTGATCGTAGCATCTTAAACCCCTGGCCAAGTGCGTGTCTGCTGGGTGAGCAACAGAGGAGAACAGGACAATGATATTGTCTCCGGGACCTGCAAGTCAAGCACACACAGGCAGAGGACAGCGCATGCCCTGGCACCTGGGGAGAAATCCCATGTGCCCCCACTGCAGAGCTTCCCAGAGCTGCCCTAATCCCCGCCTCTCCTGAGGATTGGTCATTGTGATTTTCTCTATTTTTTAATAAGTTCATGCAAGCCCATGTCCATGGCTTGCAGCACAGAACTTGAGCTAACGCCCTGGGTACGGCCTCTCGACAGAGATGTGGTGGCCTGAAGGCCGTCCAGGGAGATTTCCTGAAGAATGGATCTTTAATCCTTGAATCTAGGCTGGGGGGCACCACAGTCCCCGGCGACCTCGATTCTCAGGTGTGCGGGGACACGGCAGTCAGGTGCGTCGCACAAAGGACCGGGTGGGCCCTGGGGGGAGCACTTTGATCCAGCCACACTCCCAGGCTCTGGGTCTGCTTTCAGTGAAATGCCTTTTGGTGTCCATGACAAGCACCTCTGTAGCATCAGCATCTACCTACGTTCCGACACACACACAGGGGCCTCCCAGCTCTCAAACGCCCTGTCCCCGGCACAGGTGCTCTCCCCGCGCCACACCTGGGCGCAGGGACGAGCCTGGAACCACTCGTTACAGACACAGGTGCTAGCGTTTCCGGCGTGGCTGGTCCTTCATCGAGAACTGTTCTTGAGAAACTTCTGCTCCTTATCTTTGGAGAAAGGCCAAGGTCAGAGGTCTGATGCAGATAGCTATCTCGATTTTCTCGGAATCAACGCCCTTGTTTTCTACGGCTGGAAACTGGGAGGAGAGCGTTCTGGAAGACAGGAACACGAAGGAGCGATGGAGCTCTGCCCTGTCACCGCCCGACCTGCTCAGCGCCTGGGCCAGCACACGCCTCTGGGGGCCACCGGGTCTCCGATCCCCGCCCCGAGGTCCGGAGCCTGCTCCTCTGCGAGTCCCCTGCGCGCTCCCAGCCCAGGGGTGAGCTCTGACACGCAGCCTGTCTGGTCTCGACAACCCTAACTGTTCTCGGGGTGCTTCCTCCTGTGTCCCCCCAAGACCCGAGGGGACCTGCAAAAGGGATCTGATAAGGCTGAGACACTCTACCTGTTACATACGTGATATTTACAATATGTACGTATTGTCGGATAAGTGGGAGATTGGATGGGCGAATTATAGACCACGTTGGACACACTGAAAATGCATCTTTGGGTTTTAACGTCTCCGAAACGCATCTGTACCCCACAGCAGACGGCGCACGCAGCGTGAGGAAGCTGAAAGGGCGCGCGGTTGCGCAAATGCTTTCATTTCCGTTCGTTTGCATCCTGGCTCAGTTGGTGACAGAGCGGGGACTGAAGAGCAAGGCCTGGTGTAGAGCAGGTGTTTGGTGAGTATTTGCTGTATTTGCGAGGGAAGGAAGGAGTCGGACAGGCAGGAAAATGGAGGAGCAGCTCATGGAGACCCGGCGAATCGGGGGCGTTCGGGGGCCCCCTTTTCCTCCGAGGCGCGGCCGGCGCGGGCTGGCCCGGGAGCAGGGCCTATTCCTGCAGGGCCCGCGGAGCAGAAGCGGTTCGCTTCACAGCCCCGGTGACACGCGTCCATCTGATGGCGATGGGTATTGATTTTCCCTCCTCTTCTGGGCCCGTGATGCCCTAAATCGCTTCCTTTGTGCACTTGCCCAAACGCGCAGCGCGGCTCCCACAGCGAGGGGCTGGAGGTTAAGGCTCACAGGGGCGGGGCGTCCGCCGCGGGAGCCGGGCCTGGTGAGCAGATGGCGCTGAGACAGGACCCCCGTCCCGGCAGCTCTCTCCATAATGGAACCCGCATTAAAAATGATATTATCTCCACTGTTAAAGGCCCTAATGGACGATATTTATGTCCGTGAAATATGTTCCTGGCTGCGCCGTACATAGCATATGAAGAGCGAGCGGCCGGAGAACCCTGCTTCGGAGCGGGGAGAACGGTTGTGGCTGAATTTCTCTCCCAACCAGCCAATCAGCAAAATAGGTTTTAATACACGACAAAAAGTACGGTTTGTCCGTTTTCCCCACAGAGCGTGGCGAGGGGTTGAGCTTTAATGCGATTTGACAGCTTACTGATACTTTCTGCCATCCTTGTTCTTAGCAAAGTGCTCTAAAAACGTGTCCATGATTTATTCATGGGCCCGGACAGTTAACCCACGGATAGCCAGAGCGCCTGGGACAGCACCGACGCCCGCCCCCGCCCGGCGCTGGGAAACACCGGGCCCGCATCCCGAGAACGGGAAGTGACCGCCCGCCGCGCCCTTTGTGCCAGACACACGCGGGAGAAGCCACGGCCGAACCACCCGTATTTACTAGAACATCACGGGCGTAAAGTACTAAATTGAGTAAACTAG
This sequence comes from Cheirogaleus medius, assembly GCA_008086735.1. Classification (NCBI taxonomy): domain Eukaryota; kingdom Metazoa; phylum Chordata; class Mammalia; order Primates; family Cheirogaleidae; genus Cheirogaleus; species Cheirogaleus medius. The sequence continues at coordinate 1,797,518 of VBSM01000865.1, read as the reverse complement.
TGAAATGTATTTAAAATCTCAGAAGGTTCCAATTCTTTTCATTAGTGACCTAATATTTACAAAGAAGAAAACCGTTCCACTGGAGACTGAATGAGTCGAATTCAGCTTGAGAACAACTCTAATAAACAAAAATGTAAGCAAAAAAAAAAAAATCACACTCCCAGAAACATGAACGTTGACTCCACGATTGAATCCCTGGCAACACAGGCCTGACCACACCTAACGCATCACATCTGCCAAATTTAGTATTTTACCCAGTAAGGTCGAGAAATCTTAACAGAACCACAAAATATTCTTGTTTGTCAGTATCAAAAGGAAATGTCACATTTTGCTCTTAAGTTAGCCTAGATCTCACTACACTCAGCGAGGAAAGAAGACAAGAAGCCATTCATCAATGACTCAGGCCACTGTCAATAACCAAAGCAGATCATTAGCTGTGAATGAAAGTCACTGTCACTTGTGCCGTGCAGAGTCCCAGCCCGGCTCCCCTGACCGCCCCCTGCTTGGCACAGACCAGGGCCCCGGGCAGGTGGATGTGGGTTTGACACCCGCTTGCGATTTTCACATCTGCTCAAACTTCAGACCTGTTGCTTTCCACATACGCACAAGCACGGCGTGGTACTCTGTGTAGACATCACTAAAGGGTCTTTCATGGGTGAGAAATTTCCATCCTAATTCCCAGTTAAGATGATAGTAATCACAGACACAACCTACAAAGGTGAGAATCTAAAATCTACATCGTACGCTCCTTTGCTCATAGATGCCAAACACTTTACTGATCCTCTATGAGAAAAAAACATTCAATATTCCAAGGAAAAGTTTTCCTGAAAGGTGAGATAGGGGAAGTTGGAGTTAACTGAACAAAAATAAAGGGCAGAAAGATTCAGACTTTTATCACTTCCGTTATGTATGCTTGGCTTTTAATACGAAACTATACTGCATCAAAACATCTCCTTGCTTTAGTCTAGATTTACACACTAGCCCTAAAGTGTATTAAAAATGATGATTAAAAATCATTAATTGGCCAGGCGCAGTGGCTCACACCTGTGATCCCAGCACTTTGGGAGGCTGAGGCAGGAGGAACCCTTGAAGCCAGGGGTTGGAGACCAGCCTGGGCAACATAGTGAGACCCTATCTTGAGAGAGAGAGAGAAAGAGAGAGAGAGGGAGAGAGAGAAAGGTGGGAAGGAGGGGAGGGGAGGGAAGGGGAGGGAAGGGAGAGAGGGGAGAGAGAATTGAGAGGGGAGAGAGGGGAGAAAGGAGAGAGAAGGGAGAGAAGGAAGGCATTAGTAACTCAGCATTTGCTAATCATCCTGCAATGATCAATTTCAGCCTTGGTCAAATTTGGCTCCTGCATATTTCTCTGCTGCGGTATGAACAGCCCGGGTTTCAGAAAGCCCACCACCAGCCCCAGCGGCCAAGACTTCCCAACCCTGATATTAACAGCGGTGACGACAGCCAGGGGCTGTGGGTGGCTAGCTGTGCCACCTGCTTCAATTCTGCACTTTCTACAGGAGGAAGACTTCCCAGCCAGGTGTCAGGGCCCCTGCACGGTCAGGCCCTGCGGCTTTTCCAACTTCATTTCTTCTTCCACTTTTCAGTCTCTCTTGCCTATTCACATCGCTCTCTGCCGTTTGCTCTGCTGGTCTGAGTTTTGTTTTTCTATCCACACCGGCTGTAAGAAATAATGAAGTATGCAAGCACTATGTGAGCCTTCCAAGCCCTTGTTGGGTTGAGTCTACTGTTGTCTAGACGTGGAGGTTCACAGAAGACAATCTGCCAAGTTGATGGAAAAAGACCTCGGATTTGAAGCTGGGTCAACACAAACCCAGAGCCAAGCGCTTAGCCACCGGCCACACAGCCCACTGCCGCCGTGGGGGTTCTCAGACCTTTTAGCTTCCACTGACTTCTTTCTCCGAATTCACAGCATGGACAGAGAGACGGGTTTGGCGACTGCCTGGTAGCGTCCGTTGCAGGGAGGTGGCTGACTGTTGCCACGCTTCTCGGGTGTGTCTGCCGTGGCTGGATCAGGAGCCCGTAGGGCCTCACGTGGTCGCCGTCTCGTGTCCTCCACAGAGGGCCTGCGAGATTCCCGCCGATTTGGAAGTGCAGCCACAGACGGTGCGTGCTGGATCACAAAATCGGCCTGAGCACAAATTTCAGTTTCCAAGATAATTTTTTAGTAGTGAAAAAATAATTTGCAACTTCCCAAATTTACCCTGAAAGCAAGTGTTTCCAGTTTCCGGTTTCCTGGCTAACGCCGAAGCCCGCCGAGCCTGCCGCTGCAGCCCGGGCTCGCTGGTTCCAGGACCCTGTGACCCGCCGGCAGAACATCTGAGGGAAAGGCTCGTGCGAGCTGGCGGGCCTGAGAGTGATTATGTGGGATCAGTGTGAGTTTCTGTGGGCAGGGGAGGAAGGGGCGTTCCTGGGGTTTGGGTTTGGCAGAACGAGCCCCCTTCCTGCTTCCCATTTCGGGGCTTAGAATGTGCGGCGTGGCCAGAAGCTTGTTGTAAGAGAAGGGGAGACCAAGAGCGGGGTCCTCGTTCCACCTGCGACACCGGGTCACTGAGGGGCGGGAGGGGTGGAGGAGTTCAGGGTCTGACCCCCTTGCGCAGTCCAGATGCCGAGCTGCGGGTCAGCTCGCCCCTACTGACACCCTCGTTTGCTTCCCAGGACCACAGTCTAAATCTGGAAGAGCTCAGAAAGCATTTGTTTGGGAAGTAACAGGTGTTTTCTGAAAAAATTCAGGTGAAACTAACTCTTGAGAATGACCTCGTTGGGGCTGGGGGCGGCCACTGGGGAAATGGATGCCTGATGCGGATCAGTTTGCCCTGTGATCGTAGACAAGCCAGTTACTCCTCTTCCTTGTCTAAAAATGACTCCGACACACAGCTGCACCGTCCCTGTCACAGAGATGTGAGGACAGCCAATGACCTGACAGTCACAGAAGTGCCCTAGAAAACACAGCCCCGTGGGAACGCAAGTGGGACTGGCATGGTCCTGCCACCGTTGGTGTCTGTTCTCACATTTCCTTGACCAGCGCTTCTCAGTGCCGACCACAGACCGGAAAGTCAGCGCCACTCTTGCTGACACGGATTCGGCCGCACGCTCCGCGCGACGTCACAGACACAGAGACGGTGCGGCAGTTCCGGGACGCGCTCACAGGTTCGGGCCACAGCTCCCTGAATTTAGGACCTGGGAAGGCGCCAGTGGCGTGCGGCGATGGGAGGGCAAGTGTTGGCCATGAGGGAACCCGGCCAGCCCCCCGCCAGCTCGGACTTGGCGGTGGGGGAGCGTTCTCGGCCCGGAAGTCACAGACAGGCACGTGGGGGCCCCGTCCTCCTTCCCCAGCTACCCCCAGCCCGGGCTGGGCAAGAGGAACATCATGTCGCACTCGCCTCCTGGGCATCAGACAGGTGCTTCCTGCATGGACCATCTCTGTGTTCCCGTCTCTGTTCTCTTGCTTGCTGGGACGACTGGTTGGGAACTGGAGACTAAGCAAGCCCTTCTGAGGGTGGGACGCCATGTTTTCACACTCCACCCTTCAAACCTTTAGCATCTCTCTCTCTCTCAATAGGGAATTCATGTTGATTTAACACCTTGCATCTCAGTCCTCTCCTGTTTTATTTTGTCCCACGGGGTAACTCGTCCCTATGCTCAGCCAAGAAGCCCCCGTGCTCGACTCCCCCCGGCTTTCCTCTCCCGACTGGTAGAGCTGAGCTGATCATTCACTGCAGAGATGTCTATTGATAACCGGCAACATAGCTCAGCGTTTCATGCTAAGCCCCGCAGAAGAATTAAAGATTAGGCAGCATTTCCATACTAAAGGAGCTCAGCTTTGCTGAACAGCTAACGTAAACACAGGAAGGGCTTTCCCCAGAGCTGCAGTTGTGTTCGCGGGTCCCCGGCTGGCTGCGCGGGGACCTCCCTAGTGCCGCCGCCCTGGCACCGGCAAACGGGCCGTGCTCAGGATGGCCCTGCGAGCCGGGCGTGGCGGAGGATGCACTAGGACCGGAGACGGGTCCAGGTTGCCGCAGCTTCCAGCACCAGCCGTGTAAGCATGAACGGGCCACACGGTCCTCTCATCTCGAGGTCCTCAAACGCAATGCACCATCCAGGTTACAAGCCCTTACCCCCAAACCCCGTCTCAGAGCCGACGCTCCAGGGACCAGATATTCTTCTCTCTCACTTGGTGAGTGAATCCTGTCCTGAACTGACATGAGACTATTCTTAGTCTTTATTTATTCCGCTTAATGTGAATATTCATGTTTCACTGCAGCAGCGTTCGTATGCTGGGTTTGGGGACACGGCTCCCGCCCCCCGAGTCCGCTGCACATGCTCGGTGTGTGCATTCACTGCCTTCTGACGTCTGGACACGCCTGGTCCTAAGGGTCCAGGCACCGGGAGGAAGAGTGGCCCCGCGGGATGCTGGCTCCGCCGCCCCATGGACGGAACAGGTTTCCTTCAAGCCGGGCTCTGCCTGTGTCCGGGCCCCTGGGCGTCCCTCCCGCCCGCAGGGGCGGCGCGTGAAAGGCGGGTGGTCCTGACCACCCACGCTCAGCGTCTCAGCCCCTTCAGCTGCACGATCGCAGGCAGGAAGAGGAATCACCCCGAGGGATCGAAACATTCACGAACGGACTGAACGCTCGCGAAGTTCGGTCTCCGCTATTCTGCCCATGAGACCAAAGCCTCCCTTGGCCTGTTAGTGACAATCCAGGGACGCAGGGCACGTGAGAGACAAGCCGGTTCCAAGGAGACGCTGCAAATGTGGCACAAAACGGTGGGTTCGGGGCCGGCGAAGGGACGCAGGAGAACTGGCGAGACGCCGGGCGGCGGATGAGGTTCAGCGGCGGGGCAGAGCGCGGCCCGCCGGCAGCTGGGGAGGAGAAGGAGGGAGAGAGGGTGACAAAAGGTCTCGGAAGGGAGTGATTTGATTATGAAGTTTCGAAAGACTCTTTTAGGAAAATTGATGCTGCTCTTGACTTTCGGTGTGAAAAGATGATTCTCTGTCGACGGCGTCATGAAATTCAAATGCGGAGAGGAGGGTGGTGAGGAGCGTCCTCAGGAACACGAGGACGTAAACAGCCAGCACCTGATTCGTCTAATATTTTTAAAGTGAGCATACAAATGCAATCACAGCATATTTTGTTGCCTAGAAGAGAAGAACATACATTTTCATATTTTTCCCTAGACAAATTTCCAATCAACTCTTTTTCTTTTGCTATTTATGAAAAAGGTTGGCTTCTGTTTTAACTGAATTCATTCTTTCTGAGTGACCTTTTTCCAGTATTGACTGACCTTGAACCCTAAAGACCTTCTGTCTATATTTCAACATTTTTGTCTTTTTTAGGTATCTCTCTCCTCTTGTGGCCGTATCTATACCGCTGAGCCGCCGCCAGGCGAGTCCCGGAGGCTGGCAAACGGGCTGGCGTGCCACCGTCACCGCCCGGCGTCTCACGCGGGGCGGAAGACGTGGGGCCTGGACACTCACTCAGGGGACACGGGGAGCAGGGAGTGCACAACCTGAAAATAGTCACACGCCCCTCGGAGAGGGATCCGAGCCCCACCCCCACGGCGGCTGGCGTGCGTCCCACCACTCCCGACTGCTCCTGCCTGGCCGCAGCGTCGACGAGGCGTTCTGCGTCCTGCGCACACTCGGCCTCCACGCTGCTCCCGCCCTGGGCTCCGCTCTTGCCACACCGGAGCCCGATCTCTACCCAGCGACAGCCCTCCCACCGTGGGACGCCGCCTTTCACGTCCGCCACGCGTCCTCTCGTGAGAGCACAGCTCCCCTCCAGGGCTGTGGCGGGGGCTCCGGAACCTTCTCCACCTGCTCCGACAGCAGGTCACAGTCTGGCTTACGGACGACGCTTCTCCTAAGACGGTGAGCAGAAGTGACACAATTCTTTAGGTCACCCTGAACTGCCTTCAGTGCAGTGATCGAAATGAATTGTGCAGACTAGGCTTTTAAAAATATTTTGGGGGAATTTATGTCTCATTGATGACTTGCATCGAGGTCACAGGTAGCCAAACAAAATGCCTGATAAAATGATTTTTGAAACTATCTTTCTCTCTTTCTCTCTTTTTTTTTAACAGAGTTAATTTTTTGGGACCCAGCTTCAGAGAACTGTATGAACTCATCTTCTGCTTCTTCTTGCTATAATTTAGTCATTGTTATAGACCGCCGAGATATTTCTATAGTTTCCCTGTATTTCTAACAGAAATTTTAAAAATAGAGAAAAGTATAACCAAATAAATAAAAATGGTCCACAATATCCCCCTAGTAATAGTTGCCTCGATCTGTGGCCTATTTGTCTGGACTTCTCCCTTTTCCTCTCTCTCAAGCATAAAGACACAGAATATACAATGGGTGTACCACACGATATATTCACTTGATAACATACTGTGAATACTTTGCCATGTCATTAAATGTTCTTGTTTAAGTGAATATATATTGTTTTATTTTAGAGCTATAGCACAACTTATTTAACCAAACTCTTACTGTTGGATACTTAGATTGTTTCTAATCTTTCCATAGCATTAATTAACCTGCAGTGAACGCCCTGGGTCATAAACCATTTTGTGCATCTCTGATGATTTTCTTAGTATAAACTGCTCAAAGTGAAATTAGTGCATAAAGACCTGGCAATCGTTAAAGCTCTTGCAATCTTGTTGAAACTGGATTAAATATGCAACGTGTTAATTTTGTATCATTTACATATTTGATAAATATCCTCCAACTTAAGCTAAGTGTTCAAAAGGCAGAGTCTTGTGGCAAATCAGTAGCGCCTGATTTTATAATTTTATCTGGATATTTTTCTCTCTTATCCTCAAATTTAAATCGCTACATATTGAGCAAGTGCTGTGTGTGAGGCTGTGCTCAAGGGATCGCCTTGCAGCAGCTCTGAGTGGTCAGTGTCATTATCCTCCTCTGCAGATGAAAGCTGAATCTCACGGTTACTCCAGGTCACTTAGCGGGAGCTCGGTAGCGGCAGCCTTCAAACAGGTTTGTCGTATTCTGAATGCTCAACTCACTGCTCGTCCTCATGAACACATACACTTGAGTCTCCACCCAGGACTTCTGAGCTGCTGGGTGTACCCGGGTTCCTCCCGGGGGTGGGGGGTGCTCCATTGCCACCTGCCTCAGCCGGTCTGCAGTTGTCACGGGGCCCCGTCTTCCCTGACACATCTGCCAAATTGCCCCCAAAGGAGCACCCTCCCCGTTGCCTCTCAGTCTGCCTAAAGCAGGCGGAAGTGTCGAGCCCCATTCTTTGCACCTGTGATTTCTCCTGACTCCACGGCGACTCATGGGCCACCGCAGTGTCCTCTCGAGAGGGTCCCTGCGGTGTCCCAGTGGGACACAGGTCTGGGGACCTGGACTTCTGACTCTCCTTCTCCTGGGTCTCGTGTGCTCGGACATCCAACACTTGTATCTCCTCTGTCTCCGGAAGATCCTTTTATTTCAGCCTCCACTTACCCATTCCATTCCGTCCACCCTTTCAGCAGAGCACCGAGGGTTCCGGAAGCTCTCTCGCTCTCCTTTAAACACCCAGACCCACTACGCCGGCGGGTCTGGGTGTGGATAGCAGTACCTGCCCCGTGGCCCCGGACGGGCCGGTTTCTCCCCCAGAGAAGCTGAACTGGAGGCGGTGGTGCGGCTGCTGTTGTTTCTATCCGTTTCTCCATCAACTGTGACTGCTGTGGTCAATTTCACTTCTCCGCTTATTTACCTCTGGGCCTCGGGGACCTTATGACCGTCTGGCCTCTGCTGCCCCCTCGCCAGGTAGGGTGAGAGCTGCGGCCACAGCACTCGGCGCTGTGCCTGGTGCCGGGCTCGGGACCAAGTGACACTCAGCAGAGAGAAGAGTCTTCGCCTATTTCTAGGAGCTCTCCTGGTCTCTCTGTGTGGTAAGCCTGGGGTTAGCAGACAGGGAGGAGAGGGAGCCGAGGACGGCCTCGGGGAGGTGCCGAGTGCAGGCACCCCACACGCGGCACGCGGCTGCCAGAGTGCGTGGGCGCCGCAGGACAGATGGTCAGGAAGGTGACCATCTCAGGGGAGCCGGGAAGACAGTCCTGTACTAGGTGGGGTTTGGGAGGCCGTGACAACTCAATTTTCCCAAGAAAGGCAGGATGTGAATGGGTAGAATGTCTCTGGGAGAACAGGACAGGCGGCCCCGAGTGAGCTCGATCCCGGGACAGTGTTTGGGAAGCGACTCCTGAGTGCGCCACCCCAGGCTCCTCCTTCCCACCTCCTGTCTCTGCTGTCTCCACACAACCCCCGCCCTGTGCCACAGCTGACTCCACCGGCCAGGGCCATGAGAACGATGCCAGCCTGCTCTGAGTCCCGGCTCCTCCTCCCCCAGCAGAGATCTCGGGAACGTCACCGCGACAGTGACAATATTAGGATTGGTGCTGCTTCCCTCGAGCCACGCATTAAATTGTCTTATGCGGGTGCTATTAGCTGCAAAGAATGGGATAAAATTGAGCCACTTTCACTCCTGTGATGTGTTCCATTAATCACTATTAACAGCCAAAGACTGTCAAAACAGACAAGTGATGTGTACCCCGAGAACGGCTCGTCTGATCAGCACTTTGACATTTTAATCTCAGTAATTTCCATCGCTGGAGAAATGAGGCCGGGATAACCTAGACAGACGCGCGCACACGGCGCACCGTAATAATGACACACGCCGTGGGTATAATGACGCACACGCACGGCTGCGTGGCGAGGCACGCGCTCGACTCGGTGTGCACGGCACACACACACGGCACGTACAGTAACAACGACGCGCACCACGCGAGGCACACGCTCGGTGTGCACGGCACACACACAGCATCGATGGCACGCACACACACACGCCCCTGTGTGCAGCACAGCCGTGCCTATACACAATTCTCTGGGCCAAACAGGGAGCGGCCACTTCTCTGAGAGCAGGACGGGGCCACAGACACGCTGCAGGCTGACATTTCCACCCCCAGCCGCCGGTCCTTGGCCCTGAAAATAGATGTAGTTTTTATGCTTTCCCGAGGCACATAACCTCGTGAAGCGATTAGCTGTTAACAAAGATGTTTTAAAAATAAAAGACACGTTAGGGCTCAGAGAAGGGTAAAATGTTGGAATTCCAGCACAGGCAGAAAATTGCTGAGTTCATGAAAGCATTATTTGACTCACAGCGGCCTCTATTTTAACTGGGTCTGTCTAGTGGGCACAGATCCTGTGGTTTACGCGTCCTCTAAACAACTCTGTAATGCTGAGACCCATCCCGCTGAGATCGCCCTGCGCACGGAAACACCTGGATTGATCATGTTCCCCGCTTTAATGTTGGTATTGACTTTGGCCTAAAAATGACAGGTTTAAAGACTGTCATTAGTCTAAATTACAAGCAGATGATATGTTGATATAATAAATGTCTTACCTTTAATTTTTGTTTTAGTATCTTCTTATAAATGGGTATCAAACCGTGTTGAACCTATTTATTAAGGCTTTCCTCCGAAAGATGCCTCGGTTGCAAAAGAACGCCTCCTTTCTTCACCAGCCGGGTTGGGGTCTGGATTCGGGTCAGGGTGGCCCCGCGCACGGCTGCCCCAACACTGTGTGCACTGCGGTCCCACCTGCATCCTCGCTCTAATTGCCTGTCGCTCCACAAACGTCCCTTCCTCTACCCGCCCCGCCTGTAAAACTCTGCTCCTCTGAGAAATTCTGGAGTCATGGACAGAATCGTCTCCCCCGTTCCCCCAGACCCATATGCTGCGGCCCCGACTCCCAGGACCTCAGCCTGTGACTGCATTTGGAGACGGGGTCTTCACAAAGCTTATTAAGGTAAAAGGAGGTCACTAGGGTGAGGATATGAGGGCACAGACACCCGCAGAGGGACCACGTGAGCACACAGGGGGAAGATGGCATCTGTGAGCCAGGGAAGCTGCAGAGGGAGCCAGCCCTGCCGGCCGACACCTTGACCTTGGCCTTCCGGCCTCCGGGACTGAGGGGAGAAAGCTCTGTGTCAGCAGCTGCCTCATCCACGGCCTTCTGCCACATAGTCCGAGCCGACTCGCTCCTGGCTCGATCACTTTCCAGGAACTCATCCCAGAGCAGAGCCGGCCCAAGCCCAACGCAGTTCCCAAATAACACCTTCCCCAGCATCTACAATGTCCTCCATGAGGACACTCCCCTTGAGGAAGAGACTTCTTGTCCCTGGCCACAAAGCTTGGACACTAGTGCTCGAGACTCAGGGGGGCCAGGGAAGAAGAGGCTCCGTTCTCACCTCCACCTGCAGGGTACCCCCTCTCCCCCCGGACCCACACAGCGGTGCCGCCTGGAGGCTGCCTGGTAGACCCTAGCATTAGTCCTTTGGCCCCGGCTTCCCCTTGGTTTGCAGCGGGCAAGCTGTGACATGTGAGCAGGAAGGAGAAGGCACGACGGCTCCCGCTATCCGGGCGTTGGCCTCGTGGGAGGGTGAAATGCTCAGGACCGGGGGCTCGAGGCAAGAGCAGAGGGCGGGATCCTTCCAGCTGCTGCCACAGCGGGGAAGGCCCAGACGGGACAACGAGGGAATCGGACACTCTCCTGGGAACAAGCAGCAGTTCCCAAGAGAGCGGCCGGGACGCGGGCTCTGCAGGAAGCAGGAGAGGCCCGGCAGTCCCAGCTTCAGGCAAAGGGGCCACTCGGCCGGGTGTAACTGGCTTCTCCACGCCCTAAGTAAGGTTCAGAGCAAAGACTTAAGCTACATTAAAAATGTGATCGCAACTGAAGTCTGTACATCAGAGACCACCCACCGACCGACCACAGAGTCCTGAAGAGCAACCTGCTAGACGCGAGTTGCTGAGCCGGAGCCCAGGGCCCCGGGGCCAGCAGGGCTGAATGTCCCTCAACGTGTGACGTGTCAATCCATCACACTGTGTGAAACTTTCAGTTCTTCTTGACTTCCGTGTACCAAGAGACCCCGTTCAGGATAGCAGCTATGAATGAAAAGTACATAGGCTGTTCCCTAGAGCCTGACGTGCAGACACGCATGCTCTGACGGTGGCGTGTCTGTCTCTGATTTGCGACAGTGACATGTGCAATTGGTGCTGATGTCTCTTTAATTTGGAGCCGTGAGAGCTCTAGTGAGCTAATCTCAGAATGGAGCACCGCGCCGGCGTGTGGGCCAGGAGCACAGGAGATCGTTTCAGGTGCAGCTCGGAGCTAGAACTGCGCAGGCTGGTAGCGATCACTTCCTCTTGTGTTCCCGCTTCCTCCTCCTTCCTCCTCCTCCTCCTCCCCTCCCTGTCTCCTTCTCTGTCTCTCTGCGTCTCTCTCTTTCTCTGTGTCTCTCTTGGTCTCTGTGTCTTTCTCCGTCCCTGTCTCTGTCTGTCTCTCACTCTCTCTCTCACACACACACGCACACGTGCGCACACACACACACGCACAGGACTGTTCCACTGGATGAGAAGTAGGCTAAGCTTTTCACGGGGGAAGACTCCTTCCCAACGTCTAAACCAAAGTTATTATCAGTGAAAAATTGGCTCTCAGGTGTTTTCCAGGTTGTGGGAAACAGGACACTCCCTGAGGATCCCTCTGCCCGCAGGTGAGCCGCGCAGTGGACTCCTGGCTGGGTCCTTATATGCTGTTGACCGAGCGGTGACCACGCCGATACCTGTCCCTGGGGAGGCGACCTGTGGACAGCGGCGGCCCAGCACCGGCGCGCGGCAGGCGGGAGACACCTGGGATCTTGGAGACAGGAGGTTCCCAGCCCCTGGAAGGTGAGGAGGAAGACTTCAGCCAGCGTGAGCACCAGGCAACTTTCTAGCCAGTGATTTCCACTGGCAAATGAGCAGGTTTGCATGGAAAGTCATTAATTATCTCCCGTTTAATCATCCATTTTAAGAGTGTCTGTGGGCTGGATAATTAAAGATACGGGATTTTACAGGGATTACTGGGGCATGTAAAATCCCCAGCCATGTGCCAGGCTGACAGCGCTCGTCTTGGCCCTGAGAACCCGTCTCTGATCACGTCGAGACGCTCCTGAGCTTGCTTTGAGGCCTGGGGCTGCTGGACTCAGGTTGTCCTGGTTTCTTGCTGCCTCCCGCCCTGCCCTGGGCCGGGGCAGCCCGGCTGGAGAAGCCCTGAGTGTCTGCTGCCCTGAGAGGCCCCGGTGCTGTCCCTCCCGTGCCGAGGCCGGAGGGAGGTGATAGTGGCTGCAGGATGGCATTGGGGCGGGGCCCGGGCTTCCTCTGCAAGGGAAGGCAGCAGACCTCGCTGCCTTCCACGGGCTCTTCGAATTCCCGGACTCCGACTCACACTTCTGTGGAGCCTCCTCCCTTTGGGTGTGTGCTGCACCCAGCGACGTGCTCTTAACAAATAAAATAAGGCGAAATTGATGGGATGTCGCTAGGTGATGCTTAGGTACAAAAGACTGTGACTTCTGTCTCAGTGTCATTCTCTCTCTCTCTTTCTCTCTCTACTTCTTGCTTTGATGACACTGCCATGTGGGAGAAGCCGTCACAGAAAGGGACTGAGGCTGGGCTCTGGCCAACCCTGTCCTGCCGGGGGGACCTGCGTCCTGCCAACAGCCATGTGAGCGAGCTGGGAAGCAGGTCCCGCCCCTGTTGGGCCAGGAGATGGGACCACAGCCCCCGTGACACCCCGAATGCAGCCCATGGGACGCGGACGCAGAGGATCCCGCGTCCTGCCTGCCCCGATCCGCAGAAAGTGCCGGGCAGCAAATGCTGCTCTCTGAGCCCCTCAGCTTGCAGTGACTTGTTACGTGGTTGTAGGTGACTAACCCACCCGAACTGGCTGCACAGACGGTGCCTGTGACGAGTCTTTGTGTTTTTCAGCACAGTTATTTTCCAGAAGGGAGAACCTCTAGGCGTAAGAGTCACGTGTCCAGGAATAAATATCGAACTCCGTTTGCCGTAAGTCGGCAGGCGGAGAACATCCACATTGAAACCAAGACACGTCTCTTCCATTCGTACTTTCAACAGGTCACACAATCTTGTGACTACTGACGCAACGGTGCTGTTGACCACTCCGTGTATGAGCCATTCAGTGTCTTGGGATCCTCCTGTTTTACCTGGTTCTTGCAAACAGGTAATTCCTACCTTGTTTTACCATCAGAGTCAAAGAAAGGAGAAGAAGCCCAAACTTCCTCTAACTCTGTAGAAATTCCGACAGCCTTAGGTGTTCACGTGGTGTAGGAGGAAAACTTTGTCGGTACGACACGTGACAAAGGTGACAGGCGCAGGGGAAGGCAGGGACGTATCAAGGGCGGAGCAGGAAGAAGAGAGAATAGGTGGAAGGTGTCACCGAGCGCTGGCCCTGCCTGGGGACTTTGAAAAGTGATTCCCTGTTTTTTTAACCCGGGTCCCACTGCCAGGGCCCCTGTGGTCCAGCCGAGTGACAAAAGTGCAGCAGCTGGGAGGAACGGAGGAGAAAGTGGCCACAGCTCGGCACATCCACTCATTCTCTCACCTACACGTTGTGGGACTCCAGCTGCACAGGGGCGTGTCTCAGAAGCCAGCTTACGACAACGTATGAAGCAACAAGGCTTTGCTCTCCCATTTTCAGGTGCCGACACTCTGTGCAACCGCCTAAACGGAGGGGCAGCCGCGTGGGCGTGACGCGGACCGCGGAGGGCAGTGCCCGAAGGCAACACGCACCACCTCACGGTACGCCTGGCTCCGTGTAAAGTATCGCGGTGCTGTCTCTGTCATTATTTTTCTTTAACTTTTCATCTGATCTCTTTTCAAAACTATGATCAACATATTTTGTTTCTTCTACTGCCCTCGAAAGCCACGGAGAAGAACAGGCCGCAGTGACGTGAAGCCGAGAGTGTGGGCGGGGTCCCCGCGGCGGGGCGCGTGGGCTGCGACGTCACTGCTTCTGTGCGTCTGCACGGGATAGTCCTCGGACGCTCCCTCTGTCCCGTTTGCCGAAGTTCTACGAGGACGTGCGAGTCCCCACTTGCTGGAGCTCCCGTGAGCTTAGCGAGCACCGCACCTCCCTCGCCGCGCTGAGCGCGTTCTCTGAGAGCGCGGGTCACGCCGCCACACGCCATCATCCTAGGCTGTGACTCTGTGGACTTGTGAAGCGCGACTTTCTGCTCACGGCCGCGGTGGAGCCCTGGGGAGAACCAGGAGACGAAATCCAGCTCGAGAGACTGGGCGAAGGCAGAGTTAAAGATACGGGAGCAGACGGGCTCACGGGCTCCAGAGCTGTGCCCAGCACGGGGTCGGGACCGTCCGCTGCAGCCCGAGAAATGGCTCCCCTGAGCAGGCAGAGGAGCGAGGGGAGGAGGGTCCCAGGCAGGCCGAGGGAAACTGGGGATGGGGACAGCAGATGTTGACATCGTGGTTCGTCAGGACTGACAGAGAAGTGAGAATAAGACAGAAGCCAACTCTGCATTTGGTAAAGGTGAACTTGACCTTCGGTTCCTACACCCTCTTAGGGCAGTTGTAGGGGCCAGTGCTCAGGGCTGGCCAGGTGTGGGGTGCAAGAGGAACCCCCTCTCTAAACTTCACGGTTCTCACCAAGAACTTCAGACGAGATGCTTAGGAAAAATACCTCCCAAGAGACTGGAAGTTTTCCAACTTCAGTCGAAGAGGCAAAAGTATCTCTTGTGAGTTTTTTGAAACCAAAAACTATGCTCCCGCAGGTTTGTCTTTCAAATCTGCGCTCTCAGTGGTCCATGACATCATAAGCCGAGACTGTGGTTCCTGGTGACCCGGGCTTTAGCAGGACACCAGGCATCTGAGGACGCAGACGAAAATCCTCCCTAGAGGAACCTGACTTCAAACGAGGCCTCAGAAGCTCTCCATTGATAAAACCCAGGACACGTTCGCTCACCCTCAGAAGGAAAGGACACAAGAAAATGAGTCACTGTGAGTGACAGACAGCAGAAACGATGCGCACAAGTGAGTCCGCACAGACTGCAGCGACAGGATCATCGGATACTTGATGGTGTCATCGTGTGTGAGCGGGTGGACCGGAGTCGGAAATGGTAACAATGGTTACAGGTGGGCGTGACAAGAACAGAAGACAGACTGGACGTGGGGCATCCACGACAGAGTCACGCAGGGGCCTGAACATTAGGGCCCGAGCGGTCGGGAGAATCAGCCTCGTTGTCCGAGGGCTCTGGCAACACACTCAGCCCAGCCCAGGTGTGACCATGCGGCAGGAACAGCATCTCTCCAGTGCCAGGTCCCTGTCCCAGTGGGGAAGACAGCAGGTCTCTGTTCCGCCAGGTCCGCACCGAATATCCGACATACGGATGCAGACGCTGTGACTCTAGACCGCGGGTAGACCTGTGGGCTCGAAATGTCACAGGCTCATCTCCAGTGCACCTGGCAGGCCGGCAGGCCCAACGAAACCACCAAGAGAAGGAGCATGCACAGAGAAGAGAAATGGACCAAAGGCTGAGCCCTGGGACAAGACAAAGGAGCTATGACGCTTCCGAGGACACGGCGAGGGAGGCGAGGGACGCGGAGAAACGGAAATGACACAGAGCTGCCGCTCAGAGCTAAAAAGGACCAGAGTCAAAATGTCGGGTTTGAAAGAAGACGGAGGAAATCTCCCGACACGCGACGCTGGTGCCCCGGAAGAGAACCAAAATAACAGACGTAAAAATATTCCAAGATGTAATTCAAACAAACTTTTCAGAAATAAAGACAAATCTACAGGCAAAAAGGGCACCCCAAAGTCAAGCATGCAGTGACGTGATGTGAAAAGTCATAAGGATCCAAAGTCTGTTGTGTGTCTTGGGCTGCGATAACAAGACACCACAGACGGGGCAATCCACACGCAGCGGAAACGCTCTTCCCCCAGGGCTGGGAGTCCAGGGTCCGGGCGCCAGTGGCTGGTGTCTGCGGAGGGCCGCTCTTGGGGACGGTGCCTGCGGTGGGTCCACCATGGGGATGGGCGAAAGGAACCCCGCCTTTACCAGGGCACTGACCCTGCTCCCCGGGCTCTGCCCTCACATACCCACCCCCTCCCAGAGGCTCCCCTCGTAATACCAGCACACGGGGGATTCAATTTTAACGTGCATTTTGGAGAAACACAGACATTCAGACCACAGCAACACAGAATAGGGACCAGCATGACAACCATCAGCTGAGACACGCACATGTAGGAATGCCCACATTTGAAGAAGGCAGCCAGGTAGGAGACAGTCTCATTCCACGCAGCTGTACGGTATACACGAAGCACTGAACAGTGACTCAGAAACTTAGAAAGTAAAAGGATGTGGGGGAAAAGCAAGCCAGGCAGATTCACAGATTCAGTTCACATAAAGAAGAAAGAAAAGACAAGAAAAGAAAACCTGCAAAAATTACCAGGCCAATTCTGCAGAAAAGGAATAAATGGGAGCTAATCAGGCTGTAATTATTAAACATGTCACACTGGGACATGCACAGACAAATGGATCAATGTAACAGAATAGAAAGCCCATTCATGGGACCAAATGCATTTCAAGTCAGTAGAAGGAAAGGCGGATGATATCACAGTGTGGTAACAGTTGGGTTGCCACCTAGGAAAAAAGTCACAGCACTGCCTCACTTCTTCAACAAATTTAAATTTGGAATGACAAAATTTGCAATATTGAAAAAAAAAGCACATACACACGGTCTAGCACTCTGGGAGGCTGAGGCAGGAGGACTGTTGAGCCCAGGAGTTGGAGGCTGCAATGAGCTATGATGATGCCACTGCACTCTAGCCCAGGCGACAGAGCGAGACCCTGTCCCCCCCCAAAAAAAGGAAAGAAATGAAACACAGGGCAATCTTTTTAAAAAACCTTAGAGTATAAAAGCCCTAAGTATGATACATAACTCAGAAGCCATAAAAAATGGTGTTATACTCAACAAATATAAGAAATCATCTTTATAAGGAAAAGTGTGATATAGTCAAAAGACAAATACAAATTAGGAAAATGGAAAATATTTGTAGAACATATCATAGAAAAGAGATAATTTTTGATTTATAAAGAGTTTTTATAAATCAATAAGAAAAAACAATGCAATATAAAAAATGGCCAATATTTATAAAACATGTAGCTCATAGAAAAGGAAGTCCAAATAGCTCTTAGGCATATAAAAAGAAACTATCACTCAGAATAAGGGAAGTATAAGTTTAAAATATAATGAAATCATTTTTAAAACCTGTCAGCTGGGCAAAGATCAAAGCATTTGATGACATATTATTAGCATCTCCATGGTACAATGATAGTATTAATATTAATAGATATAGCTTCTAGAGAAGAAAATCTGCCAATATCTATAAAAATTAAAATCTCCCACATACTCAACCCAGCAGTTCCACTGCTAGGAATTTAATCCACACACGAGAATGGCATACATACAAATACACTGAACATAGCACCTATTTTAATTGCAAAAGATTGAAAATAGCATAGGAAACGGGTTAAACAAATGATGTTACAGTGATGCAATGAAATAACCATGTAGGCGTTAAGAAGAGTGAGACGGTTTTAGGTGCTTTTATATGAAATGCAATTCCAATATGATTGTTAATGGTCAATGCCGCCATCTAAGAAAATCTGCAGGATGTACAGGAAGAGCGTCAGATATAAGGGAGAAAAGGAGAGCGTGCGTTTGCCCGTGTGCCCGCATACGTGTCACTTACTCCCGAAGAGCCCAGCGACTCGGCTCCGCGGAGGGAGCCAGATGGCACCGGGACAGGAGTGGGAAGGAAAATTCCTTTTTGCTCTATGTCTTTTATAATTTTTGAATTTTTTACATGTGCCTATGTTACTCAAAAAAAAAACCCTCAAAATATAAATTATGTTTTTGTTTTTGTAAGAAATGGATCCTTCGGTATCTCCGGGTTAGCAGAAAGTTTTGAACTCTGATTGGGCTGGGGATTCTGAACTAACACAGCCTAATCAAACCACCATCTCTCAGGGAATAGGAAACCCAGGGCCGTGCGTTAGCGAGGCTTCCCAAGTCCCATCGGCACCGTTACCCTGCAAAATGGCAGGTGCTGGGGTATAATCAAGAGTTGATTTCAGCTGCTCGAACCCACTTCAGGAGAATAACAAACAGCTCGGCTTCCATCCTACCCTTTTATGGCCTATATTTCCTATAATTTAGGACAGATCTCTGAGTGATGGCTGTGCCTTGAGCAATGTTCTATCTCAGTGGTGGGACGGGTTGTATTCTTTATAACCTGTCTCCCTTTGCTGTTCCGGTATCTGCCTCTCAAGCCAGATAAATTTCATTTTGACTGAGAGATTGCTGGGACCTGCCTTGCCGTGCCCCTTAGGAAGTTCTTCTCCCTTTATAAACGTCCAGTCCTACGGAAAGGACACTCGCTGTGGCTCACCTGGCCGATGCCCCTGAGGACGTCTCTTTTTCACCTCTTGCATCTCCGTCTCGGACAAGACAGCAGATGAATTGGAAAATCATAACAAGAATAAGACATCTAGAGGTGCTTTCTTAATTGTTTTAAGGTACTGTGAAAACTGGTAAAAACATGGGCAAATTAAGCTTTCTTAATTTACCTTAAGCGTTCATAGTGGGCAAGCATAAAACTGGAAACTGGCTCAACGGAATGCAAGCATTCACGACGCCGTCATAGACGGAAGCGGAGCAGAGAAATGGAGGGGCCGGTGTGGTGTGAGGAAGGGAGTGGGTCCCCGGCCGGCGGCAGGAGGGGATGGCTCCGGCACTTTGGGCACAATGGGGACCCCCAGCTCTCTGGGCCGGGCTCCACCTCCCACCACCTGCGGCTTTGCTTCCAGGTGTCCCACTCTTCCCTCTCTCTCAAGCCAGACAGCAAACGGCCATTTCTTCCTTTTTCCCCTTGGAGAATCCCTCTGGCGCTGAATCCCAGATCCCTCAGTGGGTGCTGTCGGGGTGGCCGTGCACCTGCCCGGATGGCGTGTGATCGTCACGTGCTGCCGCGTCCCCATCGCGCTCCGTGTCCCTTCTGAGCGCCGGGAGCCTCTTCGGTGCCTTTCCTTCACTCTGCGACCAGGACGACTTCAGCTCGCGGCAAAGGCGAGCTCTGGAAAATGTCGCAATCCCTCTTCCATTTCGGCAGAATCGAGCCTATTGCCCGGTCTTAAAAATCGCTTAAGACCTCACAGCACATCTTTTTGTGTCCTGCCTAGACTTCTGGTCTTACCTTCGATTGTGAATGATTTTCCCCGGCTGGATATACATGCACGTGTGTGTGCATGCACCCAAACACCCACACTCATTCCTTAAAGTGCCTGTAATTCTTTAATTAATTGTGATAAGTGTACTTGCCATTGAACCAAGCTGTGCCCCTTTTGGGCACAGGTGGGGTTTAAATCACGCAGACACGTGAGCCCACTCACGTTACAGTCCACATTATGAAGGCAGTGCGGGGGGCGGGGGGTGCAGCCTCCCCCCACAGCCCTGCTATTCCGTGACACCCAGGCTCAGACAGGTGCCATCTGTGGCTCAGGTGAGGGAAGAGACCACACAGCCAGGCAGGCGCGGGGGCCTGCTGCGCCTCCCGGCCCCTTCCCAGGCTGTGCGCCGAATGCAAATGCGCACCCCTGTCTGCCGCTGGGCTCGGGGACGGCATCGGGAGAGGCAGATGCTGTCATCTGACAAGGTGGCTGTTCTTGCTGAGTCTGAAGAATCCCTTCAAGAGCCAGTAATGAGCGGAGCTGAAGCTGGCGCTGATTGCAGACTGCACCGGAATGTCAACGACGAGGGCGGCACGCGGCAGGCTGCGCGTTCCCACCGCACGGTGGAAGGCAGGCACAGAGACGGAGCGGGGAGGGGTCCTCCCCAGGCCCCCGGGCCTTCGGAAGTGGATGCATCCCATGCCACAGGGTGGGCTTTGGGAGGTTCCAACGGCACGGGACAGGTCGACGTGAGAGCCCAGGCCTGACGGTGCAGCCTGCAGACCTGGACACAGCCCAGAAGTGACAGCCACCACCGCCAGGACCCACGTGTAGATGTCAAGCACAGGGTGTCCTCCCTGGAGCTGTCACTGATGTGATGAAGTTGGGTCGCAGGGGAGCTGGGAGGGCCCTGCAGGAGAATATTCCAGGCAAGAAGAGAAGAGAACAGAAGGGATGGGCGGAGGGCAGAGGCAGGTGCCATCGCAGGCAGAGCTTCCAGTGCAGGGGGCCGCAGGAGCTGGGGTGCGGGTTCTCTGCCTCCTTCCTGCCTGTCTGTCCACTTCTACCGCTCCTAGATGGCCCCACGTTCAGCAAACACAGCAAAAGCAGGGCGTGTGTCCACCAGTTCTCCTGGCTCCACAGTGCTGGGGCCCTGGTGCTGATGTGTGCGCTGGTGCCGACAGCGTTAATGCTAACGGTGGCACTAACACCAAGCTAGTGCTAACACCAGTGGTGATGCTACTGCTAATGCTAGTGCAACACTAACAGTAACACTAACACCAAGCTAGTGCTAACACCAGTGGTGATGCTACTGCTAATGCTAGTGCAACACTAACACTAACAGTAGCACTAACACCAAGCTAGTGCTAACGCCAGAGGTGATGCTACTGCTAATGCTAGTGCAACGCTAACACTAACAGTAACACTAACACCAATCTAGTGCTAACACCAGTGGTGATGCTACTGCTAATGCTAGTGCAACACTAACAGTAACAGTGACACTAACACCAAGCTAGTGCTAACGCCAGTGGTGATGCTACTGCTAATGCTAGTGCAACGCTAACACTAACAGTAGCACTAACACCAAGCTAGTGCTAACACCAGTGGTGATGCTACTGCTAATGCTAGTGCAACACTAACAGTAACAGTGACACTAACACCAATGTTAATGCTAACGCCAGTGGTGATGCTATTGCTAATGCTAGTGCAACGCTAACACTAACAGTAGCACTAACACCAATCTAGTGCTAACATCAGTGGTGATGCTATTGCTAATGCTAGTGCAACGCTAACACTAACAGTAACACTAACACCAAGCTAGTGCTAACACCAGTGGTGATGCTAACACTAATGTAACACTACACTAATGCTAACACCAGTAGTAATGCTAATGCTAATGCCAATACTAGTAGCAATGCTAACACTAATAGTAACACTAATGTCAATGTTAATACTAATACCTGTAGTAATGCTAATGCTAATACTAAGGCTAATGCTAATACTAATGCCAATGCTAGTAGCAATGCTAACACTAATAGTAACACTAACATCTAACAACAGCGGCTAATGCTGATACTAGTAGCAATGCTGACACTAATGGTAACGCTAACACCAATGCAAAACTAACAACAGCAGTAATGCCAGTGATATTGCTAATGCCAATACCAACACTAATACTAATGCTGATACTAGTAGCAATGCACAATGTTAACTGCCAACAGCCCAGTCTGGTTCAGGTAGGACAGAGAGAACTGAGGCAGGCGGTGCAGACCAGGGAGGCTCAGCTGCCCTTTGACATATCGCCTAGACAACCACGTATCTAAGACCTGTCCAGAATCCAGCCTCGCCTTCCCCCAAAGTGATGCCCTCCGCACTTTCTACTTAATGGTGCCTGACCCCTCAGCACTGGAAATTTATTCCTAATGTGGATGTTTCAGAGTCCGTGATAAAATGCATGTTCCCTTGGCAGGAGCGACGTATGAAACCAATGTCAGCCCTGGGTGCTCGGGGTTGGTGGCCGGCCTGCCATGGCGAGTTCTGAGGGGCAGGACACCGGCCAGGTGAGCCTTGGCTGGGAGAGGGAGGAAATAAAAACTGTGGAGAACGCAGCAAGTCCTGCTCCTCATCTGTTAAAAACAGAAGCCTGGATCCCCGGTGCTGCCCCGCCCCCGGCAGAGCGCCGTGGTGCCCGAGCCGGCGGACAGGGCAGGAATGGGAGGGGGAGGAAGACTGTGCCGCGCCAGACCTGCCCGGCGACAAGACTAAACAGAACTGAAACGCTCATTCTGCTTTGGGAGTAACAAATAATACATGGAGGTGGTGTTCCTATTTTTATAACAAGTCCCCAAATCCTCGCCTGCTGTGCGGGAAGAATAAGAGAGAGAGGAGCGCGGAGCAGCTCCGGGAACACAGACATCAGCCTTGATTCCCCGGGTGTCCTTGACTGTCCCCAGACACGCGGGATTGCGCTGCCCGGACGTGCAGGGTGATGGGGGGGAGGCAGAGGTGAGCAGGGTGTGGACCACCCCCCGGGGCTGCGTTCACGCTGCCACCCCCATCTCCAGACCCGCGGAATTCCAGGGGCTGATTTAGTTAATGCCAAGGTGTCCTGGGGCCCCGTAAAGTGAGACTGTGGGGTCCTGACCTGCCAGAGTGGGTCTCACACACACACACGCGCAAACACACACACACACACACACGCACACACGGCTGCTGAGGAGGGGCTTTCTGCCCTCAGCATGCTGGGCACAGCCCCCGCCCAAGCGCCAGGCACTCGGGAGCCCCTCAGCGCGGCGGCACCTTCACCCGGCACCTTCTACCAGCGCTGAGGGTTACAAGCATTTTTAACCCTCTTCTGGAAATTTAAATGGAACTGAGCAAGCAACACCACGCGTGGTGTTTCTATGTTGTGTGTGTGTTGTGGTGTGCGATGTGTGTGTTGTATGTGGGGCATATGCGTGGTGTGCGGTGTGATATGTGTATGTGCACGGTGTGGGCTGTTTGGTGTGTGTGTGTGTGCACTGTGTGTGTGTCTGGTGTGTGTGTGCATGGTGTGTGTTGTATATCGTGTGCGATGTGTGTGCATGGTGTGTGCATGGTGTGTGCATGGCGTGTGCATGGTGTGGTGCGTGTGTGTTGCATGTGTGTTGTGTGTGTAACAGGCTCACCTTCGCCTGGTGAGGGAGGACAGGCAGACGGCTCCAGGTAACTGTCCACAGGAACCGTCCCCGAGGCCCAGCCCGGGTGGAGCAGCCCCTCTGCCCCAGGGACAAGCCTGGGTCCGAGCCACCCGCACACAGAGTGGCACTAAACCCGGCCGTCCCCTCCCGCGGTGCCCCTGCGGCAGCCGTTCTGTGACCCACGTCCCCCCCCCCCCCCAGTTTTCTCAGCGAGAGAACCAGCGTGTCACTCCTCCCGAGGTAAGAGAGTTCATCCTGGGTGATGGCGCTGCAGAGCCCAGTCCCAGGCTGCAGACAAGGTACTATTTTTCCCAGTCATGATTTAGGTCACAGCTTCCTCAGATTGGCTATTGCCATAGCAACCAGCGTGCTGCCTTTGCACAGGGACTTGTACTACTATTTCTCAAGGTAAAGGAAGCATCTAGAATCCTATAAAAGATGCCTACCTGACGCCCAGAGCACGCCACCCCGTACCCTGCAAACCCCCAAAAAGAAAAGTCAACACAATCTCGTGTTTCTAAGAACCCACTTCATCTTCTCAGAGATGGAAATTTAGCAGCCATCCTTTCCTGGAGGCCTCCTGGAGCTGAACATCAAATTCACAGAAGATTCCCAGGGCTCGGAACACCCGCGTGCCCCATGGGACGCTGAGGTCACTGCATGGAGTCAGCGCCCCCACCCCGGCCTTGTGCCGCGCCCACCTCCGCGGTTGGGCTCCGAAGGCCCCTGTCGGTGCTGGCAGTGACAGGATGCCTGTCCTTGCCGCAGGATATCACACTTGTCATCCAAGAGTCTTTTGAGCTCTCTGTGCACTCAAAGAGATATTTGAAAGAGTCTAGCAGCTACCTGACGGTACCTGAGGACTCACTCGTCAGAGCGTCTGACACACACCTGGAGGCTGAGCTCAGCACAGCCGAGTGCCTGCCCTTCCCAGGCTCCCGCTCTGTGCAAGGTGAGCGCCTCACGGCCCAGGCAGCGCGTCCAGCGTAGAGAACCCTGGGTGGGTCAGCGGTGAGGGTTCCCCCAGGGACGGCGCACAGAGAACACGGGGACAGCGTGGGGCGTGGCCCACAGAATCCCCAAGCAGACTCCAACTCAACGTGACATTAGAAACATGCCAGCATCATGCTGCGTGCTTGTTGCACGGCAACCCTCATCACGGCTGTTACCTCTGTCTCCGTCTTAGACACGAAGGCAGGTAAACAGCAACACTCACTGACGTGTCCTCAGGCTCCTGAGGTCAGTCCTGAAGGCAGGTGTGCTGGGAGGCTTCTAAGGTGGCCCCAGATTCCCACCCCAGGTGTACACACCCTCGTTGCCTGTCCCCTGCGGTGCGAGGGGCCTTGCGGGATGGGGCGCAGCCATAGCAACAGGGAAGGGGTTCTGCAGGGCTGAGCAAGGTCGCTGTTCAGTTGACTTTGAGTCCATCCAAAGGGAGCTTGCCCGGGGTGTTCCTGACCTCGCCAGGAGAGCCTCCCCCTCCTACCGGCCTTCGAGCCAACTGCCACGAGTGCCACGTGAATTCTGCCAGCCCACACGAGAGCTCCGACAAGCACCCCATGCAGGGGAGGTAGCTCGCCCAGGCTCAATCCACCGACCACAGAAATAGTGACGTCGTGAATGCATGCTGTTCCCCGCTGTTGCGATTATGGTAGTTTGTCACCCTGCAAGAGAAAAGTAACACACTGGGCCTGGCTGACAGCCAAGTCCACACTCTGATGACCAAGAATAAACTGCCTCCCTCAAAGTGGAACTTTCAACACGTCGGGCTGTCCCCTGATGAGGCTACCTGCACTGCCACGTGACCTGCCCTGTCACTGAAAACAGCTCAGCAGATTGAGGGACAACCTGTTGGATTTCTGTAGGAAGAATTTAGTACGAGAAGGATGAGGTCACCTCCAGGGTTCTGTTTAATTCAGATTTTATGACGCTTTTGAGAAGTATCATAATAATGACACTTTATTCATTTGAGAACCTTAAAATAAATTTATGGCTCCAACTCCTCCTATAATATGCACACACCGGAAGTCATTCTAAAACTTAGAAGCTAAGCTAACCAAAGCTCAGGAGACAGAGAAATAAATACTCCTTAGTTCTTGTATTAGTCGGCGTTGCTGCAGTAACAAACACGCCCCCATAGCAGTGGCTTATTATGTTGCACGTTTGTTCGCATGCCTTGTCATCCCAGCATCCACTGGAGGAGCAGCCCCTGGGGACAGGTGGTCTCATGACAGCCACCCCCATATTGTGTTGGCCTGGTGGGGTGCAGGAAGGCTCTGCAGATCTCCTTGGAACACACAGTCCTCCGACAGGGGTGGGATGCAGGGACTTGGGAACCACACCGCTGAAGAAAGGCGTCAACAGGGTTATGGTGTCGTTAATTCAGTGACTACACCTTCCTGGTGTCATTTTAAACTTAGTAACAAATATCTCTAAGCCATCTTTCTGTGATTTCTATTCATAACCATTTCCACAGACGGAATTACTCTTAGGTTAACTTGGAATATTAGATTCCTACAGCAGGAAGGCGAGGACCAGGAAACGTCCACCAGCTTGAGCGCGCCAGCGCCGTGCTCCGGGGGGTGAGGAGGCAGAGCCGGGGAGAAGGCCTCTTGCTTGTCAGGGCATGTTCATTTTATTCTGTGGATACGTGGGATCCGTCAGAGGTTGGATAACAAAATAAAATTTATATTCTTAAAGCGCAGCTCTGTGATCGGAGCAAGGGGTAAACCAGAGAGAGAAGCCAGTTGGAAGCCGTTGAAATGCCCGCGATGGCCACGGGTGGACGCCCCAGACACACTTCGCAGCAGAATCAAGAGGCCTCGGTGGAAGGTGGAGGTGGGAGGAGTGAGATCTCGAGGGGGCGTCCTGTGGGACCAGACGGAGTGACATCTTGAGCCACCGTAGAGACCCAGGAAGCCCAGAAGTTTTGGGGAGAAAGACAAGGAGTTCAGGTTTCTTGACACTTTACTCGAGATGCCGGTGGGACATGCGTGCCGACACCTCCCATAGAAAGAGCATCGCGTTAGGAATTCCGTGGAGAGGCCGACTCAAACATCGCCAGTGAGTAGGTATCTGAGTAGACTGGACGGTCCAGAGGGGACTTCGAGGTAAAGAGTGAGGAGGAAGTGGCACGTCTAAGGCTCTGTCTGCGTACGTTGGCGAGTGCACCACCAAGGCCACCTCGCACCCCTTGCCACCTCCCAGCCCCCAGGCGGAAGGTTTCCGCCCATTTCTGGATCCCTGGCCAGGGTCCACTCACTGTCATGTTTGGTTTTTCAGAGTTTGGGACTTGGAGGGACTGTGCTCTAGCTGTGACCCACTGCGTGGTGTCCGTGTGCAGAGGGAAGAAGGATCATGCTGGCTAAATTGCTGCGGGGTCACCAACACACTGACAGTCTATTCAACCGTGCCTTTTGCACAAACTTCAGAGACGGGCTTCATCCCGTCTGTAGGGAGCCATAAAGACGTTCTCACGCTGGAATTAGATCATTTCAGCTGGGGGAGGGCTGGGTTGTGGGCATCATAAATATGGCAGGCGAAGGTTCAGGTCCAGAGGAGTCAGTGGCAAGGGCAAGGCACCGAAATGTCACTGTGGAGACACCACGGTGTGGACGGACAGTTCCTGCCTCCAAGAGTGCAGGGCTCGTAGAAGAGACAGACGAACAGGGAAATAACTGGTGAAAAGCCCAACGCGGCAACCGCAAGAGCTGTAGCTAGGAACACCGATGAGTGGGCACGGCAGGGAGAGGTTGTTCTGATGATGGAGAGTTGGAGGATTTCTGGGAGAGCACCTAAAAGCAATGGCTGTTTGAGCTTCAGTAGCCAGACACGAACACTTTAGCTGAAAGAACGAGTCGAAGTTCTACAGGCAGAAATGGTGGTCGAGGAGGTGACGGGCTGGTGGGAGGGGACGTCTGTGCCAAGGCTCGGGCTGTCCCTGAGTTGTCCTCCGTGCCGGGAATGCCGCCTGCGAGGGAAAGGGGGGTGGGACGTGGGCGGGGCTGCAGTTCAACATAGACTGGGAGCACTGAGCACCGAGCACTGGCCAGGAGGTGCCTCACAAACCGGCTGTCCCAGCGTCCTGGGGCCGCGTGGCAGAGTGACAGAGTACCACACCTGGGGGACGTGTGCAGCAGGAATGGGTCATCTCACAGCTCTGGAGGCTGGAAGTCCAAGGTCAAGGTGTCGGCAGGGCCGGTTCCTTCTCAGGCTGTGGCCTCTCTCCCGGCTTCCGGAGGTTGCCGGCGATCTCTGGCATTCCGAGGCCCGGCGAAGCATCGCTCTGCCCGCATCTTCACGCGGCAATCGCCCCACGTACCCCCGTGTCCAAATTTCCCTTCTACGAGGACACCAGTCATGTTGGATTAGCCCACGTTAATGATCTTGTTTTAACTAACTACATTTATGGTGAACCTATTTCCAAATAAGGCCACATCCTGTGGTCCTGGGTGTGAGGGCCACGACATACACGTTTTGCAGGGCCCAGTTCGATCCATAGCACAGGTTCAAAAGCAACGCCTGTTACCACAGCCGGCCCAGCACCCTCTTTTGTGGGCAATTTTTTGCTGACATCCCTTTTAATATCCTGAAATGAAATTTCTAAATAATTAAATCTACTGACATACATAGTTGTTAAATATCCAATTATATTTTCTGATGATACTATATAAAACAAAAAATCATATATAAACTATGTATTTCGAATCTGCAAATACTTGGACATGACTAACAACAGAAATTATATAAACTGCTCAGACGCTCTCATTTGCTGAAATACTGATGTGTTTCAATGTAAGATGAGTTAAACATGAAACAAAAAGCCCTCCGCCTACAAGAAGTGGTGCGCACTAAAATAAAAGCTATTAGGATAAATAGCAATCGACAAGACCTATCTGTGAGAAGGAAAAGGGGGAAAAGTTTTAAAATAAGACAAGTTACCGGCGTTAAACTATAGGAAACGGGGAAGTGCGAGGTTCTTGTCAATGACGAGGGCTCCTGTCCCAGGGTGCTGGACCTGCCACCTCACGACTGGGACGCCCCAGGGATTCGTAGCAGGACAGTGGGCCCCGGCCCTCCTGGCGCCAGGAACCTGTTTCACGGAAGACAACTTCTCCACAGAGGGGGCGGAGGCAGAGCCCGGGCGGTGATGTGAGCCACGGGCCGGGCAGCTGTAGTGGGGGTGAAGCTTCCCTGGGCAGGGAGAGCGTTCCTAAGTCACACGGAAGACAGTTTTTCCCAGTTTTTCCACAGACGGGGGTGTAGGGGTCCCTCACAGGCCACGGACCGGCACTAGTCCACAGACCAGGGGTTGGGGACCACAGTATCGGAACACACACGTCCCAGCTCTAAATCCACTGAACGTGGGGGGCACACGTGGGACGTCGCGTCTCTGAGTGAACACCTCACCAGATCCAGCAGCGTACTCATCAACCACCTTCCAGAGTTTCCAGAATGTTCCCAACAGCCCTACCCCACCCACCGGGCACCGGGCCTGGGCCTTGCGCACCAGAAGGGGGAGCAAGGACAGAACCGCATCAGTCCGCCAGGCGGGGCATCTGCCGGGCAGGTGAGTCCAGCGGGCCCGGCCAAGCAGGGTCCTGGCCTCGGACTTCCTTCAACTCCTTCACCTGGATCTACTGAAATGCCGCAACTTTTTTCTCATGTCATTTTCTTTATTGATATAATTCGCATTCCGTGACATTCCCCCCGTCAGCGTGTGCGGTCCGGTGGCTGTGCGTGCACTCACAGAGCCGCGCAGCCATCAGCACGATCTAACCACAGCACGTCGCCATCACCCCACACCCCACGCCCGGCACCGGTCACACCAGACGTCCCCCGCGGAGCCCCGGCAGCCGCTCACCTGCTCTCTCCCTGTGCATCTCTCCCTCCTGGACGCGGACCTGTCTATCGTAGAAGTTTCTTATAAATGAATGCAACACGTGACTTCCGCGTCCGGCATTTTCCTCTCAGCGTAGCGTCCTCATAGTTCACACTCCACGTGCCAGCGCTTCCTTCTTTTTCTGGCTTGATGACACCCGAGGACGGGCAGGCGACGTCGTGTTTGTCCCTCCGTCACATGACGAGCCTTTGGGTTGTTTCCGTTTTGTGACTGTCGTGAACGATGCTGCTGAGAACTCCAGGCGCAGGTCTTTGTGTGGACGTATCACTGCGTCATTCCAGTTCTCCTGGGCATGTACCTTGGCGTGGAATTGCTGCGGTTTCCAACCATCTTTACGTCACTGAGAAAGAAAGAGACGCTTGTTGGAAACAGCCAAACGACACGTCAGAGAGCAAAGTGGGAAGAGTGAGGACCACACCTGTATTGCTGTTGCGCAGGGAGACCACTCTGAATAGGTAAGTGCACATCCTTCCTGTGGTTTTTATATGCACGCGTGTATTTATTTTTTATACCATACATGTTGTTCTGCAACTTGTTTTTATAACTCCGCCTACATCGTGGCCATCTTCCTAGGTCAGGACACACAGATCTACCTCCTTTTTAATAGCGACCAAGTGTTTTATACTGTGAATGTAGCAAAGTCTTTAACCAGTTCCTTATTTACACGTACACGAATTGTTTTTACTTTTTCACTATCACAAATAGTGTGCAAAGCATATCTTTGTGTGCGTGTACACATATTCTCCCCAAATATTTCCGTGTGTATTTCTGTACTACAGCATCCTTTAAATAGACCTGCTGAGCCAAAATAGTGTTGTGAAAGTTGAACCCAGTTATACAAAAACGTGTCAATAAGTACTGGAAACAAAATTTGAAATAAAACAGTAAAAGTAGTAGCCGACTTCCGCCACCACACTCAGACCGCTCCCCCCGCCCCCCGCTAGCCTATCCCCTGGCGCCCCAAGTCGCCCCTGCTCAGGAGCCTAAATCGGCTTCCAAGTGTCTGTCACGAGGAATCCAAATTTGTGAATCCTTCCCCAGCTGCTGCCTCTTTCCTTCCCATCACAGTTTCTGGAAAAGCATAAAAGGAACTAAATGCTGCGGTGATTTCCCGCCACCTGCCCATGCAACTTGGGCTCTATGACGAGCGTCCCACGACTGTCAGGGCTCCCTGCCTGCAGCAGCGGCACTTAGCGGCGGGGCTGAGGCACAGGGAGGATGAGAGGGATTTGGCCACTGAGATCAGGAGAAGGGATCTGCAGGGGACCCGTCTGCCAAACCTGCGCAGCGCCCGGAGTCGGGGATGCCGGTGGCCTTGGGAACCGCGAGACAGGCAGGGACGGGCCTCTCCCGAGCACACCGGGCACGTGCGGACGAGGAGTGGGCACGGGAAGGGCGGGCCTCCCCAGCGCTGGAACTCCTGCTGATCGCAGACGCACACAGTAGCGCTGAACAAGGGAAATTAAAGCCACCTTCACAAGGCTACTCTGTGATCACCGATCTAAGAAATGCGTCTGTGGCTTGCTCTGGTTTCCAAGCCCTGCCGGTCCAGCGAGTGGAGCTGCACGTGGCGTCGACTCGGCAGCAGTCTGCCCACGCGGCTCACAATGGCGGTGATTGGCATTCACGGGCCGTGCGCTCACTGCAGCGAGCGAGGACGGCACTTAGCCTTCTATTCACATAGAAATTACGAGTGCGGCTATATCAGGATCGGGTACAGAGCGAGGGATTCCTGTGCAATTTCCATCAGAAGCATGTTTTCTGGAAATCATGAACATTCTAAAAGCAGCAGCTATGGGCAGAGGCTGAGGACACTGGCCGGAGCATCAGGCCCACCCTCCCGCACGCTTCACTGGGGGTGACAGGGAGCACGGTATGGGGGCCCAGAAGAAGCGAGCGTCCCTGCCTAGGCGGCGAGACTCCCACAGCCCTCTGGCCAGAGCAGACCCTGGTTCTGGCGCCCATCCCCCGCCTCGTGCGCAGATGTCAGCACCCTCAGCGGCTAGGTGAGAAAAATACCTGCCCCGTCCACCTGGCCACTTCATGGTGAGACAGGACGCACATTGTGGACGGGGAGGCAACGGGGTCTGCCCGAGCCCGGGGACACGGGTGCTGACCGGCAACGTCTGCGCAAGGCTCTGCTTTCCTGCTGCCGCGTCAGAGTCGAGGGCTCATGGGGGAGGGGCGGAGTCCTCCAGGGGTGCCTGCGGGTGCTCCTGCCATGCCGACAGGCCCTTGGGCACAGACGGCAGGGTCCCCCGGGCAAGCGGCTGCGGCTGGATCAGAGAGCCTGAGCTGCGTGGCTTCCTCTGCCGTCTCCCTTGTGGCCCCTGTACCTCGGGGGGCGACTGTCTGCCGTGGTTGGTGACTCGGACGTGACATCCGGACAGAGGAACCTCGGGAGGGGTGGGACCGGAGCTGAGCGAGGAAGCAGAAAAACACAAAGGCACAAGCAGGCCCAGCACCGGCTCTGCCCCGCCCGGCGGCTGGCCCAGGCAGCGGGGTGTTCCCGGGTCTCGGTTTCTCCATCTGCACAGCAGGCGAAGTGACCCCGCCGACCGATCTCTGTGGCTTCCTCCGGCCGTGAACTTGGGTGACAAGGACAAGAAGGAAACAGGCTGACGGGCAAGGCCGGAGGTCAGGAGGCGCTCGTGCAGAGGGGTCTGGGCAGCAGCCATTTCCACAGGAACCCGCCGGGCCGGCCGCGGGTACCGAGAACTCGGCGTGGCATGACAGACACACACCTGTGCAGGGGCGGGGGGGTCGGGACAGACACGCAGCGCGGCTTGCGAGGAGAGGGAGGGCGGAGCTAGCTGAGTCTCGCTGCTTCGTAGGAAATGTGCCGTTGCTTTAAAGAGCAGAACACGTCTGCCTTAGAGGCTAAAGTCTGCCCGAGAGCGAAGCTGCTACCCGTGAAACAACACGGAGAGCAACGGGCTTGCGTCCCAGCTCTCAGGGACTCGGTGACGCCTGACACATCTAAGGGGGATGCAGAGGAAACCCTTCACATCGGTTACGAATATTTTTGGCTACCGATAATGGGATGCTCAAACGACGACGACGCGGGACCACGTGGCCAGAGCAGCTCCAGAGTCAGGTCCTCACAAGCGCATCCTAAGTCGGGAGGAGCCGGAGCGGTTTTCTCCGGAAGAGGCCATTCGGTTTTGCCTCCCCAAACCTCTGGGGCAACACCCCTCGTTGGCCCTGCCGGCTCCAAGAGAGAAAGGAGCCCAGGTGTGCTGTGGATGGGAGGACCCCGACTGCCTTGGACCAGTGACTTCCGGTTGTCACAAGGAGGAGGGTTGCTCTTGGCATCTTTTGGATAGAGGCCGGGGTGCCGCTAACCATCCGCGGCATGCAGCGCAGCCTCCATCCATGCAGAGAACTGCCAGTCCCGGTGCCACCGTGTGGGGTTGGGAAGCCCTGACTTGGGCCAGCCACGAGTATCCCCTGGGACGGTGACACCTGTCCGTTCTGTTCCGGGAGGAGGAGCGGCATGTCTGTTGGGTTGCTGACAAAGAAAGCCGACCACTCCTAACTCTCCAAGGCAGGTTCTTAGCGTACGGAATGCATTACGCAAAGGGAGGACACCAGGAAGGACAAGCACGTGTCCCCGCGCCGTGCAAAACAAGGAAAAACCACTCATAGCAGGAAGCAAGAACCCTCTCCAGACACGGCTGGGTCCCAAGGGGAATAACTGGAACAGACACCGGATCCTTTCCTGAGAGACGGCCTTGGAGAGGACAGGTGGGAGCAACGAGAGACAGGAACAGATAGGGAATAACAGAAAAAACATTTGCAAATAGCACGCACCCTGCCACGGCCCTGTTTAAACGCTTTACAAGTATTAACTCTATTCATCGTTACCAGGACCCAATGAGGATCCACATTTTACAGTGGAGGAAATCTGGCCTCAGAGAGATTGAGCTGCCCAGGGTCACTCAGCCCGTGACGGTGAGGGTAGAATTTGAA
The DNA here is from genome assembly GCA_008086735.1 of Cheirogaleus medius. Taxonomy (NCBI): domain Eukaryota; kingdom Metazoa; phylum Chordata; class Mammalia; order Primates; family Cheirogaleidae; genus Cheirogaleus; species Cheirogaleus medius. The sequence goes on along the minus strand of VBSM01000865.1, from coordinate 1,764,874 downwards.
CTCAGCCGCTCGAGCTGCTGTTCGGCCTCTGTGATAAAGTTCTGTGTGCTGATATTGTTTTTCTCATTTCCTAGAGTAGGTTTTCCCAGTGACATTACAGCCCGGCTCCCATCTTCCCCCCGGTGGCTGTAATCCCGTCGGGAATGCTGCTGCAATGCCTGGGTGCCGCAGTCTGAACGGCTGTGCCCCCCCGGATTCATCTGTTGGAACCTAGCGCCCGAGGTGACGGTGTTGGGAGGTGATGAGGTCATGAGGGTGGAGCCCACATAAATGGGATCGGTGACCTTATAACAGAGCCCGGAGCACTTGTATTCTCTCTCTCTTCCTGCCCTTCCATGTGAGGGAGCAGTAGGCAGCATCTACGAGCCAGGAGGAGGGCCCTCACCAGGAGGAAGACCCTCACCAGGAGGAGGACCCTCACCAGGAGGAGGACCTTCACCAGGAGGAGGGCCCTCGTCAGGAGGCGGACCCTCGCCAGGAGGAGGGCCCTCGTCAGGAGGCGGACCCTTGCCAGGAGGAGGACCCTCACCAGGAGGAGGACCTTCACCAGGAGGAGGACCCTCGCCAGGAGGAGGACCTTCACCAGGAGGAGGGCCTTCACCAGGAGGAAGACCTTCACCAGGAGGAGGGCCCTGGCCAGGAGGAGGACCTTCACCAGGAGGAGGACCCTCGCCAGGAGGAGGATCTTCACCAGGAAGAGGACCTTCACCAGGAGGAGGACCTTCACCAGGAGGAGGGCCCTCGCCAGGAGGAGGACCCTCGCCAGGAGGAGGACCTTCACCAGGAGGAGGGCCCTCGCCAGGAGGAGGACCCTCACCAGGAATCGACCAGCCACACCTTGATCTCATGCTTACAGCCTCTGAACGGGGAGAAATGAATTTCACTGCATAAGCCACCCCCCCGCGGTATTCCGTCACAGCCCTCTCAGGACCGGAAGGCCTGTGCCAACTGACCACCCGGCCTCCGAGCGTTGGCATTGGTATCAGCATTACTCTGAGCATCAGTGTGGATTGCTGCCACCCAGTCCCGCCGCCTCCCGCCCCAGGGTGGGTCTGGGCCTCTCCCCCGTGCTCCCGCTTGCCAGCCGCTCCCGGCGGCGTCCTGGGGCGCCCACTCCCCGACAAGCAGCCCCACTCTCGGTCTCACGCTCGGACTGCAGAAAGTGTAGTCCTGCATCCTGCCACACGCTCTGGCCCAGAAAACACGCCAAGCCCTCCTCTCTCAACCTCCTCAACGCGGCGCGCCGCAGCACACCTATAAATATTTATTGCTGACTTGATTTGCAGAAAAGCATATTTCACCTTCATTACCGGAATCTCAGAAGATTAAAAACGCTTTTTTGATCATCCTTGAGTTCCCTTTAATAATTAATTTTGGAGTGATTGTCAACAAATTTATGTAAAATGCTCCTTGAACTTGTTTTTCTTCTGGCCTCGACGGTAGAGAGTGACTGTGTCGTGCTCTCTGAAAGCTCACTTTAGCGTCTCTAGATGGGGAGCATTTCCGGGCAATTTCCTTTCTAACCTTTGCATACAGAAATCTAGCTACTCAGAAATTTTACAATGTAGGATATAAGCCAAACTTCTTTTAAAAATAAAATGTTTATGAAGAATGTTCTTATTATACAATGCTTATGTTATTTTTTTTGTTGTTTTCCTGTTCAAAATAAGCAACAGCTTTATAGTAGCCGAAGCTCATCAGTGACAGAATGGGGTTGGAAACAGCTCCCACCACTGGAGAGACACAGGTGCTGACAAGTCCCCTGGCCTCTCTGCTTCCCTTTCGTTGTTATCTCCAAAAAACGAGGATGATAACACCTTGTGAGATTAAAAATGCTGTGCTGACTAAATGAGCTAATACATGTGAAGCACCGCAAGAAAGATCTAATAACCACAGGCACTCAATGACTGGTAGACCTGACTCTGGGATCATAGCTGATATCTACTGAGAGCTAACAAGGAACGTTAGAAAAAAATTTTTTTAAAAATAGATCTATACATAATATTGCTACAAACATTACAAGCAAACCTCGTTAGAGTAGAAACTGTTGAGGTTTTTGAGAGAAGGTAGGGTTGAAATAACAGATGTGAAGTGTCTACAACCCAGCCAAGGATGCAGGTGGACCCATCGTCCCGCAGATAAAACACTCAAGCTCAGAATCCTAAGAGTTGGGGTGGGCGAGGGGAGGTTTCCAGGCTGAGAGTCCCTTGAAAGGCCATATGCGCCTCACCAGGGTGTCACTCTGCACAGACCAGCAGGCTGGGGGAGGCAGGAGCAATCCCAAGCACGAGATGTTCTTAAGGGAGCAGGTCTCGTGCTAGACTCCGGTTCTGAGAGGAGTGGATATGGAGAAACTAAAAGAGCAGATTTTCAAAGCTGGCTGAATACGCATGTGTTCACTTTTCCCGCTTCCTCAGATCCCAGAGAAAGATGACAAAAGAAACAGAGAGTTAAGTTCAGGACGGTTTCTAGCAGCAGACCCGAGTGGTGAGATGCCGCTAGAAGACATCCGGCAAACAGAACCAGCGGGAGGACAAAAACCAACAGGGCGTGGGCAACCCCCGGCGGGCAACAGAGAGGACCTTTGAGAAAGTGGCTTCCCCGCAGAACTCAGAGCAGGCACAGGGTTTGAGCCCCGACGGCTGGCAGACGGAGACCAAGGAGGCCAAGACGTGACGCTGCATTCACGACCTGGGAGCACAGCGGTTGTTCCTGCTGCCAGACCCGCTGCCCCGGCGTTTTCAGTTAGGCAAAAGCTGCAGATCGAGGTTTCTGATGTCTCAGCTCTGTGCCCAGGTGAAGCAGCCACCACGGCGGATGGCGGGCTGCGACCCCCGTCCAGCCCCTCCCCGCCCCCACTCTCTGCGAGAAGAACCGGTCTCCGCTGGCTGCAGAAACACACCCGCTCTCAAACCCGAGCCGCCCACGCTGGGCCAGTGAGGGTCTAGAGAATCGTTCCGTGTTCGAAAAGGCCCATGGTGTGAGGGAAGATACCAAACTCAATGTAAAAGTCTTTTCCAGGAAAAATAGCTTTTACGAGTAATGCGAGAAAGTGAAATAAAATACTGACAATTAACACATCCAGAGAGCCCGGGGAGGATACTCCATGCATGCAGATAGAGCAGAGGGTATGGAAAATAATTCGTCACATGTCTCATGAATTAAAAATACGACCGCAAAAACAACCTAAAATCTCAGTAGAAAGTTCCAGTAGCAGTAAGAGCCAGAAGAAGGGGTCAGTAAATACAGCATGATGAAAGCAGTATGGAAGTTCCGCAAAACACTAAAAATAGAATTACCGAATGATCCGGCGTTCCCGCCACCGGGCACGTACCCAAGGGAAATGACACTAGCATGCCGAAGAGACATCTGTGTCCCACGGTCGCTGCAGGACTGTTCACAACGGCCAAGATACGGAATCAACTCAGGTGTTCAGCGATGGATGAACGGATAAAGGAAACGTGATATATATGCAATGGGATACTACTCGGTCTTAAACAGGAAAAAACGTCTTTTACAACATGGACGTACCTGGAGGACATTACGCTAAGTGAACTCACTTGTATGTGGAATATAAAGAGTCGAACTCACAGAAGCAGAGAGTAGGATGGAGGTGCCGGGGGGGGCGGGGCTGGGGCACCCCCAGACCCCGGCACGACTTAGGGGACTTCAGAGAGCCAAGGTTCCAGGAAAACCTGGACTCTGGAGGAAACCAGCCGACTTGCAAAGGTGCAACCATCAGACCAAGGTGAAGTTAGTTTTGACGCATTGATGTGTGAGAATGAAACGATGCTTTTAATATGCTGAAATTTAAAAAATAACATTAAAAAAAAAGAAAAAGTGTTTGAAATCTGGAATTTGATGCCTATTAATAGTTAAAATTTGATACAAGTACAAAAACAAGAAAAAGATATTGTATTTCCAGATTCAGATTTTGAGAATTTGCCGATAATTAAATCTTTTTGAAGGGACTCTTAGTGAATATATTCCAGCAAAATTAAAAGCAGAAATAAAGGCCAAAATGCCGGTATGGAGTACAGAAAGAGCGACAGAAGAGCTCAGGAAACCAGAGGATATGTACTAGATTGCCATGTGCACAGGTGGAAAAAGGGAAGGCAATTTTTAAGAGACTCTTCTTGTGAAAGTAGATGTATAACGTAAAAAAACCAACTCTGGAACTTAAATTCCAGATGATTTTGGTAACCGGAGGAGGCAGGAGGGAGTAAAGGCCCTGAAATCACCCAGGGGAGAAGAAAATGGCCACAGACAAAGTGCCCGGAACCAAACCTCTCAGCAGCGACCGTCCACACTGCAAGTCGGAGGAGGGGCAGAGACCTTGGAAATCCTGGAGGAAATACATTTTCGAATTACAACTGTTTACCTTCTGAACCACCAAGTGGGAGAGTAAAATAAAGACAGGTTCAGGCCCAGAGATCCTCAAGAAATTTGCCCCTCTCAGGAAGATACCTGCGGAGGTGTTCCCGCACGCAGCAGTGAATCCGGGGGAGGAAGGCGGCGGCACGCCTGGCCGGCAGGGAATGGTCCAGCTCTGGCGGGAGCAGGGGACTCTCAGGACGCCAGCAGATGCTGGTCCCAGTGATTCGTAGGTCCCACCGGAGCAGATGCAGAGGGTCCAGGAGGCAGCAGGGCTGGTGGGCTTCCTGGCGGAAAGTTTGAGAATGAACTGGCGATAAAGACACTGAAAGCGTTGAAGTTTGTTGTCTTTGGGGCGGGAGGATGGAGGAGTGGGACCTGAATGCTATTTTCCTTTGTAATGATAATTTTGTGCTTTTAATAAGACCTACACGTGTTACATTGATCGAAATAAAAAATTAAGTTTAACGACAAACATATATTGGGCAGCAAGTACATCAATGCTTTCCATAATACTCCCTGTATAATAAAATGTTTTTTTTTTTTAAAT
>VBSM01000865.1:1645645-1759850 GCA_008086735.1 Cheirogaleus medius | reverse complement strand
ACACCTTTTTTTTTTTTAGAGTAGTAAAAACAATGCTTGGAACAGAAAGTCTTGACAGATAGCACTTGATAATAATAGGGATATGTCCGGTAAAGGAAAAAGAGAGCTCTGAGTTGTTAAAATTAAACTATGCATGCTAAAGAATTATATACATAATACATGTGTTTATACATAACAAAGAACCAGTGCCTTCAATCTCTGAAGGACTTACCGGGTTCAGAAATTTCCTTCCTCAAAAGCCAATCTACCAGCTTTCTTCCACTAAAGCAATCTAGTTTTAGTCTAGAGGAGAAGAGAAAATGACTGCATCAATCTTGAAGTTCAGAGGAATTTTTAAAAAAATTAATGGAAACGTCATCCTAATTCCTACTATTTTTCCATGGTATTGCAGTTGCATTTTAGGTTTAAATATGCCTTGTGGGCTTGTCTAAGAACCTCTTCACCATTCATAACATTGTGTTTCTGGGAAGATGTATTTAAATTAAAGTAATCCAATTACGAACAACGTGTTGAGATAAAAACCATTTTTAATAAGGGATTTCATGCTTATGTTAACATGTTTTTATACAATAAAAGCATAAGAAAACTTTTGGGCCAATAGCTTATAAATAATACTTACAGGTAAAATATTCCATCCAACTGTCTGTATTCACCTCTTTGTGACTTAGAGCTCAAGTAGTCACTCCCCAGCAGAGAGCGGAACGAGGCCACCAGGGTGACTTTGGCCATGGAAGGCCCAGCCAAGCCAAGTCTAAAAGGCAGGAATAAAATTGAAGCTGTTTTTCATGTGAGTCTGACACTTCTCAGCTCTCCCAGGGAGCAGAATGAAGTGGCTAGAAACTCCTGGAACTGAAGCCGGTCCTACCCCTCCCCCCAACCAGGTGTGAACACCTGCTCAGCACCCCACGCCCTGCATCCCTCTCGGTCTTAGCGATGCTGCATGGACCCCTTGGAGGGGTACGTAAAATAACTAATGGAACAACAGATTCCAGTATTGATCAGTTTGGTAATGGGAATGCAATGTCATATATTCATTATGATGCCCTACACTCAGTTATTCTTTTTGGTCCTCTTTTATTTCCTTTTTAATGTTTCACGGCAAACTAAATAGCTAAGAAATTGCAAATGTGGAGCAGCACATAATTCTTATTATTATGGTTAATTAAATAAGTCTCTGCGACATGTCGTGGTAATTATCCCTCCCCCTCACGCTCCTCTCCCTGCTAATTTAGTTCCTAAATTTACTTCTGAACTATGGACTTTAATAGATAGTTGTTTTAATGAGGTCTTTAAAAATGCGAGTGTTGTTGATAAGCTCGCTCCTAAGATTCATTTTCGATGTGACATAGATTTCAGGTAATTTAAAGGTAATTTAATGAAAAGCCCAACATTTCTTGAGAAATAATTGGGGAAGTAATGGAACTATTTAGTAGCGATCCAAGCCTTAGCAATTTCCTTTACATGTTGTTTTCCACCCTATCGGTCTTACCAGGTTTGGTCTGATTTCTTGTCCTCAGTCTAATCCGCCAACCATTCCCAGGTGCGTTGTATGTTGTGAATTTATGCCGTCCTGAGAGTGCAGCTTGGGGCAGGAAAGACCACACGGGCAACAACCCTAAGACACATTAAGGACATCAGTAAATTCTGTCTTTTTCTTAGGCCACCCCCAGACCCCATGGTCTCTCTGCTTCCACCCCCGACTCGGGGGCCACCCGCTCTGGCTCCCCGACACGCCCCAACGAAAAGATCCCAGCCTGTTCACACGGGAGCACAATTAGCCGAGAACTCAAATGACACCTCTCCCAGGAGGATTTTATAGACCTGGGTTTTTTGGGTTTTTTTTTAAACCTCATCTAAAAATAAAAAGATATTTCAATTCAGGAAGAAACAAGGGAATTATTTTGAACATGAAATTTACATATCCGAGGAGAAATAAGACATTAAAATCACATTTCAATGTTTGTGATTTAGAATCTCTGACACGGAGCCGACGAACGCAGCATATGTTCATGATTTTGTTGCCGTTCTCCAAGTCACAAAGGCCGGAAGGCTCGGGGCCGTCCCGCCACCCAGGCCCCAGGGACGCAGTGGGCACAGCCCGTGATTCTTTTTCTTGTTCGTCTTCGTCTGCTCAGCCCCTCCCTGCTTCCAGCATCCCGCCTGGCTTCTTGCTGTCACCTCAACCCTTCCGAAATTCTTTCACTATGCCCGTCTCCTTTTCCAGAGAGCCCCTTGCCCTTCCCGGGAGGAGGGTCTGAGCACCGTGAGGTCCTCCGGGAAGTGCTGTCCCTGTCCTGATGCGGCAGGTGCGGGTGTCCCCGCCTGCTCCCAGGTAGCGGGTCCCAGGGCCAGGGGCGGTGGAATGTCTGTGCCCCAGGGCGGTGGTCCAGCCTCCTTCTACTCTGCGGGTCCAGTTGCTCACTCCCCCCGGTGTTAGTTCAGCACAAGGCTGAATGTGCGCACAGCCCTCGGGTGCAGCTCGGATTCCCACGTGTCCACACCCCGTCCCCGTGATCCAGACCAACATGGACGCTTCCAGCAGCCGGAGCCTCCTGGCACCCCCTTCTGTTCCGCGCCCCCTGCCCCGGTAGTAACCACCGTTCTATAGGTCTCGGCGTTCATTTTGCTTAACCTTATTTATTCTATGGCCCTCACGGCGCCTTGCCTGTAACAGGGACTCAGTCTCGGAGCTCTCTGATGGGACGGATGATGGAATTTATGTCACTTTCCACGAAACATCACTATCCAGACGCAGGCTGTTAAAAGTTCCATCCCGAGCCTCCGTTGGATTTTTGTCCAGAGACGTTTGTTTCTATAGATGTCTTCTATTTTGTATTTGTCTTTCAGTAGTAAATTTATATTTGTCTTTTGAGGCCTTTTATTTTTTATTTGATTTTTGATACTATGTTCAAAGCAAGCTAATTTTTGCCACCGTTCGTTAGAAACTAAATCATCCTTAATTACAAATTCTGCCTTTCCATACGCGAGTGCTCATAAAGAGTGAGGTGACACGCATTTCAGTTTACAAGTCGCTTCCCCTGGATTTCGTACCAAGGGAAAACTGAATGACAGCAAGTGTAATTCAGAATTTACCTATAATCAGTGAAGTTGCAGTTTTAAACGACTGTTTATTTCACTTTTATAGCTGAAAGTGAGTGAAGGAGAGAAAGCGGTTTCTCTGCACCTGCAATCACCTGCCCGGTGAGGTCTTGGGGTTGGGGCTCTTGTGTCACAAGCTTTGCAGAAGCCACAGCACCCAGCTCCGTGACGTGGACAGAGGGGACCCACGGTGCTCGCTGATTTGGGGGAAAGCAGCCCCAGGCCGAGGAGCCCTGTGAAGCCAGAAACCACGTGTTCCTTTTCCTGCATCTCTTACCCTGAATTTTATGGATTCCACAGACCAAGATTCAAAGGCAGAGAAGTGACCAGACAGGATTCCTAATCTTGTCCTCGCTCACTCTCTTTTACCCTTAGGAGTTGGAGACTTTTGCTATTTTTTCCCCCCAATTTTGGGTGGCCCAGAAGCCATGTGGACATCCAGTTTTCTAAGCAGATTTTTTTTTGTTTGTTTTGCCGTTGCCTTTTTAAAAGAAGGGCTGGGATGGCGCCTCGAAAACATTCTTGGAAGGAAAGCCATCAAAAGTCAGAAGCCACAGAGACAGGTGGGTTGGGCCAGTGTTAGGAAGTGGCCGCCCGGGCCACAGCTGCCGCTCGGTGAAGAGGACTTGGTGTGCATTTCCGAAACCTGCTCTTGTCTGAAGGGTCTAAGTTCGCCTTGTCTGGACTAACACTCAAGCCTGACCACGCTGCCCCGACTCACAGGCCGGTTGTTCTTGAGAACCCTGTGGCTGCAATCAAACCAGTGTCACGAAGCGTCCCCGTCCACTGACATGGCTGTTGTTCAATTCCCCCGTCATGCCGATAACATCTTGGGTCGACGAGAATCCCAGCAGCAAGCACCGTCGGTCGGCTTTGGCTTTGGGAACTCCTGGGGAGGAGGCGTCCCCACCTGTGAAGTGGGCCCCGCCCACCGCCCTTCTCCCCATTGAGCTTCGCACCATCCCAGGCTGACTTCAGTGCCGCACAGTTCCTTGCAACGACGACATTTTAGAGAACAGTGTTATTGTTCAGACGCGCATGGAGCAAATCAGCTCACGTTCCGTTCCAAGGCGTCTTAGCCGTGTGTACCTGAGTGCATCATTTTACATGTTGGTTCCCCAGATTTTCCACCTATACAATGAGGATAACGTTAGGACTTGCTTCGTAGAATTGTGTGTGAATCGATGAGCTCACAGATGACGAACGTTTTAAACAATCCTGGCATGTAGTAAGCACAGAAAAACACTATTGATTGTGACCATTGTCGTGTACTGCCCAAATCGAGGTGCGAAATCTATAGGCAATGTTGCAGGACAGTGGGCAACCGTGTCAGATTTGCACCCACTCAGCCCTGGGCTTATTTCATACTTTGTATGCGGGATCGTCTTGAACAACTCCTGAACCTGCTCACCGGGGTACGCGGCACCGTCTTCAAGTGACCTGAATGGGACCGTTCTTCCTATGTCCTTTCCGCATCCTAGCCACAACGAGCTCCTGTAAATACAGACTAAGTGTATTCCAAAGTCGCCCCCAAATTATTCCATGTCGTACAAAGCCAGGAGCACTTTACGCTGTTTTCATTTGTCAAATTCCACAGTCTGAGAGATGGCTACAAAAACAGAAGTTAGAGGGAAAAAAAAGTGGGGGGAAAATAAGGTGGGTGGAGGGGAAGGAACGGGGCCTGCACCCTGGATTCGCCGCCCGTCCGCGGGACTCCCCTTCCCTCTTCCGACGCCCCCGCCCGAGCCGCCCGCCCACAGGCTACGACCACAGCCCGAAAGCTCCGCCGGCCTCTCCCGGATTGCAAGTTCTGCTGTGGTCAAAACACAACCAATTCTACTTACTTTATTATTTTGTCTCTTGTGTTTGTGATATAAACAATGTTTCAAATATCATAATTTGAAATGATTCAAGTGGCAGGTGTAAGGTATTTGGGGCTGACTGCACATTTTCTGGTACCCGAATTAACCTGGCTGTTTGGTTGTGTGTCCGGTGTGTTTGGAGCTGCAGAGAGGGACCCTGCCAGGAGCCGTGTGGCCGCCTCGGGTCCTGAGCCCTGGCCTTCCAGCACCGAGTGCAGCCCAAAGACGGGGTAAACTTTTCCACTGACCTTTCTATTCTGCCCCCATGAAAGAAAGTGCCGGACTCCCCCATTATGTCCTTTCTCCCTCTCCCGTCCCCTCTCCCGTCCGCCCCCACCTCTCGGGCACGGTCATTAGAAGAAAACAGAGGACCACACTTTCTACCTTTTAATTGGGTGTTTAACGGGACAGTATTTGAAAGCAATTAATGGGGAAAAAACATTTTTGTCCTGTTGTATCAATTGGTCTTCAAGAAAAATGCCTGCCCAAGGTAATGATTCTGTGTGAGCCAGGAAACTGCTGTCCTTTTCAGTTTTTCCCACGTCACGGTTTATTCATTTAATTCAGCTCTCCAAAACCGCCGCCGCCGCCGCCGCGCCAATTATCTCTCCGGGCGGGGAAAATGAGCGCGGCCTCCTTGAGCTTCTCCTTCATCTGATGCCTGCTTTTGGCCTTTCTTCTGCGCCTGGGCAGTGTGCGACGTGGAAAAAAAGGAGAAGGTCTTCAGAAATATGTGAAGTGGCTAGAGTGGCTTCTTGGTACCTGTGAAGAGTCCCCTCGAAGCAGCTTAGGGGACAATGGCAGATTGCGCCCAGCCGGGGTTTATTTTGTCCACATGGTCCATTTCACACGCACCCAGGCAACTGATGAATAGAGGATTAGCACAAGTTTTCACCTTATTGAAATGAGTGATTCAAAGCAAACAAATAGGGCTAACTAGTTAGAATATGAAATTTAAAGGTTCTCTAAGTCCCTTTGTTGTCCTGCAAGTTACATTCACACTCCAGGAACAAATACGCAGATAGACACACAAACACCAGGCCACAGGATGCCTCCAGGTTAGCCGGGTCCGGTGGGGTTGCACGTTGGAAACACTAAGCAAATCTGCGGGGCCACGTAACACACCCTCGCTCCTGGAGAAGTGATCTGCATCTCCATTGTCGGAGCTCTAATTAAACATGTAATTAATCTGTTTTTTGGAAACGTAGAGATAATGATCTGCTCTTAGGTCATTCTGTCTTAATACCAAATTTGAGTCTTTAGCCATCACAATTATTATGAACTCTGTCATAGATATCGGGTAGAACAAATTCAGACCAACGCTGACCCCACGGTGTCTTTAGTTTCATGCTCTGTAGCTTTGTTGTTCTCAAGAATTTCTTTATGACTATTATAGACTAATCCACCCCGCTGCAGTCACTGTAGCCATTAACAGTCATGCACAAGAAGGTCACATGCACACACGCACACACACGTGCACGGGCACACACACATGGGCACCTACAACCAGAGTCCTTGAATTCACTTTGTTAAAGGGCTGTCTTCAGCAGTATTTGAAACCAGCATGAAAAGTAACTAAGATGATGAGTATTTCATTTTTCAATAGTTTTCGTTTTACACATTTGTATCCACATCTGTTTTTAATGACGTAAATAGCCTATTTATTTCTAAGCGTGTTTCTCAGGCATAACCAGAGTCTGGGCTCAGTCTCCCACCCAGACCCAATATTACCGAGCATCGCTGCAGCAACAGAAAACAAATTCTGACAGGGTTTGTTGAAATGATTCCATAGAGTTATTGACATGAGAATTTTTTCAGGTGCATAAAATTTTATTTTTATTTAATCACGTATTTTTGAGTACCCAAAAGATGTATAACATGTGGCTATTGAGGAAACAAAAAATAAAAAACAATAATGCCCAACTTTTGCTAACCCACGACCCCGGGCAGAGAACACACGTGCAAATTCGCTCATCTTAAGTATCAAACCACTGGTACCGACGTTTGGGGAAGAGCATAGGTAGAGCTGGTGGAAATACAGGGTGCCTGTCAGAGGGGAGTGGAGGACAAGATCATGAAGATGAGTTGGCAGAGGAGGATGGAAGGCATCTGCTCGGCACCCAGCAGGGAACCCAGGGACGACGGAGCGTGAGGGTGGGACGGGCCTCTGAGGGGCCCTCGGCACCTGCTGGGACCAGAGGTTTGCAGCCGTGTGGCTGTGAAGCGTCCCAAAGCACAGGTGTCGTGCCCCCGCCTGCAAGTAAAGTGAGGGGTGTCAGATGCCACCAAAGCAGCAGCCGACTGGGCCCCAGAGAAACAGAGAGAGTCTCTGTGACTAGGAGGAAGGGCAACACTGCCCGCATGCAAGGAGAGCGCAGCACGCAGACCTGAGCCGGTGGGAGGACACGTTCGGTCTGAAGACATGGAGCCCGCGCCGCCAACGAGAACCCTGAGTTGGAGCGGGCAGGGTGGGGACGGGGGTGGGTGGCCGGGAGACGCTGGAACCGGAGACGCACATCAGGAATCACCCTGCCGGAAGGTGCCAGGAGAGCAACCAAGGAACCCAAGACAGGCGGTTCAGAGCCACCGAGCGCCGTGCCTGTTTTCACATCTCAGGGGTGGGAGGGCGAGGAGGGCAGGAGCAGTCGGGGCCGGGGGACTTGGGGTGCGCAGAGCTTGGGAGTGGAGGGTGCACCGTGAGCAGCGGCTTTCGGGACCAGCAGTGCCGTGAGCGTGCTCAGCAGTGTGATGGTCTCCACAAACTCCCAGACCCGCAAGTCCATGGAGGGAGTGAGCAAAATGCATGCCCTTTAGCGTAGAAGGTCCTGACGTGCACAGGACCCTGGAGTTGGGTTCACGAGAAAGGCAAGTTGGCGATTTCAAAACCCAGGAAAAATCTGTCATTTCAGAATATGCTTTTGCTATCACCAGCGAAATCTTTCTATTATTTGGCTGAACTGAGCTGGGTTTGGTATTCACTGTCATAATATCATCATTTTTTTCGATTTCCATTCCAGATAGAGAAAGTGAGGAGATGCGTGCTGAGCACACACGCACACGTGGCTGATGGTCTTCCCGCGTCTCCGCCTCACGTCCGACCCGTCTCGTCGCTAAGGGAGCCGACGACACCCTCGGCCCCATTCTCCCTCAGCAGGAGCAGACGCCTCCACAGACCCAGTGTCCACCGTTCCCACGCATAGTTTTACTCTTTAGCCTCATGTCTGTATATCTAGAAAGGTTATAGAACATGGGTTTACAGGGGTTTTTTTAAAAATGTTTTCACCGTTTATTAGTCCTGGCGAGGAATCCGCCCAAGCCCTGCAGGTGAAGTCAGGGCGGGGGTCTCCAGCCCACGCTGCCTGCACCGACGTCGCCCGTGTCGCCCCAGCTTCCTTCATTCGGTTCTTGCGTTCCTTCCTTTCGCCGTTTCCCGGAGGTCTTTTTCTTCTCATGCTGGCCAGGTATTGACGGTCTATGTTTGGGTTCATTTTTCTTTGCATAATCCAAGGAACCCGAAATCATGCCAACGCCATTGTCTTGCCACCACCCCGAGGGATGTGAGTCCAGATGCAAAGATGACGCTAGCTCTGGACTTGCACGCTGTGGCCAGTTCCCGATGTCTGCCGTGGGCACAGTTGCCCTCCCACGGAAAGGGACATCTAGGACCGTTTGTTTCCACGGAAGTAGCCGGTTAGTCATGGACTTCTCGGTCTGGGTAGTTACCGCATTGCTCATGACAATATGTGACCCTCAGGCAGCCGGGGAGAAAAGAGTGGATTTACAGGTTTTTGTAATAACTTCATATAAATCTCATCATGCTATGGAGAAGTGCTCTCAACTGAGTAAAATTGTTTTTACCATTTATTCATGTCATAGATGTAATTCCAGTTCTTTCATTTTACTATTACAGAGTATTCCATTGTATGAATAAGCCGCAATTTATTTGTTTTTGCTCTTATTAAAGGACATTTAGGTGGCTTTCTGTTTTTGCCACGATGCACAAGCTACAGTGAACATACGTCTCCCGTGCTTGACAACCGGAGTTGCTCTGAGATGCACAATTTTGCTTTTCCTATAGATGATTTTTCAGAAAAATAATGACTGTGTATGTTGTAGGTAAAAGTAAATTCTATTTTAAAATCCGGAATAAGAAAAAGCAATTGTTGACATCTTATATTTATGCTTTAGTTTATATTTTGTTTATTTGAAAATCAGGAAATTAATTTTTCTTCAATGACAACATGTTTGGTTTGATTGATGGAGATTAATGTCTCCAAGAGACTAACCGTTGGATTCACAAGAATAGTTAGTTCTTGTTATGCTGAAGATCTGCAGTCGGAGGACCCTGGAGGACGACAACACTTCCCTTCTACAAACCGAAATGATGTAAAGACTGAACATGAATGCACGCATTTGCCCACCATCAACACTAGCACAGCTGGAAATCAAAAGTCACGTTTGATCTAAGATATTCGATCCTGCAGGTGCAGGGAGCTTCCTGGTGCACCATCACGAGCCTGGGATTGTGAACCAGGAGCCCCGAGTCTTGGCACTGGCCCGACAACCGGTGGCAACCGAGGCAGCGCGCCTCATGCCTGCCGTGACAGTCGCTGCCAGTCCACCCAGTCGGCACTTGTCCATGCCACACGTGCCCGGCCTGCACGCACAGCGAAGCTAGATGACACGTGAGAGGAGGCCCCACTGCCACGCCAGGCTGCGTGTGCTCGGAGGGCTCTCCCGGGGCTGTCATCTCTCCGGTGGCCCGACGCCCTCGGCCAACTCGGGCGACCGGCTCCATAGTGACGCTATCCTTAGTTTTGTCTCATTTCACTCACATTTTTTTTAAGTGTCGTGCCTGCTTTTCTCTAAGGCTCATATTGCAATGCGGATTTATGAAAAGTTGGGGTGAACTGAAATTGCGATTCTTTGGGCATATTGTGGCCATTTCAAAGACCATCAGCGGCGTAGGATCCATGAAAACAAGGTAAGCTATCCACGAATTTCTCAGGATGGACGAATTTACGAGGTGCCTCTAGAGCAACAAAAATTATAGTAAATATGAAAACTCTACTATGGCCTATTTTAATAGACATATCTATTAAGGGGAGATAAAATGGATAATTGTGTCTTTGAAAAGCAATTTATACAATAGGGTTTTTAAGCGTCTACACCACTTTAGAGGGAAATGTAAAAAGTAGTATATTACCATTATGCACTAGCCATCAGAAATTATCTTAAAATTGATTAAAGTATTACTTATCTTAAGTACTGTTGACCTATTTTCATTCAAGCCTGCCATCTATACCTCTAGAACACATAGTTTGTAAGGAAGCAAAATGTCAATTTGGACACTAGAAGGCTCTTCCCCAGAGAACAGCGACCACACACAGTAACTCATCCCTCCGCTGGATCACAAAGCAGCGCCCAGGGCTGAGGGATGTCACAGGAAAGCACATATTCTACTTGGGGCAGGAACAATGTGGGATGCTCGAGCCCCCAGCTTAGAGCAGACTCCTGAATTAATTTCAAGTCCTGAGCACATGTTTCAAAGTGAAATCTTTATGACCCATAGGATCTAACATTCGGGCCAACAATTCCAATTCAGTGCTCACCTGTGAATTTGTCTTATTTGATATCTCTACCGTGTCACATTCGGTATCGGTACCAAGTGTGATGAGGAACACTTTCTGTCAGCAGCAAGGGAGGCCGGCCTCCTTCTGAATCCACCACCAACCACGTCATGGTTCATTTTAGGTGTCACCTTGAATGGTTAGGGAACACCCAGAAACCTGGTCAAGCATTGTTTCTGGGTGTGTCCGTGAGGGTGGTTCCAGAGATTAGGGTTGAGTCTGCGTGGACGAGGTGGGCAAGATCCGCCCTCCCTGTGCACGGGCACCGCGCAATCTGCTGGGGGCCGGGAGGGAACAAAAACAGAGAGAAGGTGGATGTGTCGAGCTGGGACACACTCATCCTGTCCCGTCCTGGGGTCCTGGGCCTTGGGACTCCAGGACTCACACCTGTGGCCTCCAGGTTCTCAAGCCCTTGGCCTCAGACTGGGAGTTTCACCATCGGCTCCCTGGTTCTGAGGCCTTTGGACCTGGACTCAGCCATGCTGCTGGATACCTGGTCCTCCAGCATGCAGATGGCCTGACCCGAGACTTCTCAGCCTCCATAACCATGTGAGTCAGTTCACCTAATAAATCCCCTCCCATGTATCAACCCATCTATCTACCTATCTGTCTATGTACCTATCTACCTACCTGTCTACCTACCTACCTATCTATCTTCCTATCTATCTGTCTATTTATCTACCTGTCTACCTTTCTGTCTACCTACCTACCTATCTAACTATCTATCTACCTATCTATCTACCTGTCTATCTACCCATCTATCGACCTATCTACCTATCTGTCTATGAACCTATCTGTCTGTCTACCTATCTACCCATCTATCTACCTATCTGTCTATGTACCTATCTACCTGTCTACCTATCTGTCTACCTGTCTATCTACCTACCTCATTGGTTCTGTCTCTCTGGAGAACCCTGACTAATACACCAACAGAGCACTTTAAGGCAACTTGTTGCGTATGTTACTAAAAGAAGGAATTGGGGTAGACGAGTGGGTTTCACGCTGAGCTGTACAGAGTTCTAGGCTTGCACGTTCACTGCAACCTCATCATTAGGGAAATGGGGAGGGACAGAAATCGAGGCAAAGCTACTGGTATTGCAACAACGACATAGTTTTCCTTACTGTATATATTAAGAATCCGTACAAGATTTTGCTTGAACAGAAGTATTCCACTATTATAATATTTGTAATTTACCAGACTATATTTGATTTTCGATAATATGGCAGACTAGATCTCCTGATTAAACCTCAGTATACCTAGAAACGCTAGATGAAATGTAGCAAATGTCCTTTTAACTGTGTAGCTGAACTAACAGAAAGTGAGAAATGCTCAGAGACCAAAGCAAAGAGGGACTAGAGCTGCTCTGCTCCCGGGGCTGAGAGAGGCACGTCCCCTCCCAAACGGGGCCCCCACATCTGAGAGCCAGTCGGGACACGTCCCTGGCTAGGATTTTACCATAAATTTAAGGAGAAAATTACAGACAGAGGGGGAGGGGGCTGAGGAGCCAGCAGCAGTGGGAAGCCACTGAGCAAAAAAGAGTCAGGGCCACGGCAGGCCTGTCGCAGACATCGCCGAGGGTGGGGCATGCAGCCCTGGCCAGCAGTGCCACCAAGGCATGTGGGGAGCAGGGCAAGGGATGCTCTGAGCTTCCTCCCCTTGCCCTCCGACCTCATGCCCAGGGCCTCCATCAGTGAACCCAACTAGAACCCCACTGGTTGGCCAGGGGTTCGGGGGCCGCCGTCGCAGGATGGAGCGGGACGCGGCAGGGAGGAGAAGGCACTGGCACAGCTCAAGGGCAACACGTTAGGGAAAGTGTAGAGGAAGACAAACACCTGCTTCAGAAGGGCAAAAAGATTTCCCTGACACAGCTTTGGGTGGTAAAATTTCTCCCCCAAGAATGCTGAATCAGAAACTTGTCTTCCCGAGTTTGGGGCAGGTTCAAATATAAACTTTAAGTGGGGTGGCTTCAGGGGACCCCAACCTGAGAAATGAAAATGAAGTGTCTACACGGGTTCCGGATCTCAGTTTGCCTTACAGCTCTGACCTCGCAGGGTTGAGCAAGAACTGCCCGGGACACAGACAGAGCTGAATAATACCATTAGTGAATCGATCTTGTCGATATCATGACAATATAGTTTGTTTAACAACATGTATGCAGGCTCACGTGTGCCAGGAACTGTCTCAAGTGTTGAGTCAGTTGCTCTTCGTAACAACCCGGTAGGGTAACTGCTGTAATCCTGTTTTACAGACAGGGAACTGGAGACAGAAAGATGCATGATGTGCTGAAGTCACCACTAGACGGTGGGACGTATTCCCACCTTGCCTGCTCCCCGGAAGAGTCTGTGTCATGCTGACGTATTTCTTCCTTAAATGTTTGGTAAAATTTACCAGCACAACTAACCACCCCAGCATTTTCTTTCCCAGTTTTGTTTTTTTTTAATTTCTTTAATACTTATACAACAATTATTCTTATATTTCTTTTTGGGTAAATTTTTGATAATTTTTCATTATCTAAAAATTTGTTCATTCATTGTATCTACTTTTACAAATGTGTTGACATAAAATGGTTCTTAAAAACATTTTTATTATTTCATTACTGTCTGAAGGATCTGGAGAGATGAATCCTCATTCTAGACACTGGGTAATTATTTTTCTCTGTCTCTGGTGAATCTTGCCCAAAGGTTACTCATTTTCTTAGTCTTTGCAAAGATATAACTTTCTCCTTTTTTGATCTTCTCCAGTTCACATTTTCAATCTTATTAATGTATGTTTTGTTCCATCATTCTACTTCCCTTGAGTCTAATTTGCTGTAATATTCTAATTGCTTAAGACAGACGCCTAACTTACTGATTTCGAGCCTTTTTTTCTTTTAAACGTGCACATAAACCCACATATTTCCCTCTCAGGAAGGCTTTGATTAATCCTGCATATGCTCATGTACTGCGTTTTTGTTACCGTTCAGTTGAAAATATCTTCTAATTTCCATTATCACTTTTCCTTTGCCCCATAGATTATTTAGAAGTTCGTTTCTTAATTTTCATATGCATATTTTTATCTTTGTTTTTTAGTTATCCTATTATTACTGGTTTTCAGTTTAAGTAAACTACAGTCAAAATACACATTCTGTATGATTTTAATTCCCTGAAATCTGTTGATGTATGTTTGTTCCACACCCATAATATGTTCAATGTTTATAAATGTCTTTTGTGTGTGTGTGTGTGTGTGTGTGTGTGTGTGTGAAAATAACACGTGCTCTGCAGTTATTGGGTGCAGCAAGCATCTCAAATATACCCATGAGATCAAGTTTGGTAAGTGCCGAAATGTTTCAACCCTTCTTGATTGTCTTAGTCTTTTTTGTGCTGCTATAACTAAACACTTGAGACTGGGTCATTTGTAAAGAACAGAAATAAATTTCTCACAGTTCTGGAGTCTGGGACGTCCGAGGTCAAGGTGCTGGCAGGTTCAGATGTCTGCTGATGTCCGCTCTCTGCTTCTGAGATGCCTCCCGTTGCGGGGCCGTCCGGGCGGGAAGAACGCCGTGTCCTCACGCGGCAGAGGGATGGGAGGGGTGGAAAGGCTGGAACTCCCCCTGCCAGGCCCTCCCACCAGGGCACATAATCCCTCCACGGGGGTGGAGCATCCACGACGCAGTCACCCCCTGGAGCTGCACCTCCCAGTACTGTTGCATTGGGGATTCAGTTTAAACGTGGATTTTAGAGGGGACACGTTCAAACCACAGCAATGATTTTACAGCCTAAGTATTTTTATTAATTGAATACGTTGTTTTATCAGATAATAAAAAGGTGTTTTTAAAAATTCTATAATGGTTGCGCCTTTGGCTGCTTGACACCAGGTCCTGACGCCAGCTGGGCTTGCTATAATTTGAGGCCGTGTTAGAACTGTGGTGTCTTCTGGCGAGTCGAACCTCTTTCACTGCGCAGCATCCCTGCTGACCTCTGGTAACACTGCCTAGCCTAATCTCTATTGTGATGTTACTGCGGTCACATCTTTTTTTTGATTTAGTTCAGAAGTTCCCAAACTGTCTTTTTTCATGGCACCTTTTGTGTCTCAGTAATTTTGTCGGGATGCACTAAGACAAGGAATAAAACCCAATGGTTCCATTAATTAAAGAGGCCCAAATGACTTGATAAATATTTATTAAGAAGTTGGGCACTGCACAACTTCTCAGACCGTAGAATCAGATCAGATATCACCCCCTCACTTCTGGTACCCCAAAGGACATTTGCACAGTATTCACAGCCACTGCTGAAAGGTCACCTTCATCAAAAGGAATGCAGAGCTCTAACACTGAAGCATGAACTACCTTGAGCTAGTAGTTTGTGCAGAGTGCAATAGATTCTCATGTGTTTCCTTGAAAATTATAAAATATCCCATGTCACCTCTCTGAGCTTGCTGTGACAACACAGGGTACCTCAGCACACAGTTTGGGAATTGTGGGGTTAGTATTTGCAAAATGCATCTTTTCCATGATTTTACCTTCAACCTTCCTGCCTGCTTATATGTAAATGTGTCACTTGTGAGCAGCACATAGTTAGCTGCTATTTTAATTTTTTATCCACTCAGAAACACTTTGCCTTTTGATTCAGTCACTTAGTTCATTGATATTTAATGTGATGAGTGATATATTAGGGTATAAATATACCATCATAACGGTTTTATATCTGGATTATTTTATGGTATTTTTTCTCTTTTTGTTGGCCTTCTTTTGAATTTTTTTTTATCAATCCTTTTGATTTTCTTTGTTGATTTATTAATTTAATTCTTTGTTTTTGGGGGGAGTGTAGGGGTGGCTTTGGGTTTGGGCTTTACAATATACATCTTTAACTTATCACACTCTGCCTTCAATTGATATGTACCAAGTAACTTATGAAATAAAAAGCTGAAAATGTGTGCTTTTTCTGTCCTCTCTACCTTTGTGCTATTGTAACATATTTTTTTCTATTATATATGCTCTCAAACTCACCCTACATTGTCATTTTTGTGTGTCCAAAAAAGTCTATTTCATCTTTGGTTTTGAAAGATATTTTCACAAGACGTAGAATTCTAAGTTAACACGTTTTTCTTTAGTACTTTGAAGATGGCATTCTACTGTCTTCTCTGTTGCACTGTTTCCAGCAAAAAATCTGCCGGCCCTATGTTTTTTCCTTGGTGTATAATCTGTTGTTTTCTCTCTGACTGTTTTATGATTTTGCATCATTTTTTTCGCAAAATTTATGATTGCTAATTGAATTCAAGAATTAGATTATGATGTGCCTTGGTACAGAGTTCTTCATATTTCCTTTGCTTAGAATTCCCTGAACACTGCTGGTGTACAGGTTTATATAATAGTTTTAATCAAATTTGGAAAGTTCTAGTCATTATTTCTTCAAATGTATCTTCTCTTCCATGCTTTCTCCCCTTTGGTGGCTGTCTGGGTGGGTGGGTTTGAAGTGGTTCAAGCTGCACAACAGCTCCTCATGCTCTGTTCATTGTCCAAGGGTCCTTTTCCTCTGCATTTCATTTTGATTGTTCCTGTTGCTGGGTCTTCACGTTCCCTGATTTTTTCTTCTGTGATGTCTAATTTGCTGTTAAGTCCCTCCAGAGTATGTTTCATGTCAGATACTGTATTTTTTTAATCGACCTATTTAATCGGGGTCTTCTTTTATATCTTTGCTGTCTCTACTTAACTTTTTGAGCATATGGAATACAGTCACAATAACTGTTCTAATGTCTTTCTGTTCATTCTAATATTTGTGTCATTGATCAATTGCAATGATTGATTTTTCTTGTCATTGCGGATTATGTTTTCTTGCATCTTCGTATGCCTGGAAATTTCTTACTGGATGCCAAATATTGTGGATTTTGCCTTGTTTGGTAGCAGATACTTTTGTATTTCTATATGTATTCTTGAACTTTATTCTGAAACACAGTTAAGTTACTTGGAGATGGTTTGATTCTTTGCATCTTGCTTTTACCGTTCGTTAGGTGGGACCAAAACAGTGCTCAGCCTGGGGGTAATTGTCCCTCCTCACTCAGGTGAACTCTTCCTGAGGGCTCTGCCCATGGTCCATGAGTACCAAGGGTTCCCACCTGGCTGGGGAGAACAGGCTCTATCCCAGCCTGGTGTGAACACAGGGCTCCCTCTAGGCATTTTGTGTCACTCTTACGCTCTCCTGTGGCTGTTTCACACGTGTTTATGCTGATCAAAACCCAAATAAATACTCGAGGCGCCTCCCCAGAACTCCACAGTTCTCCCTCTGTGCGGCTGTCTCCTCTTTGGTTCTCTGCACTGTGAACTTTAACAGCTGTCCAAGATTTTAGCTCCACCTCCTCAGCTCGGGGGGTCTTCTGGGTTCTGTAGAATTCCCTCTCATGAGCAGCGCACTGAGGTGGTAACAGTGATCACATTGCTCGTTTCCCGTCTCTCAGAGATCACTGTTCTTTGTTGCTTGACGTCTAGCACAATAAAAACTGATGGTTCCTATATTTTGTCTAATTCTCTTGGTTTTCCTAAAACTTTAACCATATAGCTTCCATCAAACTCAATCATCCCACCCCAGTTTTACTCAAGAGTAAGGAATGTGCATGTTCACACGAAACAATGCATGTGTTGTACACAAATGTTCACGGCGGCTTTATTTGCAATACCCCCAAACCAGAAATAACTCAAGTGTCAATCAACAGATGAATGGATAAGCAAACTGCGTATATCCACAGTAGAATTCTACTCAACAATATGAAGGAATAAATCATCAATCCACACAACAACCTGGTTGACTCTCAAAGTAATTAAGCCAAGTATAGGATGATAAACCCCCCAAAAAGCTCATTGTGCCTATTCTATTTAAAGAAATTATAAAAATTGCAAACTCAACTATGGTGACAGAAAGCTAACAAGTGATTGCCTGGGGACAGAACTGGAGTAGAGAGAAGTGAATTAAAAAGGCTCACGAGAAACTTCAGGAGGGAGGCCTATCCTGTCTTGTTTAAAATATTTTTTTTATTTCAGCATATTATAGGGGTACAAATGTTTAGGTTATGTGTATCGCCTTTGCTCTACCTGAGTCAGAGCTTCAAGTGTGTCCATCCCCCAGACAATGCGCACTGCACACATTAAGTGTGAATATACCCATCCCCTCTCTCCTCCTCCTCCCCCTTTTCCCTCCCCCCACTGGACACCCCATGGATGTTATTACCGTATGTGCTTCACTATCTTGATTGTGGTGATGTTTTCATGGACTGCTACATGATTCAAACTTATCAACACTGTACAACTTAAATATGTTAACTTTTTACACCTTGATTTTATTTCAGTACAGCAGAAACAAAGAGAGTTGACTCTTAAAAGGAAAAACAGTAACAGGTTGTGGGGTGGTCTGTTGCACATGTGGAAATGAAACGTACCCCCACAATGCGCAGCAGAGGAGTCGTGCAAGGACAGCCTCGCGAGGTCCTCACGCAGCACGTGAGGTGGAGAGAGGGGAGCCAGGATCGGGGGCGAACGGCAACAAACATCAAGATGGCAGGCCTTGACAACATTTCAATAAATATTCAAAGATAGACGGTGTCACACTGAATAAGCAAAGCAAGAACCGCCATTATGCTGTCTACAAGAAACCCACTTTAAATACAAAGAAATAGATGGAAAAAGGTGCCATGCAAACACACACATACGCAGCCTGAGATGCTATGTTAATACCAGAAAAAAGTTGATTTTAGAACAAAAAGTATGATCAGGGATAAAGAGAAATGTTTCAAAATGATGAATCGGTAATGTAATCAAAAATAAGAAAAAAATCCTAGCTGGGCATGCACCTGATAACAAAGCTTAAAGAAATGTAACAAAACTGATAGATAAAATTGAAAGATAAACGCACAAACACACAATTAGACTTGAAAATGTCAACCTTCATCTTTCACTGTTTGACAGAACGAGTGTTACGGACTAAATGTCCCCATTTGTATGTTGAAATCCTACCCCCCATGTGATGATGGCTTTAGAAGGTGGGGCAGTTGGGAGGCAATTAGGTTTAGACAAGGTCCTTAGGGAGGAACCCTCATGATGAGATTAGTGTCCTTATGAGAAGAAAATACTAGAGCACGCGCGTGCGCTCTCTCTCTCTCTCTCTCTCTCTGTCTGTCTGTCTCTCTGTCTCTCTCTCTTTACCATGTGAGGACACAACAAGAAGACAGCCGTCCACACACCAGGAAGAGAGCCCTTACCAGGAACCAAATCTGCTGGCACCTTGATCTTGGACTGCCCAGCCACTAGAACTGTGAAGAATAAGTTTCTGTTGTTTAAGCCACCCGTCTATGACAACTTGTTATAGCAGCCAGAGCAGATGAAAACAACAAGCAAATATAAAATCACTAAGGATATAAACGATTTAAACAACCCTATCAACCACCTGGACCTAACTGACGTTCACAGGACCTCCACCCAACGACGGCAGGATACTGTTCTTTTCAATTGCACATGGAATATTTACCAAATAGACCATGTTCGGGGCCATTAAACAAACCTCATCGCACTTAAGAGGACCGCAATAGAGCAAAGTATCTCCTCTGACTGCAAAAGAATTAAACGTAAAATGTTAACAGAAAGACTTTGGGACATTCTGACATATTTAGAAATTAAACAACATGCATCTAAATAATGTGCACGTTAAAAAGAAAAAGGAGTGAGAATCAGAAAATAGTTTGAACTGAATGAAAATAAAAACACAACATATCAAAATTTGTGGGACGAATTTAAAGCAACAATTTGAGAAACATCTACAGCAGTAAATGTTCCAATAGCTGCCATCGATCTTTACAGTAAGAGATGAAAATCTTCCTCCCTGTACTCAGGGAGGAAGGACAATCGCCCTCGACACTTTATTCAACATTGCATTTGCAGACCTGCCCAACGCACGTCTGAAAGACTCAGAAACAGAGGGCATGCCATTTGGAAAGGAGGAGAAAAATCTGTCTTTGTTTGAAGATGACATGATTATCTCTGCAAAACATCTTTAAAAATTTACCACCACATAGGTTTCTAAATGAGCAAGCGAGTAAAGCAACTCTGTATGATGCAAAAATACAATCACTGGTGATGAACAATGGGAACTTAAAACTACTTATTATAGCAACAAAAATATTCAATATTTAGTGATGTACTATGCACATGTATGTATATACAAGCCATGAACATTGAGAACTGAAAAATATTGCTGGGAGAAATTTTCAAGGCCTAAATAAATGGAAACATATACAGCATTTGTGTATTAGAATACTCAAAATTGTTCAGATGTCATTTCTCCCCGAATTGATCTACAGATGCAGTAGAATACCAATAAAAATCCCTTTTATGTGGCAGTCGACATGTTGATTCTAAAATGGATATAGAACCGCAAAGGATCTAGAACGGTCAAAACAGTTCTGAAAGTCCACTAAGACGGAGGGATTAACCCACCTGGGTTCAAGACTTTCTCACGAAGCCACGGAAACCCACACGGCATGGCTTGGCCCCCGGCACAGAGGCAGGACACCCACGCAAGCGTGGTCGCACACAAAATTCCCAAGGAAACGCAGTGGGAGCAAGAGTATTCTTTTAACAAACGATGCCAGATGGCCACACCAAACAAGATAAACTCCAAGCTTTACCTCATACAACACACAAAAATGAACTTGAAATCAACCAGTCTGCTCGATTAAGGTGCAGGATCCTACCCCAAAACCTGAGGTGGTTCAGCAGCCGCCTTGGCAGGCCTGACCCCAGCCCTGAGGAGCTGTCACCTCCACCTCTAGGCTGCTGTCTCCAAGCCACACAAGCTCCCCAGGGACCAGGCAGTCCTGGGTGCAGGTCACATGCTGGTCTCAGCTGCCACTGGGTCCTGATGCAGGACTTCTGCAACCTGTTAACGCTCCAGACTCTTCAATGTGTGTGTGTGTCTCTGTGTGTGTGTGTGTGTGTATGTATCTGTCTGTGTCTGTGTGTCTCTGTGTGTGTGTGTGTGTCTGTGTGTATGTATCTGTCTGTGTCTGTGTGTCTCTGTGTGTCTGTGTGGTTTTCTAGTTACTTTCAGTGTGCGTTTTGGTCTGAACCACCTGGTGCACCATCACTGGAAGTAGCTATATTTGTGTATATCCTATTCGCTGGCCTCTCAGTTTCTGAGAATCCAACAACCTGCTAATGTCCCCATCCTGGGCGATTTACGAGGGGAGTGTCTGTTCTCCATGCCTCTACTCCCACGAGTAAGGACTCGTCCCAAGCACGCTCCGTCTCTCTGCCCCATCCCTCTCTCTGTCCAGAGAAAGCAGATGTATCTCTGCGGACGCATGTATTTTTGGGTTTTTTTACATTTTCTGTCAAGTTATATGCTAATGAAAAATTAACGTTGCTACTCGGCCTTCTTTCAGCTTCACGTGTGTGGTACATTATTTCCCTTGGCTATGTCTTCAGCCTTGGACCCTTTTAAATACAAATCTTGCCAAGAACACGTTGGGTGTCCTTCGCTGGTTTTAGAATCCGAGGGTCTCTTTTCTTTCGATTAATGAGTTTAAACGATCTATACCTATGTAAATAGTGTAATATTTGCACTCTTTTATTTATAAAATATTCTTTTTAACTCTTTCTCTTTTTCTGTCTTGCCTTGGATATACATATTTAGTCTACTGGTTTTAAAGCTATTTATTTTTATTATTGCTATGTAAAAACTGTTAGAACTTAATATCTACTTATTCGTCCTGTAAATGTCTGGAACATAGCAATATCTAAGTCTTTGATGTCTTCCTCTGCACAAGGTAAGAAACATGACATTCATGTCCATGCTTACACCTTGCATGGAGTCTTAGTTTTCCATTACTTTGTAACATCCCATCCTCAAATTTGGCAGATCGGAACAACCAACATCTTTTGTCTCCCAGAGTCTGAGGATGAGGGATGCAAGCACAGCTTAGCCGAGTGCCACGGGTTCAGTATCTCACAAGGCTGCAGCCAGGGTGTCGGCTGGGATCCAGGCCATCTTGCAGACGAGGATTCGGTCCACAGGTCCTTCCATACCTGACGCGGAGACATCGGTTCCCTGCCACATGGGCCTCTCTGTGTGGCGGTTCCTGGCACGGCAGCATGACCCCTCAGAGCACATGAGCGGGCAAATGAGCAGGACAGAGGGCCCCGGACAGAAGCCGCAGTCTTTGCATGGCCTAAGTTCAGAAGAGACGGCTACACATGTGCAGAGTCCACCCTTTGAAGTGGGTCACTAGGTCCAGCCCATGTGCAGCGTGAGAGGTGCCCGAGAGCGTGGTTACCAGGGATCGCTGGGCTTCCTGTCACCGTGGAAGAGTCTGCACTGCATGGAGACCTGTGTAAAGGGAGCCGAATGCACACGCTGCCTTGTCTGGCCACCCCCGCGTGTTTTAAGTCTCGTCCGTGTTGCTCTGAGTATGAATAATGGGTTTCTGCTCCTGCTGAGTGGTGTCTGTGCACGGTGTCCAGTCCCCCCATCCCTTCCGCTACTGACGTACACGCAGATTATTTTCCATTTTTTGGCTACTATGAATAGAGCTTTGACGAACTTTCATTTACATGTCACTGTAGGGAAATATATTTACTTGCGTCTTGGGCAAATACCTAAAAGGAGAATGGCTGCATCATATAGTAGAGGAATGTTTAGCGTTTTTTACAAAACTACCAAACTCTTTCCCATTGCACCATTTAATACTCCAACTAACAGCGTGTGCATGTTCCATTCCTCTGGACTCTTCCCAGCACTGAGTATGGTCCGTCTTTGTACTTTAGCCGGTCTGGCAGATATGGCATCAGATACAGTGTCTCATTATGGTTTTAATTTGCAACTCCCTAATGCTTAATGCTGTGAAGCATCTTTTTCTGTGCTTATTTTCCATCTGTATATCTTCTTTGGTGAAGTGTGCAAATCTTTCCTCATTTTTTAATTGTGTTGCTTATTTTCTTACTCAATTTGAGAATTCTTTCCATGTTCAGGATACAAGACTTTTATCAGAGATGCTTTGCAAAGGTTTTCTCCAAGCCTAGGGCTTGTTTTTCTTCATTCTCTTAACAGTGTCGTTAAAAAGAAGTAGTTTTTCCTTTTGAGAAAGCCCATTTTATCAATTTGTTCTTTTATGGATCATCCTTTTGCTTTCACATCTAAGAAATCCTGCCTTTGCCAACATCACAAGTATTTTCTCTAATGATTTCTTCTAGGAGTTTCACAGTTTGTAGGTTTACATTGTCTAGGACTCATCTTGAGTCAATTTTTGTATATGGCATTAGGTATGGATTCAAGTTTTTTCCCTTGCATATCCAATTTTGCCAGCACCGTTTGTTGAAGGGACATCCTTTCTCTGATGTATTGCTTCTTGATCTTTTTCAAAGATCAGTTTTCTATATTTGTGTGGGTTAATTTGGGGGATGCTCTGTTCTCAGAAACTGATCCATGTTTTACCATTAATTTAATACCATACTGTTTTAATTACTGTAGCATTGCAATCATTCTTAAGATTAGGTAAGGTTAGTCTTCCAACTTTGTTCCTTTCTTATCAAAGTGTTGGCTTTTTGTATGGGGGAGGTTGTTTTGGTTTTGGGTTTGGGGTGTTTTGTATTCTATATCTTTGGCATTGCCATGTGAATTTTAAACACAGTTCAACAGTTTCTTAAAACAAATACCTGATGAGAATTTTATTGAGATTGCATTGAATTCATAGGTAAAATTGGGGGGAAATGGCATCTTAAAAATACCAAGTCTTATGACCTGTAGACAGATAATATCTCTCCACTTATCTAGGTCCTCCTTTCTCCATACATAACATGTCTGTGTCTGTCCGTGTGCCTGTCCATCTGTCTCTCTTTTGGCTGTACTTAAGATTGTCTCTGTATCACTGCTTTTGAGCAATTTGAATATAATGTGCCTCCATGTAGTTTTTTAAAATGTTGCGTGTGCCAGAGTTCATGGAGCTTCTTAGATTTGTGAGTTCATAGTTTTCCTCAATTTTAGAAAACTTGGGCCATTATATCTCTAAAATTTTTATCTCTAAAATTATATCTCTAAAATTTATATGGGAATTTCAAATACCCATATATTAAGCTGTTTGAATGTATGCACAACTCACTAATGCTCTTTTAATTTTCTACAAATTCCTGTTTCCCTCTGTGTGTCCTTTTGGAAAGTTTCTATTGTTGTGCCTTCAAGTTCACTGATCTTTTCTTTCACAATGTGTAATATGCCATTAATCCCTTCTAGTACATCGTTCATCTTAGACATTGTAGTTTCCATCTCTAGAAATTGTATTTGGTATTTTTGTATCTTTAATGTCTATACTGAACACATGTAATACATAGTTATAATAACTACTGAAATGTCCTTCTCCATTGTGCTAACATTGTATCAGTTCTAGATTAGATTTGATTGATTGCTTATTATCATCATTATGTATCTAGTTATCTTGCTGTTTGCATACCTGGTAATTTTTATTAAATGCCAAATATTGCATTTGACATTGTTATGTGATGGATGCTCTTGTATTCCTGTAAATCTTCCTGAAATTTGTTCTGGGATGTTGTTAAGTTACTTATTAATAATTTGAGGCTCTTGGAATTTGCTTTATAATTTGTTGGGTGGTTCTAGAATAGAGCTCAGTGTTAGGTAATTATTCTCTTCTACTGAGGCAAGATTTTCCTGAATACTTTACCACATTTCCCATGAGTTATGAATTTTTCCTGTTTGGCTAGTGGGAACAGGTATTGTTCTGGGACCTGTGAGAAGACTGGGCACTGTCCTCTCTAATCTTTTCATATGGTTCTTTCTTGGGTATCTGGTAGTTTCCTCACATGCCTGTGTTGATCAACACTGTGGAATATTCAAGGGAAACCCTCTGTAGGTATCTGGAGTTTTCTCCCGCAGCTCTCTCTTCTGTCATTCTGGCCTAGGACCTCCAGCCACCCCATATCCCTGACTCTTAGCTCTGTCCTTCAACCAGGCAGTGCTCTGGCTGTGCCTCGGTGCCCTCCTCATGCCACACGTGGAACACGCTCTCCAGGAAGCATGTCCCAGCAGCCAAGGGGCCCACAGTCTGTTTCCCAACTCCCAGGGATCACTGTCCTTTATTGCCTGGTGCCCCGTTTCTTAAAAACCATTATTTTATGTATCTTGTCTTTCCCTCCCTTCCTGCCTCCCTCCTTCCTCCTCCTCTTCCTCCTCCTCCTCCTCCTCCTCCTTCTTCTTCTTCTTTCTCTCTTTCTCTCTCTCTCTCTCTCCCCCCCCCTAGTTGTTTTAGGAAGAGGATAAATCTCATCCCTGCTACTTCACTCTGGCCATAGTGAAAAAAAAACTTACATCCGTAAGTTTTTTAATTCATAGCTATTTCTTCATTTTCACATTTCCATATCCTCTTCCACATCTCAGGACGTGTTCCAACTCCCAGAGCACTTCCATTCATTCTAGTTATTACTCTGCCTGTTCCACTTTTTCTGTTTCCTCCAGCATAGGATGCTCTGATGGTTGTCCTTTCGTGGTCTTGTTTCTCACATGTCTGCCAATTTTCTCTTCGGGCTCAGTTGTATTCCCTGGAACTGCCAGCTAATGTCCGACAGTGGGGAGAGCTCAGGCTCACTCCGTGCCTCCCTGGGTGGGTGGGCAGGACCATCTCAGGGAGGAGTGCTCCCGCTGTGCAACCTCGGTTCCATCGGTCCCCATATCCCCCTAAGGCAACGGCCGGTAGGTCCGCCCGCGGCGCTGCTCTGCCTATTCTCAGGAGTGGTGGCACCGAACTCTTGCCTTGAAGAGGGGGTGGGAGAGACCACCCAAGGTGAGCTGGGCACCGGCTCATTCTACTCTTGGCAGCTTGACCACACGGCCATTTCTGCTGCTGCCCTGGGGGTAGGGTCCTCCAGTTGACACTGCCATTCTCCTGAGAGGACAGCACAGCACAGGAAATGGCCCATTTGGAGCCAAGTAAGGAAGAGGAGAGGCCACACCTGGAAAGACAGCCCAAGTCCATGTCCCCGTGGTCATCCCTGACCCTCCAGGCCTGGTCCCCTCACCTCTGGGCCCTACTGCTGTTTCAATGCTTGAGATGATGTTCGCAGCGGCTCTCGAGTGTTTCTGAGACGTTCCTCACTGCCCATCCCTCGCTGCGCCTGCAGGGTTGGGTTTGGGAGAAAGAGCCCCCACCTGTTCTTCATCTCATGTAGCCTTTCTGCTTCCTTCATAGATAACTTAATTATTTAATGACACGATTCTCTTGAATTATAATTCTAAACTTTTATTCATGATCGTGACTCCAGTTGGTAATCTGCAGGTAGAAAGTGTTCCAATTAGAAAAATCAAATTAATTCTTTTTTTAAATAAGGAGAAAAAACTACTCATTCTATACTCCTGGGAAGTAGAAATTAGGTAGAATTCTTAAAATGAAAGGGACAATTATATCTCCCTCATTTATTTCATCTTCTCTTTTTGTCCCTATGTTCTCTGTTCCCTAAAGCCCCAGAAGTTACTGGGGGGGGTGAGTATTCCACATGCCACACTCCCCACTGACGTTCTGCTGTAAATCCAGCCGTTGGCGTGGATCGTGGATTAGAATACAAAGCCCACCAAGTCAGGAAACTGGTATGGGACGTTTAGAAGGTAAAGGTGAGGCCTTCACTTTTTCCCGTGTCATGTCAGTCAAGGTCCGATCCAAAGGGAGAAGCAGGTGCAGCAGGTTCTGGGGGCACCTCCAGACCTCCCCACAATCCTCCTCCTCTGCGTCCACACTCCACGTCTCATGTTAAACGTTCTTCCTCATCCAGTGTTTAGTATGTTAGAAGGTTTTTTATAAAATCCTATGATTCTTCTCAAAGATGAGCCACTGAGAATCGTGCAGGGCTGTGATTAGTTCCATCAAGGTGGCCACAAGTCAGAGGTCACTGTTCCAACTCCAGTGGAAACCCCAGGGTGAACAGGCTGGAATTCTGGTCTTCCTACTATCACAGTAAGGAAACGGTGAGTTTCCTTTTTAAAGGTTTTTAAGCTGTGGTTTGCTCATGGTGATTCTTTTGTTAGCCCGTTTCTCAGTGTCCTCATTTCTGCAGCCAGCTGACAGCCTCTGTTCCAGACAAAAATTTCATGAAAATCATAATTTTGGTGAATTTGTGAACTTATTTTAGGCCTAGCTCCCAACAACACATTCCCATATAAAAAGCTGATGATTTATCATGTGGAACTAAAACACTACTGTATTTTTTAAAACGCCATAAATCCTGGGTCATTCATTATTCTATTTGAAAAGAATCTTCCGCAGAGTGGTTGGGCCAACATGGCAACCTTGTATCCCAGATAACAGCGACTTTGGGGACACAGGGAGCTGGACACTCACTGCTCTCGTCCTCCCGAGGCTGTGGGAGACGCACGGCACGGGAGATTCTTGTGCCAATAACAACAACAAGAGTTTCCCGTCATGACAACCCAAGATGACACAGAGATGGAGAAAGGAAAGTCACAACTGGTGGTGCTGTCACCAAACAGGGGTTGTTAAACAACTGCTGGACTTTGCCGTTACTTGCAATGAATCACCGCAGTGCTGTCTCACTCCAGGCCAAGTGAGCCTCGGAACAATCTCGGCGTCAACTTTAGAAGATGCTACGAGTTGGACTGTCTCATCGTGGAGATGACAGCGGTTTCTATGAGATGAAGAACTAAGAAATAAATATAGGATGAGACTCCTAAATATTAGCGGGGAAAAAAGACACCTGCATTCTTGTAGCCCCAATCCTCCCTGAGGAGAGCACATTGGAAGGCATTTTGAGGGGCGCGCTGGGCAGGGGACAGCTGTCGGTAGACTCCTGCTCTACTGAGCACGAGCCAAAGTATTAATGTTAGAATGTCCCACAGGCCCTAACGTGCAAGCAGCAGGCTGGGCGAGACTCCTGGAGGAAACAACGCCTCGTACTTATCTGGAACTTCATACTTCACGAAGTGCTTTCACGCCTGCCTCGTTCGCTCCTCGAGAAGAGGTCTGTGGATGAGGCATCTTTCTTCTCCCCGTGCATCCAACCGAGGCCCAGAGCATCTCAGCAGAGCAGCCCCCGGCCTCACACCCGGCCCTGAACTCCTTCCGTCTTCCCCACACGGCCTCTTCACATTGCCAGCACCACCTGCCGTAACTCTTGTCTCCTCTCCTCGCTAAATGTCCCCAAATAGTCACCTAAATAGATTTTCTACTTCGTCACCTTCCACTGTTTCCTCAACCGGTTCCTCACTGGCCTCCCACCTTTATCAGAACCGGGTTCCCCTGCTGCCTCCTTGCGTCCGGATTCAGCGGAACTTCTCAGTATTTATTTCACTCAACCTCTTGGCAGTGCTGCTTCCCTTGTGCTGGACGGAACAAGTCCCCTCCTCAAAGACGTCCACGTCCAAGGATCTGTGACTCCAAGATTCTGGGGTCTGTGACTGTGTCTGGTGACGTGGCAAAGGGGAGCTAAGGCGGCTGATGGGGTTACTGCTGCCAGCCAGACAACCCTACCTTAGGGCCCCTGCTCTGGACTGCATGGTGGGCTTGGTGCTGTCCCAAGAGCCCTGCAAGTGGAAGACAGAGAGAGACAGGGAGAAGCGCCGTGCACAGGGACGTGGCAACCTCACAAGCGGAAGAAAGCACTGACGGTGTGAGCCACATCCTCCGACACGCAGAAGCCGAAAGGATTCATCACCAGAGACGCACACGGCAAAGGATATGGATGGAAGTTCTTCGAACAGATGGAAAAATGATACAAGAGAAAAACCTAGATCTACACAAAAGAATGAAAAGCACCAGACATGGTCAGCACGTGGGTAGACATAAAAACACTTTCCTATTGGAATCCCATTAGAAGGCAGTTGTACTATGGAGCTCATAACACGCGTAGAAGGAAATGAGTGCTAGGGAGAGCACGTAGTCTAGAAGGGGAGACACAAAAGTATACTCTTGATAAGTGCTAATGCTGTACGTTATGTGCTATGTTATGATTCGAAAGCAGACTGCGATGAGTTCAAGATACATACTGTAAACCCTAAAGCAATCACCAAAATAATACAACAAAGAGTAATAGCTAAAAAGCCCACAAAGGAGATAAAATAAAATTATAAAATATACTAAATCCATCCAAATAAAGGCAGATAAAGAAAGAACAAATAAACAGTGAAGATGAGTCGAAATAAAACAAATAGCAAGATGGTAAGCTTAAACTCTAGCCTAGCAACAATTGCATGAAATATAAATGGCCCACAACGGACTAGGATACAGAGCCCAGAAACACCTACACGTACATGGGCAGGTGATTTCTGACCAGGGGCCGAGACGATTCGTTGAGGAAAGGGCAACCTTCGACAGATGGTGCAGGGAAACCTGGATGTCCACAGGCAAAGGAATGAAATCAACTCACAATGGATCAAATATCTGAATGTAAGAGCTAAAGCTATAAAATTCTTAGAATAAAATAGGAGAAAATCTTCATGACATTGAGTTTGATAATAATTGCTTGGATATAACACCTAAAGCTCAGACAAAAAAGAAAAAAATAGATAAATTGTGCTTTATTAAAACTAAAAACTTTGTACATCAAAGGACAACCCACTTAGGGGGAGAAAATATTTCCGAATCATAGATCTGCTAAGGGATTAATATCCAGAATACATAAAGAATCTTATAACTCAGTGACAAAAAACAAACAACCCACTTTAAAAATGGACAAAGAACTTAAATAGACTTTTCTCTAAAGAAGATACACAAATGGCCAATAAGCACAGGAAAAATTCTCAGCATCGCTAGTCACTAGGGAAATGCAAACCAAAACCACAGATCACTTCATACTCATTAGGACGGCTGCCATCAGAAAAACAGAAAATAAGTGTTGACAAAGATATGAGGAAATTGAACTTGCTGGTGGGAGTGTAACATGGTGCAGTCTTTGTAGAAAACAGTACGGCAGTTCCTCAAAATGTTAAGCACAGAATTGCCCCACGATCCAGGTACTCCACTTCTGAGTAGAAACCCAAAAGAACTGAATGCAGGGACTCGAGCAGATATTTGCATACCAATGTTTGCAGCAGCATTGGTCGTGATAACCGAAAGTCGGAAACAACTCAAATGTCTATCAGCAGACAAACAGATAAATAAAATGTGCATATCCAGACAACGGATTATTCAGCCTGACAAAGGCGGGGCATTCTGACATGCGCTGCAATACAGAAAAACCTCGAGGACATCATGTCGAGTGGGATAAACACAAAATGACAAATACTGTATGATTCCACTTACGTGAAGCACCTAGAGTAGTCAGATTCATAGAAACAGAAAGTAGAATAGTATTTATCAGAGACTGGGCAGGGGGAGTTTTTTTGGAGGGGTGGAGTTATTGTTTATTGGCTACAGAGTTTCTGTTTCAGATGATGAAAGTTCTGCAAGGGGATACATAGATAGATTTGCATATCTTCCCTGCATCTCTGGGATGAAGCCCATTGGTCGTGATAGCTTATTTTTTTGATAAGCACCTGAATTCGTTTTGCTAGGATTTTTTTGAGAATTTTTGCATCTATATTCACAAGGGACGTTGGTCTGCCGCTTTCTTTTTTTGTTGCGTCCTTTCCTGGTTTGGGCGTCAGGGTGATGTTGGCGTCGTAAGCCTGTTGGGGAGGATTCCTTCCTCCTGATGACTGCACCACCTAACGGGGACGGTGAACGCTATTCGGGTGACGGCACATGCATAGCCCCGACTCAAGCCATGTATCAAAAACATCCGTACGCTCTTAATATTTTGAAATTTAAAAGTTTTTTCAAAAATTAAAAAAAAATACACAACAGTGTCAAGAGGGTGGCTTAAGCCCACAGAGCCCAGCTCTGCTGCTGCCCTTACCGTGTCCACAGACACACGGAGCACCGGCGCGCACCCCTTCCGATTCTCGAATGCCGTATGTGCAATGTTTTTGAGGCCCGTGAACATGGAGGAGTCTTTGCTGCCTACTGAAGTTCAAAAAGGTGATGAAGGAGACCAGACCGCACCCCCAAGGGACCTACCAAATCGAGGGGAGATGAGACACACACACACACACACACACACGCACGCACGCACATACACGCGCATGCACACGCGCGCTGTAAAATAAAGCAATGGATGATAAGCACCGGGAAGAAAGGTGCTGACTTTGTGGCCCAGGATGGGCCTGAGCGAGGTGATTTCTGCAAAGCGGTCAGTGCGGCCCCTAATGCATAGTTAGCACTCGACAAGCAAAACCTACTCTGCAGTGAGAAGAAGGAGACGCAGCCCGCAAAGAACGCAAGAGCAAACCCATCTGGTTCGGCTTAGGAGCCTCGGCCCCCTGTCAAGCTTCAGGACACTAAACGGGCAAACTGTGTTTCACGCCACCAAGTGTAATCAGCAGCTCTTCTTGTGAATCCTGGGGTCTCCTGTCTTCCTCCTGGCAGGTTCCCTTCTAACACTTCTCCTCCTCCCCCGAGAACCTAGGAACCTCCCCGTCCGCACGTCACGTCCGGTCGGTCGCTGCCGTGCATGTCCCTGGGGGATGCGTCGGGGCTCCTAGCGGCAGGCACGCATCCTCGCTTGCTTCCTGCTGTCTGGCCTAGAGGCAGGAGGTGGCATCTTCAGTCTGAGAGCTGAGCCCCTGTCCTTTGCACCTGAGCCAGGTGAAAACACGAAGAGCTCCAGCCCCAGCACAGGGCAGGTCTGGATGGGAGGGGAGGCCGGTGCAGGGCAGGCCGGTGGAGTAGGCCTCAGGACAGACGTGCACAAGAACACAGAGCGTTTAGAAAGCACTTAGCGGGCACCCGTGAACGGTGCAGCACGTGGGGGCTGCACCATGAATGAATGTGTAGCCCACACTTGCTGGTTCCCACCCCACCTGCTAGGCCTGGATCCCTTCCCTGGTTTCTGTGACTCGCCAGGGTGTCTCCAGCATGTTTGGGGATGGCCCCTGGGGCCCATTCCTGCTCAGGACATGGCACTGCTGGCCCCCGTCCCCTCCCAGCCCACAGTCCCCAACGGGCAGTGCCGTGCGCCTGGGCCCATGAGCTCCGCTCAGCCCGAGAGCCCCACCCCGGCCGCGTGCGTGGGGCCCAGCGTCTCACGGCCTCCCTGGCAGCGGCGCTGCTTCCGTTCTGTCGACGGCCCGCGATGGCAGCGGCAGAAGCAGGGACCTGAGCCCAGCGCACCGCTGGCCGGGCAAGCCCTCCCGCAGACGGTCCCCGACTTGCAGTGGCTCTGATGACGACTTTTTGACTTTACGGTGCAGCAAAAGCATTCAGTAAAAGCCATACTTCAATTTTTGAATTTTTATCTTTTCTTGGGCTAGCGATATGAGGCATGGCGCTGTCATTACAAAATAGTCTTTGCGTGGACGTCTTGCCCAGCTGCGGGGTAACGTGTCTGCGCGCGTTTAAGGCGGGCCAGGCTGAGCTATGCCGTCCGCACCTGACGCAGGGCGGGTGTGTTAAATGCATTTTCAACTCACGGCGGTTGCAGCGCACGGCGGGTCTAGCCGGACGTGGCCCCACCGTGAAGCGAGGAGCATCTGCCGAGCTAGGCGCTGCAGAGAAGCAAGAAGATAAAGAGCGCGCGAGGTCGTGACTGCAGCCACCACGGCTGGCTCCCTGTGGGGTCAGGGCCCACGCGTGAGAAAGGAAGGGAACAGAACGCAAGGACACAAGACCCACAGCAAGCTCTGCGCACGGTCCCCAGGGCCCGAGAGGGAGGCTCGTCACAAAAACATCTCGGACCTGGAGGCGGAAAACTGGACTCCGATATCGTGTTTGCCTCCAGTACTTCAGCAAAATCAGGAAGAATCGTCAAACCGCATTCGAATCTACCCAGATCGACTGCTTCTAACCAGGGAAGCAGAGGCACGCCGGCAATGCCGGATGTCGGCGGCGCCCAGTGGTTCATTTTTATTTACCCGTCTGGTCACTTCTTCAGTGCTCACAGCACACCCTGAGAATCGGGTGAAAGCTACGAGCTCGCTCCAGAGAACACCCCGTGTGCGCAGAACCCCGCACGCGACGGCGGGTGAAGCCCACGCGAAGATCTCCGACGTACCTTCATTTAGAACTTCCAGTTTTTCAAAGGGCTTTCATTCCTAATATTTTGTCTCACCTTTTTCTTTGCATTAAATGTATATATTTATTCTAAGCAACTGAGACCTGAAAACCTACCCTGATTTAGGGTCTCAGAAATATAAGAGGAGGATTTGTACCCCTATAATACGCTGAAATAAAAAAAAAGTTAAAGAAAAGAAGAAGCCACATGATGTGGCAAATTATTCTATTTACATGAAATGTCTAGAATAGGCAAATCTACAGAGGTAAAACATAAAACTAATGTTTGTCAGGCGGGGGGAGACAGGAATGGGGTGTGACTAATGGTTATGGAATTTCTTTTCGTGGTGATGAAAATGTTCTGAAGTTAGATAGTCGCGATGGTTGTACAACACTGTAAATGTACTAAAAGCCACTGGTTTGTACACTTTAAAATGATTGAACTGATGAAGTTTATGTTATGTGAATTTTATCTCAATAAAAAAATTCCATTTTGTCGGGGGGGGGGATATATAGACACACACACACATATAAAAGCAGGTGGTGCATGTTGCCACCACCCTCAAGATTCTAATATGCAGGGAATCCTGGATTACCTAAAACCTTGCATTCCATACATCGATCCTGAGGGGAAAACAGGTGGGAGGTGGGGTAGGGAGAAGTTTGATTTGATTCTTCACCTCAAAAGTACTGGCAGTTGCAAGTTTCTGGAACAGTGAAAAGTGCTAAAAGAAAACGAAAACCCGCCTCAGCCTCCCTGCCCTGTCCTGCTGTGCCGACTGTCCCCGGTCCGGCGGGCAGGTCCCCACCGGGCTGCAGAAGCGAGGCTGCCCGCGAGGGCATCGCCCAGAGGAGGAAAACACTGCAGGAGCTGCGAGCCTGGCCTTGGGGGTCCCCGGGTCACCGGCACCCCCGCCGCGGCCCAGCACGGGGCTGGCGGAGGACGCGGGGGGTCGAGGGTCTCATTAGCACCCGGAGGAGGAGGAGGGCGGCTCCTCGGGAGACGGGCCCGGAGCAATTACGGGGTGGCCGGGACGTATTCAAAGGGGAATGATGATGGATTCTCCTCGTATCGGGAGCAATCAGCATAATTTATTTCCAAATCAGCGGCGAGACACAGAGGCATGCACGCCTGTCGCGTGGCCAGGCAGTGTGACAGAAATTGTTTTTTAAGCAGTTGCCCTCTGAAAATATCACCCTCTCCCCGACACCCGGGATAATGAGCCCTTGATTATCTGTCAGGCCTGTAAAATCAGGAGTGGTTACCGAGGGTGCAGCGCCGGCCGGTCTGCCCTTCCGAAGCGTGTGCCTTTCTCTCTGCGGAATCGGCCTTTGTTCTCCTCATGAACGCTCTGCCTCTCCTGCCTCTGCCCTTGCGGGATGTCTGTCTCCTGCCTTTCGGGGAGCGGCCTTCTCTTCCCCGCATGCACCGTGCCGTGCCAGTTTGAACCACTGCACACACGAGTCCTGTAGGGGGACACGGCCTCCGTGGGGGCAGGGAAGCCGCGGTGACCCCCTGCCCGGAGCCCCCGGAGCCACCGCCCTGGCCAGCGGCCGCGCACATCCGGGCTCCCCCCTCGCTCTGGGAAAGTGGACAGAGACGGGACGGGCGGCGAGGACAGGACACTGGCCGTCCCCTTCCAGTACATTCTATCCAGCTATGAGACACTGATAAGGAGAAGAGCGGAAGACACTCTCCTCCTGCGGCACATCCTTCCACCGAGACACCGCGGCTTGCTGGAGCAAGTCTATGCAACACAGAGGCTGGGTGGAGAGATGGGGTGTCAAAGACAGCTGAGGCGGGGTGTCCCCTGCTCAGAATTTGGCCTGGAGTCAGACCCCTGTTAGTGGCACGGTTTACTGTCCCTGTCCACTGCTCCGTCTCCGCAGTGACCCACAGGAGGCCGCAGACCCACCTGTGAGCCCTCGCACGGCCACACGTTCTAGGCTTCTGAACGAACTTCCCTCTGCTCCACGTTGGGAATTCAACAAACACTCAGTGCGTACGTTTTCCAGGGAGCTTGGAGGAATAAAAAGAACAACTTAAAACAAATTCTGCCGGCAGGAAACCTAAATGAATGTTGATGGGAAGATCAAACTCGGGGAAAGAGGGCGCTTCGCGGTTGTGGATGCTGCGAACACAAGACGCCGCCACTGTTGTGTGTCTCCTGGTGCCCGAACGGCAAACGCGACGTCCTGCAGTGTAGACCGTGCGCGGCGTCTGCCGATTGATTCGGCTGCTCTGACTTTAGCAGAAAGACTTAAAATGTCTCCTGGCAGCAAAGAAGAAAATATATTTATCTCCAGAGAAGGAATTTAACATTTATTGTACCAAACCACTGGCAATGCTGTAAGACGTGCATCCCTTTCCCAGACAATCCGGTGGTGTTGAAGGGCCGCCTCTAGCTGCCGAAAGCGTCACTCGGGGGAGAGCAGCAGAGCCCGGAAGGCTACGTGTCGCGAGGGCAGCTCTCCGGCAAGCGATCTGAGACGCCGCTTAGAGGGAGAGGCAGCTGAAAGTCCAGCCTCAGGGGAAGCAGCAGCTTCACTCACCCCTCAGAAACCCACGGCGCATAATGGTTTTCTCCTTGCGAAGCACGCTATGTGTTGCGATCGGCCGGAACAGTTTGACCGCTCCCTCACTACACCCCAAGACACTACGAAATCTGTCCCACTGTCAGCCGAGTGAGCTGGCAGACTCAACAGCAGGACACCGGCCATCGGTGGCCTGGTGGCACCTGTGGGACAGACATTCTACCTCCCACGGAAGCCCGCCGCGCCGTGCTGGGAGAGGCAGGGGTGGGGTGCTGGCATCCGAGGGGGGCGGGAGACTGGCCGTGACCCCCCCGCGGCTGGCACTGCCGGGAAAACCCAAGCGTCTTCTCACTTCTCACTAGACTCGATCGTACAACAGAACTCTCTCCCGTCCCCCAGCTTTATTGAGGTACACTGACAAATAAAAATTGTGTACATGCAAGATGTACCATGTGATATTTTGATATATAGTGTGAAATGATTACCACAATCAAGCTAATTAATACATCCACCACCTCACATAGTTAGCTTTTATTTTCCTTTGGTGAGAACAATTAAGAGCTCCTACCTTCTGAAATTTCAGGTACGCTATAGTCCCCGTGCTGTGCAATGGACCTCTGGGACCTGTCCATCCCGTACGGCTGAGATCTGGCCCCTGTGGTGGGCATCGCCCCCGTCCCCCGCTCCATGGCCCCCCAGCAGCGACCGCCCACTCTCTGCCTTTATGAGGACAACCTCTTTAGATTCCATGCACGAGTGAGATCGTGGTGGCTTATTTCACTTCGTATAATGTCCTGCAGGAACATCCATGTTGTAGCGTGTGACGAGATTTCCTCCTTTATAAGGCTGAACAGTATTCTGCTGTGTACACACCACGTTTTCTTTGTCCACTCAGTCACCGACGGCCACGCGGGCTGATCCCGTGTCTCGGCTGCGATGGGCATGGGACTGCGGATCGCCCTTTGACACGCTGATCTCACTTCCTTTGGGTTTATACACAGAAGTGAGGAGTTCTGGGTCCTACATGGTAGTTGTATTTCTTAGATTTCCAAGGAACCCGCACACTGGATTCCACAACGGCCGTACCAATTCACATTCCCGCAGCAGAGTGCGAGGGCTGCTGTTGAATACGATGCCTACGCTTGTCATTTATGGCCTTTATTATGTTGAGATACCTCCTTCTATGCCTGATTTGTTGAGAGCTTTTATAACAAAAGGATGCTAAGTTTTGTCAAATCCGTTGTTTCCATCTGTTGAGATACTCATGTGATTTTACACTTCATTCTATAATGCGGTGAATCGCTTTTATTGATTCGTATAAGTTGAACCATTCTTGCATCTCAGGGATAAATTCCACTTGATCATGGGGCATAATAACTTGGTGTACGGTTGGATTTGGTTCGCCAGTGTTTTGTTGGGGTTTTGACTATGGTCATCAAGAAGATTGACTTATAATTTTTTTTTCTTATAGTGTCCTCATCTGGCTTTGGTATCCAGGTAATGCTGGCTTTGTAATGTGAGTTTAGAAGTATTCCCTCTTCAACTTTTTGGAAGAGTTTGAGAAGGGATGCGGTGAGTCTTTTGTAGGCAGCATATTGCTATATCTTGTTTTTTTAATCCTTTTAGCCACTCTATGCTTTTGGGTTGGAGTGTTTAATCCCTTTACATCTAAACTAATTATCGACAGGTGAGGACTTACTATTGCCATTTGTGAATCGTTTTCTAAATGTTACATGTGCACTTGAGAAGATTGTGTGTTCTAGTGCGCTTGGGTAGGATGTTCTGTGTATGGCCATTCGGTTCGTTTGGTCTATAGTGTTGCTCGAATCTGTTGCTTCTTTAATGATTTTCTGTCTGGGTAATCAGGATAATCCACCCATTTTTGAAAGTGGGGTATTAAAGTCTCCTGTTATTATTGCGTTGTTCCTCTCATCCCCTCCTGCTCACTTCTTTCACAGTTTGATGATTTTTAGAGAGATATATATGCTTTGATTACTTTCTCCTTATCTTTGAGTATCTGCTACAGATTCGTTCTTATTGAGTCACTCTGAGGCTTACAGAATATAGTTGTAACAATTTTAAGCCGACAACATCAGAGGTTCTTACTGTGATTATGTGAGCCTGAATA
Source organism: Cheirogaleus medius (assembly GCA_008086735.1). Classification (NCBI taxonomy): domain Eukaryota; kingdom Metazoa; phylum Chordata; class Mammalia; order Primates; family Cheirogaleidae; genus Cheirogaleus; species Cheirogaleus medius. Next base: position 1,722,536 of record VBSM01000865.1, on the reverse strand, counting down.
TTCAAGCAGTGAAGAAATTTAATCTAAGAAATCAGACCTCTCCTGAGCCCCAACTCTAGACCCAAACTGAATAGAGAGCAAAAAAGAAAAAAAAGACTCTTTTGAAGGAGAAGAAATAAAATAATCAGTAAATATTGCAAAAAAGGTTTTTTTTTAAAGCTTAGCCTGCTCCCCCCAACCCCACGACCTGCCCTGTCACAGATACACACGCACCCAGAAGAGGGGAGGAAACTCCGATGTTTGGCCCTAGGACGTGTTGGGGGAGCAAAGAGGCGGGTGACGGGGGTCACGGCTGGAGGGACTGCAGAAGCCCTTGCCATGGCGACTGCGTGACGGCGCGGGGCTCTTCCTGCAGTACGGAGGGTTCCATAAACTATTTGCAGATATTTCTAATATTTCCCAGTTAACGTGGGAAGACAGCCCCGTGCTCCCCCGGAGCTTTCCCTGTCACCGCGTAAGCCACCAAACGTGGCGGGGACGCGCTTTCTGCCTGGCCCAGCGTGGCCGTTCCTGGGTTCTGGTGCGGTTCCCTTGGCCTGGAGCCGGAGAACCGTAGCGGCTTCCGGGACAGGCTCAAAGGAGGGCTGATGCATCTGGAAAACCAGCTTCTGAAAGTGAGTGGTTCAGCAGCCCTTGTATCAACTAAACAGAACAGATCGTAAATGTGAAAAATTCAAACAGAGGGCCAGTTTTGACATAAACATGCAAATAAATGTGGCTCTTCATCTCTGGAGAAAAACTTGTGAATTTATTTTCTGTTATGATTTGGCTATTTGATTTTGATATTTATGCCATATATTGGTCAACCAGCATGTTGGCTTTTGTCCGATGTTGTGTGACAGCTACCCTATTTGATTTTTCTGTAATAAAAGACCCATAAAGGGAAAGAAAACTCAATAGGAACTATGACCAATGCCCGGATGCATTTTTCACGTGAAGCAGACATTTCTTAATATATTTGTTTCCTTTTTTTGCATTAATCCCTCAGAGTTATTCAGTTTACTGTTAATAAAAGATTATCAAAAGAGCATTTGTATCTCAGCATGGCGGCAGCCAGGGGTTTAACTCTAAGGTTTCTGGAAAGGTGCTATAAAAGGCTATATGCTTGTGTATGTGTGTGCATGGAGAGCCACGTGAGCACATACACTTTAGTTTTTGTTCAGTTTAATGCTATAATCTCACTGAAGAAAAAAAAAAGCACCTGCATAAAATAAAAATCTCAAAGAATGGGTCAATGCAGAAAATAATGTTGGAACAGGTGTACGAAAATCTTTGATCTTAAAGACCCTTTTAAAAGTGTCAGAAACAAAGTACATGTTTTAGTCAAAGAGAAAACCCCACAAGCATTGTTTTCTAAAGTAAGGGAGGTTTTTTTTGTTTAATGGAAATTTTGCTCTATCACCTGATATTTCACGGGATACAGTTGAAAGGACAAAATCCAAGGGAATTAGACACACGGTGCACAGGGACGCTATTCTTTCCTGGAAGCACGGATGCTCCCAGAAGGGGGACTGACAAACAGGTGGCAGGGAGTCCTGGCACCTTCCCACACCTGAGCTGGAGCGTAGACAGGTGTGTCCCCGTTGTGCCACCACAACTTACGCTTCTACTATGAGCGACCCTCGATGCAGTTCAGAAACCAAAAGAGGGTAGTTGAGTTAGGGGAGGGGTTAAGAGGGAAAGGAATCAGAGAGAAGGCACTACCTTAATATTTATAGATTTTTTTAGCGGTCGGCACCAAATAGTTTAGCTTCAACTTCACTGAGTCCGATGCCTTTACTACCTTCCCATTAAAAGCGAAAGGGCCAAACTGTACGTGGAAAGGACGTGGAATCTGGAGGCCGGCACACTCGGGTCAGGTGCAGTGGGGCAGGGCCGGCCTCCCCAGGGCCCCCGTGATCCGGCAACGTCCGAGCAGCATCCCCTGGGCTTCGGTCACGGGACCCCTTAAACCATCTTAAAAGGTGTGAAGGACCCTAAAGAGCATGTGTTTATGCAGGTTATATAGATCGATGTTTGTTGTATTAAAAATCAAAACAGAATTTGAAATGTTTATATGTTTATGAATTTATTTTAACATACATAAATATTTTATTTATATATACTTTAAAATAACATACTCTTTTGGAAAATAGTTACATTTCTAAAACAAAATAGAAATTACTGAGGAGAGCGTGGCACTGTTTGACACCTTCACAAATCTCTGTAATGTCTGGCTTGGTAGAAGGCGGCTGGATTTCACATACACAGGCACATCTCGGAGATATCGTGGGTTTGGTTCCAGACCCACCGTAATGAAGCGAATATCGCAAAAAAGCAAATCATGTGAATTTTTTGGTTTCCCAGTGCATATAAAAGTTACATTTACACTATACTGTAGTCTACGAAGTCTGCAATAGCATTGTGTCTAAAAAAAATGTACATACCTTAATTTAAAAATATTTTATTCCTAAAAAGTGGTAACAATCATCAGAGCCTTCAGCAAGCCATGGATGTCTTGCTAGTGGTGGGTCCTGCCTTGATGTTGGTGCTGACCGATCGGGGTGGTGGTTGCTGAGGGCTGTGCAATTTCTTAAAACAGGGCAACAATGAAGTTTGCTGCATTGATTGACTCTTCATTTCACAAAAGACTTCTCCATAGCATGCGATGTCATTTGGTAGCATTTTACACACAGAACTTCTTTCAAAATTGGAGTCTGTCCTCTCAAACCCTGCTGCTGCTGTGTCAACTCAGTTACAGAATATTCTGAGTCCTTTGTCGTCATTTCCACAATGTTCTCAGCACCTTCCCCAGGAGTGGGTTCCATCCCAAGAAACCACTTTCTTCGCTCATGCACAAGAAGCAACTCCTCATCTGTTCAAGTCTGACCACGACATTGCAGCAATTCAGTCCCATCCTCAGGCTCCACTTCTGACTCTAGCTCTCTTGCTGTTTCCACCACGTCTGCAGAGACTTCCTCCACCAAGGTCCTGAACTCCTCAAAGTCATCCAAGAAGATTGGAATCAACTCCTTCCAAACTCCTGTTAATGTTGATATTTTGACCTCCTCCCATGAATCACAGATGTTCTTAATAAATGGCATCTAGAATGGTGAATCCTTTGCAGAAGGTTTTCAACGTACTTTGCCCAGATCCATCAGTGGAATCACCATCTATGGTAGCTATGGCCTTTAAAACGGTGTTTCTTAAGTACTAAGACCTGGAAGTTGAAATTACTCCCTCGATGGGCTCAGGAGGTAGGGCTGCCTGAGAAGAGGGAGAGAGATGGGGAAAGCCGGTTGGTGGAGCAGAGCACATCACATTTATCAATTAGGTTTGCCATCTTATACGGGTGCAGTTTGTGGCACCCCAAACTAATTACAGAGCAACATCAAAGATCACTGATCACAGATCATGGTACCAGATATAATAATAATGAAAAAAATCTGAAATACTGCAAGGATTACCAAAATGTGCACAAAGACCCTAAGTGAGCATCTGCTGTTGGAAGGATGGTGCCAACAGACTTGCTAAGTTGCTGACGCAAACCTTTAATATGCAAAAAAAATACAATATCTGCAAAGCACAATAAAGTAAAACGCAATAAAACGAGCATGTCTATAATAGTAAGTGCAACGACAATAGGTTCTGTCTTCCTGAGTGCTTGAACGTTGGTGTTTATGAACTTCTTTGAACTTGGTTACCATTTTCAGAGCCTTGGGTGACAACAGCTCTGAAGTAAAAAGAAAGCTCCCCAGCATGAAACCAGAAATTCCGAATTCCTGTGCTGACAATCATCCAGCGTAATTCGGGAGATGAGGACGGGGACTGGCCTCGGACTGTCAGATTCAGAGGCCGCCGTGTGGACCCCGACATACACCGAGAACCCTGGAAAGGGCCTTTCTGCATCCACAGATCTGTGCCCTCATTCAGCGACCGCTCACAAGTGGCCTGCAGTGTGAAGTCATGACATCTCAAGCTAAATTTCAAACCGTGTGTGTGTGCTGTTTGTGATTTTAAAATAGGTTACACAGAGTGGCATATTATCAGAGGATGGAACCGCAATCCGAAACGGTCGCTGTATTCCAAGGGCGCTGTGGAAGCTTTGAGTTTGCTGAGCTAGCCCAGGGTTTGCTGCCGCTGAGACTGAACGTCAGTCCCCGTCTTCCCAATTGTAGGTTTTCTAATAGAAGGTAGCATTGGATTTAGCGCCAGAGTTTCCCGAAGTCCCGTGATGAGCCTTTACATCAGAAAATGCTGTCAGTTCCTCTCGATGCAGCGACACAGCTGAAATAAACTTGGAGCTTGGAGGACAACACCTTCGCTCTGGACACACGGGACAAGCTCCCAGCACCCTTTCCTCTGCCTCGACTAGCCAGCAATGGAACTATTTTGAAATATTCATTTTTGAGGCCCAATTCAAATGGCTTCTCCCCTGGGAAGCCCTCCACAAACCTTTCAGTCAGAATGAGTCGCTCCCTACTCTGTGTGTCCCCGGTGCTGCCTAGCCCGGCTCGTTTGAAGGCTGCTTCCACCCTACGGCTGTGTGGTTTCATGATCACGTGCCTGCTATTCTTCTTCCGTCGTCTGAGTGGCTGTTTACAGCGTGTGCCCAGTAGATTATGAGTGTCCTCAGGAAGATACTATCGTCTCGATTTTTGTTCTCTCAGCAGATAACACAATAGCTTACATAAAGCAGGTGTTCCAAAAGCATTTATTAAATTGCATTGTGATGTTTTTGCACGATCAAGTCTCCCTGGTGTGGCAGAGCCGGCATGTGAACCCAGACCTGCTGGTTCAGTCTGTATGTAGCTCACCTATGTTTTCTCCCTCTACAAAATCAGCTCCATGTTCAGCAGATATAAACCCTCCCGTCTGCAACTTTCAATCAAATCAGATACTTCGGGTCAGTTTACATGAAATATGAAGCTTCAAACTTCAAAAGAAGGGCAGCTCCAGGAATCTTCCACAGAGATACCCATAATCACAGCCCCACACACAAGACTGCACATCGCATCCCAGTCTGCTCCATGGGCAGCTTACCAACAAATACCATCAGACACCAACAGACACCAACACAGCCCATCAGACACCATCAGACACTAAACAGATACTAACAGAATCCATTAGATTCCATTAGATATTAGCAGATACCATAAGATACCAACACATTCCATGAGAACCCACCAGATATCAACAGATACTATCAGATACCAACATATTCCAATAGACACCATCAAATACTAAGAAGACACCACCAGACACCAACAGACACCACAAGATACTAAACATATACCATCAAATATCATCAGACACTTATACTAAATAGATACTTATAGAATCCATCAGATACCACCAGATACTAAACAGATATTCAGAGTCAATCAGATATCGTCGGACTGTAACAGATGTCATCAGATCCCAACAGACACCAGTGGATACCGTCACCGTACTTGTACGCAAGGCCACGCTGTTGCCCTAATCAAAAGATCTGCTTCAAAAACTGGCATCCCAAACTCCTTCTTTTTGGAAGATGGACTCCGGCTCTCCTGCCAGGAGGGTGGCACCCCACAAGCTTTCGGGACAGGCCACCATCTGCACTGCCACGGTACAGCGCTGGGCTCGCCTGCAGGGCCGTGGAGGAAGCAAGTCCAGACGTGGCATGCGTGCTCGCTGGAATGTGCACGGCAGAGCCACGCTCCCTTCCCTAACTGCTGGCCGTGATTTTCAGCAAGGACACCTTCCTGGGGATCACCGCACTGACGGCATTCTATTGTGAGGCTAATCCCCAACCTGCGAGCTCCCACGGCCAGACAGAGGGCCTTGACAAAGCCAGGTTTCCCCAGAAAGCGGAGTGGCTAAAGCTACTGCAGCTCCACATTCCCTGAGGTGTCTTATGAAAACATTCAGAAGCTTAGCAGGGCACTTAGTTTGTAAAAAGGTTCATCTCCCAAGCCTATGTCTGCAATAAAAAAAGCATTTAACATCTCAGGATTACAAGAGCAACAATTAAAGCAAAGCCTAAAAGCTGACCCGGCTCTCTTCAGAGGCCTGCGCTCCTGCAGGCTGGAGAAGCTATTTTAGACTTAGGTGCCAATTTTTACATAAGCCCTGAACCTCCCTTTAGCAAACAAAAGCTAAAGAAAAATTCAGGGGCCTCCCCGGACAGGAGCAGGACATAAACAGGGAGGTGAGGTGGGGGTGGGAGCCGGTGGAAGCCGGTCTGGGGAGGGGTCCGCGGCGGCTCTGGTCCCCAGCTCCTTTCAGGCTGCAAAGGAAAACACGAAGCTTTTCCACACAATCCCTTTGGTCAACTTTGCAAGGATGGCACTTTAGCGACTCCTTCTCACATACTCCTGCTACGAGTTCGACTTGAAAGTGTTCTTTAATGTCTTGAAAGCAAAAAGCAATTTGAAGAAACAGCGGAAGACCCTTTGATGGGCGTGGGAGCTGCTTGGGTCCTTTAAAGATACTGTGCAGCCACAGAAAGAAAAGCCTTTTGTAGCGGGGGGTTTCTCTCAACCAAACGCTGGCTTGCAGCTCACCACACAATTTCGGGGAATATCGAAACCCTATGGGAAACCTTGTTGGCTTCCTGAGTCAGCCATTGGTAAACATCTGCAATAATTAGCAATAATACGGTGGCTCTGTGCTTGCTCTTGGCCAGAGAGAACGAGACCAAAAAATTCTATTGTGGCTAAAGTTGGGGTTTCAGTATGATTCCCCCCCAATAACTCACCTATTATATTTTTATGCTCTTAAATTAAGGAGAATTATTAGTATAACAAATATCAAAGTGAACATGATAGCAGCAAAAATAAATGTGTTTCTTCTACATATCTGCACCAAATACAGAGACGCATTTCCCGGAAGGAAAGAACTTGCCCGGGTTCTGGCTCCAAGACATCCACGCGACGCGGCTGTTGGAGACACCCGTGCAGAGGCGTCTCCGCAGCACAGGAAGGAGGCGTGGCTGACGAAGGACGGTGTGATAATGGCACCGCGATCTTCTCCCCTGGGCCTGACTCACGGGCCAGGCTGTTGGAATGCCAAGTCCCAACTCATCGCTCTGGTGCAGGGAGTCGTGGATGGTATCTCCAAGAATCCATGGCAGTTCCCCACGCCCTCCACTGGTCCGGTGCCCCGGGCTTCCCTCCCTGTGCGCGGCGGGCGGCTGTCCTGGCCTGTGGCAGGGAAACGTGTGCCCTCACTCCCAGCAGGTGCCGTTCCCGAGCCACGCCACGCGCAGCCGTGGACTGTTTCCACGCATCTACACGGCACGTACCTGGATTTGGTTCGCTCTCTATACAGGCCCCCAACCCCGTGCCAGCACAGACGTCCCGGGCAGGGACGAGCCACAGTTTGAATCCCGAACTCCACCAGTCCCCGGAGCTGCGTGGGCTCCCTCACCTGCCTCGGCGCGAGGAAATCTCTCTGCCAGGCCCTGGAAGATGCGCCTTCCCTTCATTCCAACACACACAGAGTAACTTAAGAGAAAAACAGTGAAATTCACAGTGTCTGCCTACTTATCCCCATGAAGACAATTCCAATTACTCTTATGCCAATATTAAGTATGATTTAGAATTTTGAACCGGGATTTTGCAGGCTGACTCCTTGGTCATGCACACGCACAGCTGACCCTTCAGGTTTCCATAGCAATGAGCTCTTGACAGCGTATCTCAGTGGGAGGGCAGGTCCAGGGAGGCCACTGTCGGCTTGGACGCTGCTCTGCCGGGCTGTCCTGATGTGTTCTGAAAACTGGCCTGGAGCTCTCCAAGCCAGACACTACACTGACAAAGAAAGGCCCTACTCAAAATTCTTTGTTGATTTTATGTTCCGACACGAGATGACCTGATTTCCCTTCTGGCTCTCAAGAACTGTTAATGGCCCAACACCAGAATCGCCACGGCTGTTCCCACGGTTCTTCCGTTCACGCTGCCTGGCGTGGCATGCGGGGCTGTTCAGGGCTGTGGTGGGACCATCACTCCCCCCACCTCCGTGGTTACACTCTTCCTTTCCTCGGCCATCCTCTCCACCTTCCAGATCTTTCTGTCCCAGCCCGAGCCTCGTTCCCCTGCTCACGCTCACAGCTGCGGTTAAACGTGCACCAGGAAAACAAACGAGCATCAGCCGGTAACTGCATCTTGCGCAGCCATCCCGGCCAGGCCGGCTCTCGACGGTGGACAGCCAGTCCTTGCCCTGCAGCTGACGCCCCCGGGAGGGGACAGACCTCCTGCACAGCCCCACCCACACCCGCAGGTCCTGTCGCAATGGGAAGTGCGCCAGGGAGCAGCTCGGGGGCTCCACGTGCGTGGAGGGGTCTGGGGCTTCCCCCTCCGTGACTGTGGAGCAGGGAGGTTTGCTCTGTGAGGGGCATGTTACTCTGCCAGCTGCCGGACGGGCAGACGCTCGCCACGAGGAGGCACAGGGCTTGGGGAGGAAGTGTGGGGACCGGAATTAACAGTTTCTGGCCGGGGAAGATGACATGCACAGGTACCGGTGCAAGGAACGAAGTGGATTTTTTCTAGAAACTAAAATAAGAAATAAGGCCAAGGGAGCAGAGTGCAAGGCGTGGGAGACATTCAAGACAAGGCTGAGGACGCACCGAGCCGCCGGAAGGAGTTTGGAGTGACACCAAGGTCGGCAGAAAGCCAGTGGTGCGTCTTGAAATTCTCCTTCGGGACCTAACGCAGAGAAGTCATGGGGAGGGAGGACCGAGCCACAAAGAAGGTCTTGTGGAAGTCCAGACAGGAGCTGACCATCGAAGGTCGGAGTCAGGAGGAAGCGTCGCTCAGGGGCAGGTCAGCAGGACCGGGGATGACTCTCTCTTGGAGACGGAGAAGAGCAGGTGTCCGGCCAGACCCCAGGTTTCAGTCGGGACGGCATCATGGGTTCACTCTGACACACGCCAAGCATGGCACGGCTGTGAGGACAGGGAGGTGAGCGAGAGAGGCGGGGCAGGCGGCCCGGAGTCGAGACTGGAATCTGGCGTGTCGTGGCTGGAGACCCGGGGTCAGCACAGATCGTTGATGCCGTGGGAGCGGAGGGGATTTGCCCCGGCCCAATTCCTGTCACTCTCGGAGTTCGCAGGGCCCAGCGTCACCCTCGGTCGCGCCCTGCGGTGGTCGCCTTGCCGTGTCCTGTCTGCTCAAGCTGGAGCTGAGTCCTCCGGGACCAGCAACCTGGTTATGTGGCCGGCGACTCCCTACGGCGCCAGACATCCGGGGGACGCCGGCACGGGCTCAGAAGTCACTCAGGGAATGACGGAAACGCAATTTCACACGACAGTGATGGTTATGCTGACGTAGAGTAACACAGAGCATCGAGAGTACGCTGGTAAGAATTTTACTCACAGGGCGCGCACTGCGTGCACCGTTCTACACACTTCGCATAGATCGATTCAGTCCTTACTAAACCCCACGAGGCAGGCATCACTCTGTAGATATTTCCGCTGTAGCGAATGGGGCTAAAGATGTCATCGCGTGGCGTTCCCTCCGTGCTACGGGACCTGGCCGTGATCTGCCACGCACGGCGCATTCACAAAGCTTCCTGAACAAACCATTCTATTGTCGGGAAGAGCCGCTGGGGCCTTTTACTTCCTGTGCCAAGGCGGCCGGACGTGCGTCGCTGGCAAGAAGGAGACAGCAGAATTGCGAAGCAGGCGACTGCCGTCTTCTACTATCTCTCCCCACCGGCCACTCTCACCAGCCCAAGGGGATAAATTCTTCCTTTTTCTTTCATCAGAGTGCACTCCGAGCTCCTCTCCCTCACTTTTACTAAAATGTAAATGACTGGCACAAGTGTAAAAGCCACAAACACCTTACTCTAAACAGAGCGGACTGAGCCTCCCAGCGAGTCTCACATATTGGTTCTCACCTTTCAGCCCTTCTGCCTTTGGGGCCTCCTCCTCCTGGTCACCACTCCTGGTCTCCAAGACCCCACCCTCAAATCTCAGGGACGTCTTTGTCTCTTCCTTTATTCGGTGACTATATATCGAATGAGCTCCATCAGTTCTTTGAGATTTAACAGGAAGGTGCCACACAGCCTGCCGTCTGCCCCTCTGGCGCTGTGGCTGAGGCCACGCCAGCCGCAGACCCTGGGCACGTGGCCGTTCAAGAGGGGTGTGCCGCGGTGTGAACTACGCACTGGGTATGAGGAACGTGAAGTAGCCCGTTGCTGACTGCTGCACTGACTGCATGCAGAAACGATCACCTTCTGGGTAATATATTGGGTTACGTGAAATACACCATTAAAATAATTTCACTTAAAAAAACTCTGTCTGTGGTGGCTACCACTGAATTTAAAGTTGCATGTGCAGCCCACGTCCAGTTTCTGTCAGACCCTCCTCACCTGCACCGTCCGGGTGGGAACGGGCTCGCTGGGAAGCCGAATGTGGTATCCCGACAGCGGGTGAGCGGAGCCCTGCAGAAAAGCCGCTCGTCTGGCCTCAGGGGAGACGCCAAGGCCGGCAGATGCGGCAGTGGCCACGTGCAGGGTCCCCTGGGCTCTAATCTCCCTGCGAAGTGGTGGTTTGTGAGCATCTTCAGTAGACGAGGAAAGAAAGGACGCATTTTCAGATGTTTTTACAAGAAATGCTTGGCGAGGGTCTCGCTTTGCTCCCGAGTGCAAATGCTCCGTCCACCGCCCTGCAATCCTGGAGGCGACGCCCCTGCCCGGTGCGCAGTCAGGGCAGGAAGGCGGAGAGGACCTGCTGTGAGCGTGGCGGGCTCTGTGGCGAGGCCCAGGCCCAGGGGACCTGAAGACGCTGGCTCAGCACAAGCCCAGAAACGTGGGGGAAGGAAAGTGGTCCTCAAGCCAGTCCTGCGGTGAGACACAGGAGAGTGGGGAGGTCCGGACGACGACAGAGATATCAGGTGCACGATCTGCCTTCATGATTAGCGAGAAGGTAGCAAAAGCTGAGTTCGGGGAGAAGCCGGGGCCAGGAGGCCGTCGGGACAGCAGCTTCCACTGGCCCCAGCCACGTGCTCAGGGCGCTGCTTCAGGGCAGGTCCACAGTTACTCTTCCCCGGCTCACTGGTCCCTGCCGTGGGGCCGACATCACATCGAAACACACGCGGCGGAGGCTCCCTGGTCACGGCGGTTCGTTCTGTGAGGTTTCTGTGATCTGTGAGTGCTGAGTCAGCAGACACCGAACCCTGGCTCCCGGGGGGAACACAGGGCTGGGTTCCTGCAGGCACCTGGTCACACGTCCAGCAACTGATCAATACGTAACTGTGCTTGATGCGTGTTTCTGCTCAGAGGCATCTCCTTGAACGTATGTTGTTGATTCACTGGCCCCGAACCACGGCCCGCAGCACCGTAACTCACGCCCGAACCAGCTGCTCCCACACGCGTGTTTTCCCTGTAAGGCGCGGCACGGCCTTCCTGAGCTTGGGGACACAGACTTATGTCAGCACTGACTTGAGGGGTCATGGTACACAGGGAGGTCGCCCACCAAAAGCACAAAGACGCAGAAGCTGCGGCACAGACCAGATCACGGAGAGCACGCCGCTCACAGGAGGAGGAGGAGAACGCCGCCCCGCGCCTCGCCGGCCGGGAACACGTGCGCGAGCGACTTGCGCTTCCGGCCGGTCTGCGCCGGTCGGCGAAGGCCACGCCAGCACCACAAGCGACAACCGGGCGCTGCGAGAAACCGCAGTGAGTGGACAAAGTCGCAGACGTGGGATCCACAAATGCTGAGGATGGACTGTATTTATGACAAATCGATTTAGCCCAATTTTCCTTAATGTTCTTTTCTCACTATAAAAACAGTACGTTGAGGAAATTTTTTAAATAAGTAAAAAATACGAAAAAGCAGCTAAAAATGTATCCTCACCACCCAGAGACAAGCACATCCTAGTTCCATTCCGTCTTTGAGCTGTACTTTTACGTAAAAATGGAATACAGGGTTGACCACGTGCGTATAGTTTTGCTTCTCCGAGAGCAACTCGAGCCGTAGAGTTTCACAGATGCCCTCCGGCGGACCGAGACGGAGCTTTATACTCAGGCTTTGCTGGGAAATTTTTTAATCGCAAATAGGTGTTGGATTTTGCCAAGACTTTCCCTGCGTCTGTTGAGACGCTCGTGTGGCTTGTCCTTGTAAGTGATGCCTGGTGTGCGTTCTTAATTTTTATCCAGCCAAATATGTATTTCATGAGAGTACAAAAAGTATCTCTTGTGATGATCATATCGCAGTTATCCTAGAAATATGATGGTTTAACATTAGGAAACACAGACCAATGGGGAAGAAGCAGGTTTTAGTGATATCGACACACGGCCGATGGGAACGTTTAATAAGCATCATGAGTGGCGTATCCCTAATCCGCCGAAAAGCTTGGAACCAGAGCGTTTTGGATTTCACATTGTTTTCAGATTTTTGAATATTTGCATTATACTTACTGGTTGAACATCTCTAATCCAAAAATTCAAAATTGGATTGGGATGAGAACAAAGCTATGCTTTCTACCCAGCATTGGATCTGACCTTGTAATCAATCAATAGGGTAAAGAAAAAAAATTAATAAAATCTTACATGCTGAATAGAAGAAATAAAACTGCTTATCACATATGATATGACCATCTATATAGAAAAACCAAAAAATCTACAAAAAACACACTAGAATTAATAAGTTCAGGAAGCAAGATCAGACTACAAAATACAAAGTTTGTCTTTTTGTGTTCTGACAATGAACAGTTGTAAATTGAAATTAAAAATAATACCATTTGCAATAGCATTAAGATTCAGGGGTACATCTTACAAAATACGTACAAGACTTATATGCTGAAAACTATTATGCAAAACATAAAATGAATACATATAAAATAACAATGTAATAGCACTCTCTGCCTATTAAACTGTGAAACCAAAAAATTCAAAATGCTTTAATGAGCACTTCAAAAGTTTCAGATTTTGGAGCATTTTGAATTTGGGATTTTCGGATTAGAGATGCTCAACCTGTACTGATTTTATTTTTTAAAAAGAATATTTTTCCAAAATTTAATATTTGAAACTTTAGTATTAGCTCCTTAACAAGAAAGTAACAAAGGTGCTCTCACTAAAAACAGGGACCAAATAGTCCTTTATCACCAATAATATTTAGCACTTTGGGGAAGTTCTATCCAAATCAACAGGAAAAACACGGGAGACCACATGGGAAAATCAGGGAAGGGCGGGAACAGGGAAGGCGCAGGAGAAAGACAACTGGCCCAAAACACAAAACATGTTCAGTCTTGCTAATTATGAAATAAATTCAATATAAGATAATAATGTGATAGCATTCTCTGCCTATTAAACAGTTAAAACTTAAAAATAATAATATCCAATAATAGCAATGGATGGAGGAAATTGGCACTCTTAATGGTACAAACTTTAGGGAATGAGGCTTTGCTCAGAGAAACTACAGAAACGCTAAATCGACAAATAGACACACACCGGACGTCATCAGAGTCAACTTCTGCTCTTTGAAAGATGCTATGGAGAAAATAAAGAGGCAAGCTTTGGGAGGAAATACCTGCGACACCCACAGCTGATGAAGGCTCACGCCAGAATCCATCAGGAACTCTTCCAAACCAACGAGACAGACAGGCTGATGTTAAGGGCGGGGGGGGGGAGGGCAGGAGATTTGAACAGACCCTTTGCCAAAGAGAAGGTGCAGGGAGCAAACTGGCCCATGAAAACATGCAGCATTTGTCAGGAAGAAAATGCAATGAAAATCCCAATGAGACGTCACTACACAACTGCTAGAATGATTAAAGTCCTAGCAAATGCTGGCAGTTGGAATTCTCACTCATTGCTGGTGAGAATACAAAGTGATACAGCTACTTTGGAAAACAGTTTGATGTCTTCTTATGTTCAGTTAAACATGCACTTACCATATAGTCTCACTCGAGGTATTTCCTTGAGAGAAATAAAGGGGCACCTTCACACAAAGACCCACACGCAAATGTCTGCATTAACCTTATTCAGAATAGCTGCAAACTGAAAACAACCCAAATGCCCACCAACCAGGGAATAGATAAATAAATAGTCAAAGATGGTATCAGAGAACACTACTCAGGAATTACACGGAGCAAGCCACTCCTGCACATGTGACAACATGGATGAAGCTCAAAGCATTCTGCTGCAAGGAGCCAGACACGCAAGCCTACGGTCTGCACGATACTGTTAACAGAACACTTGGGAGGAGATACGCTGTAGGCATCCGATCGGTGGTTTCCAGGGGCTTGGGAAGGAAGAGGAAATTTCCTGCAAAAGGCATGATGAAACCTGGGAGATGATGGGAGTGATTTCCATATTGGTTGTGGTTATTATGTTTACGTAACTGTACACGTTTGTCAAAACTCATCTGACTGTATACTTCAAGGGGTGCACGTTACTGTATATAAATTATACCTCGATAAACACAACCAAGAGAAAAGAACAGACCAAAATTCCAAATATAACCCAACAAACAGACAAGCAAAAAACACTTTTCCATATGTCCATAAAATGGTACCATCAGATGTCTACAACTTTGGACCGTGGCTTTAGGTTTCCTGGGTCCTTATTAAAAGGCAAACACCCTTATGGTGTGGGACACATCAAGGTTTTCTCCGTCATTAATGCCATCTGTCCCTGCAACTCTCCATGGGGCTCAGGCTGAGCAGAAGAGAACACAGACTCCGAAAAGCTCGGTGGACTGTGGGGGTGTCACGGCACATCTGGGGAGGGGCCCTAGCCACTGGGGCAGATGGAATCGGAGGCCCCAGACAGCCAGGGGCAGGGCTCTCTCCCTCCGTGCCCTTGCTGTGCCAACCTTCACCCTGCTCACCGGGTTTTCTCGTGACTTCGGACAGCACCCTTCCCACCGTCGTCACAACATTGACAGTGCATAAACGTCCTCGCGGCATAACCATCCGTGGGTAGTTACGTGAATGCAGAAATACCCACGTCTGTAACAGAGTCCTGTTGTGCGAAAGCACAGCCAACCCCCATCCTCAAGGGTGTCCCCAACATTGACCCAGACATTGAGGGTGGATCTGTCACAGAGGTCTCTGTTCTCGGGAAGCGATCTGGTTTTTCTTAGCAGAAAGAAAAGACGAGACTTTGGCTTTTTTCTCCCCCTGCATGCGGGTCTTGTCTCAGAAGCACAGTTTTAGCAAACGTTGAGGCATATGACAGGAAGGGCCTTGCACGTTTGGGAGACAGGCTCTCCCTTGCAAACTCCAACACCTTGGGCCAGGAATATCCTGCTCCCAGCCCGGCATGCCAACAGGAGGCTCCTTCAACGCTCAAGGGTAGCGTTGAGCCAGAAAATTTCATGGCTAAAATGCACTCAGGGAACTTACAAGAGAAGTTATAAAGTTTCAAACTGTGCAAAGGATGATAGTGGAGGCTGCCCGGGGCACAGCAGAGACTGAACCCCACACACCCCGCCAGGGCCGGCCCGGGTCAGGCCCCCTCTCCGGATCCTGCGAGGACCGCCCAGGTGTGAAGGGAAGAGACCCCCATCCACCCCGGCTGCACGGAGTGGCTCTTCCAACAAAGTTCAAGATGGCATTTTAAAAACCTTATTTTAAAACAGTGCCAGATTCCTATTTTCATTTTAGGAAACCAGCCCTTCTAGAAAACAACTTCTAAAGACGAGCCATTTCACGTAGCGCAGCCAGGGATCTGGTTGCCCGTGGTTGTGCGGGGCGCTGGCCGCAGGAGGACAGTGTCGTGGACGAAGGGAGTAGCCTGCACCAAGCAATGGGGGCGGGCTCTCAGCCCCCAGGGGCAGCTCCAGAACCCCGTGACTGACCCCAGGCAGGTGGCAGCTCTACTCCACATCTGTGGGGACCCCGGAGGACCAAGGGCAGGCCCAAGACCATTTTCTGCAAATGATCCCTGCCCCAAGCCTGAGGAACGACCTAGACCCAAACAACCCTTGCGACCAGCCTGATGATAATACTCCGTGGAGAAAGGGTTGGGCTGTGTTGTGCTCAGACAGGGCAAATGTCTACTAAAACTGAAAGTGGGTTTTAGAGCCTGAATTAAAGTATGGCAAGCATACACCAAGACCCACATAAAAATCTGTTCAAAAATCAATAAAGATCTTAATAATTAATCCCAAACTTGCCCTTGCTATCACTCAAACGTGCAAATTATTACTGTAGAAGCACCTAATCAGCCAATTTTATCCTAACCATTCACTCTTCTATGTCACTAACGGGTCAAACATAGGAGAACGACGTGTTTTAAAGGGTAATAATCGCATGAAAAATGGTGTTTATATATTCTTCAAAACTCTTCAACATCCATTATTTTATTTGAATAGTAACATAAGCCTATGGGATAATTCTTAGTTCTCGTTTTATACGTGAGGAAATGGAACCTTAGAAAAAATAAGAGATTCGCTCAATATAACCAAGTTATAGGCAAAGTCAATACCAAACTTCGGCTTCCGGAATGTCTAGGGATGTCTTGCAGTCTCTCTTCCCCAATACGGACATCTGGCGAGCTACACCTCTGGATCTGGGAGCTGCAGGGAGGCTGCATTCGAGGCCGTTCTCTGCCCCGCCCCCCGCCGCCGCCGCCCCCCAGCACCTCCCCCACCTGGTAGCACGTGCCATACGCCCCAGTTCCGGAGATCGCTGGGGAAGACTGACCCACGCTGACGAGCTTCCTAATTCTCCAACCCCCAGGGAGGGGAAGGTGTCTCCGAGGACGAGGTACATGGAGAACATTCCAGCTGAAAGTTCCCACTCACCCAGATCCCTGGCTGTTCTCCCGGAGTTCTCAGGTGGAGAGAACCTGAGGTTTCAGATACATACCTGAGCTCTCAGGGCCTGCCTGAACCCACGCTGAGCTCGGGGTGTCCCTCTCCCCTGGAGTCTTATCTAAATGTCCATCTCTTTATCTGCCGGTGCAGGAGGGACAGACACACTCCGGCGTTGGGACGGGAGTATCTTGTGTTCCATGCCCGGCCGAGCTGCGAAAGCTCGGCTGGCCGGTTGCTACGAGGGCGGGGTGAGATCTGAGCCTTCTCCCCACCACGGCCCCGGCTGGACGCTCTCCTCCTGGTTCTACCCTGTCGACAGGCCTGGCTCCGAGTGCTGGCCGTGTGGCCCGCCCCAGGTGCTGGCTTGGCACTAGGCAGAGTGACCTACAAGGACCGTCTCCACGGAGAGTGCCCACCCTCGCGAGGGACGCACCTGCATAACCCACGAGGCTCCGTCGGCAGGGGGACATTGTGTTGGACAAAGGACGTGGAAGTGACCCTCTCCTCTCTCCTCTCTTTCAGTGACGCTAGGAAAGATGACCCAACAAGCTCAGGTCTGGGAAGACGATGCCATTTTGGCACAGACATTGCCAAAATACTCCTAGACTTCAAACCCTCCGTGCAAGGAAGGTTTGGCTATAAGGAATGGCAAAGAAAAATATCCGGAAAAGAAACAAAAAACGTGACTAGTGTGCCAGTTCTCCGGGATCGAGGCCCCTTGGTTGAGAAGGGGTCACTGGATTTCATTCACGGGTGACTCGTTGCTATTTCTACCCCAGCCCAGTCTAGACAAGGACAACAAGCCGAGTCACACATCTCTGAGTCACAAAAAAAGGACCGAAACTGTATCTGTGGCTGAAAAAGTAGATGTTTTTAGAATTACCCTTCCAGAGCACTGATTCTCAAACTCGGCTACACTTGGAATCAGCTGAGGAAGTTTTAAAAACGCTAACAATACCAGGTCCCATCCCCAAGACCCGAGGCGGTCGTCGTGGGGTGAGGGGGTGCGTGGGATTTCGCAAACTCGCGAGGTGCTTCCAGACAAAGAACACGAACCAGGACCGCAGGGCTGCTCCCGCCTGGCGGGTTCTTCAGGAAGCGGCGCTGGTGCGAAGCCCAGGGAACGCTCACAGCCAGGTAGACAGTAACCCGCGAAGAGGCCGGCACTGGGCCTCAGTTTGGGCATCATGTGTTCAGACTCCAGAAATGTCTGGGTCCGTGGCCAGACAACGTCAATACAATGGAGAAGTGAGCGTGGCAGTGAGCCGGAGGGCCGGGAGAGGCGGGGCACGACTGGCACCGTGGGTCAGCAGCCCTGGGCTGGGCCTGTCCCACCAAAGAACCCAGCCAAGCTTCCACACACGCATGCACACGCGTGCGCACACGTACACACTTACACATGCACACGCACACACAGCCGCACACAGGCACACACATCAGCCGCTGAGATGACGACGCTTCCCCCTCCCGGGACCGCGGCTGCCGTTCGTGCGGCCTAAGTAGGTTAGACCGAAGCACCTGGAAGTCGAGCCAGGGTGGCGCCTCGCTGCTGCGGCTGCTGCGCTCGCTCTTCTCCCTCTCAGTAATTAGCAGATTTTACCCAATAGGCCATTCGCCATCTGTCTGCTCCCAATCTCCTACGGAATCAAAGCCCACGGCCATGAAAGGGAGCAGGGCATTCCACTTTGTCTCTGTGCAGACTGTTTTAAGTGGATTCACAGAAAAAAAATATATTAGAACCAAATAACAATAACGTCACTGCAACTAGCAGATCATCTCAGCAACTCTCCTGCGAGAACTCCCCAGGAGGACCGTCCGGGTCTCCCTGGAGTGTCAGGACAGCAGCTCCCCCGGCCCTGGCCCGCCTGGGTCACAGCCGCGAAGCCACCACCTCTCCCTTCCTTTCGCCAGCCTCCACCTTTCACCTGCCTCGGCGTGTGTCCGACCCCACCAGGTCGGGTCTGGCCAGGGGAAGTGGGGCTGAGGGCCCCGTTCACCCTGCTCCTCCGAGTCCCGGGCCTTCCCCGGTGGCTGGCACACGGCAGATGTTTGGTAAATGTTTGTTAGAAGTATTTGTGCACGGACTTGCAGGGTTCCTAATGTTGTCTGACTCCTCCATGGCAAAGCTTGCTGCTCCTGATGCAACGGGACCCTGGAAATATAACATTTATCGTCCACCCTGACCTTGGCAACAGCAAGACTTACTGACAGACCGCATGTTCTTTCACTTTGCCACAATAGACGGTGGCTCTGAAACCAGTGCCGGTCTGATCCTCTCTGAGACGAGTTACGTGTCGGGAGGACCCAGCAGGGCGCAGGAAGGAGGATGCAGCCGGGACCCATCAGTGCTTAGGCCTTTGCGGGAAGCCAGGGTGAGGGGCTGGGCAGGGACCTGGAACCATCCACGTGGGAAAGTCCTCACTAGGGAGGCAGCCTTTCACCCACGACTGGGGTGACCCTGCAGCGGGGAGCCTTTGTTGGGATTTTTGCTTATGCTGGGAACGGCTGAGCCTGAGAGAACCACTTGAACCATCTGGTACCATCCCAGGGCATACCTACCTCAAAGGGGTGCTGTGCGGAGCTTAATTAATTAACGTTTGTAAAGTGCTCTGGGCTCCTCGGATGAAAGGGAGCTCAAAAAGTGCAACGTATTATTATTATTAAAATGATATTTAGTATTGGCAGCCAGGCCAGATGTTGAAGGCAGATAGGCCTCGATAAAAGATGGACCACAAAAGAAGAAAAAGTTAATAAGGATGTTTCGGGCGTGCTGCTAATAGCCTCACTGAAATTACTTCTCTCTCCTGTAATGATGATTTCAGGCAGAGATAGGATCTTAACTGCTTGCAGAACCAAAGGGTATTTCCACGGCGGGCGTTCTGAGGACCAGAGACTGGCACAAAACAAGTTCCCAAACTCGCCCTGCCCGGGCCCGACACACTCGTCCATCCCCAGCCGAAGAAACCCTGCCGTGGGCCGGGGGAGCCAGGCTCCTCAGATTTGGTATTTCAGGAGGGCTAAAAAATATTTAATGTGCCATTGGGCCTCCCTACGGTAAGCCACATGCTCATGTTTGTCGGCGATTTGAGAAAGGAAGGAAATGAATGAAGAGTTAAAACTGTGTGTAGCAAGTTAAGTAGTGAAAATCCCTAATCGCAGGCGAGAGCCTGGGGCCAGCTACAGACAGAAGAGCCGGCAGAGCAAGTCTGAACACGTGTGTCTTTATTAAATCTTTTTTAAAACACAGAAGTTGTCTCCTGAAATATTTGGGGTGTTTAAACGTGCCACAGCTGACAAAAAGTAATTTTTTAAAGTCCTGGCAAACGATTACACCAGGTAACGTGTACCTGTTTCTGTTCCAGAAAGAAAAAAAAAAAGACAACAATTCAAACACCTTCTCTGCACACTACAAAGTTGTTTTAACCTGGGAGTTTTGGGGATAATTCCTGCTATTTTTAGTCCACAAATTCATGGCATTTTAATGATCATCCAGTCTAAGTTTCAAGTGAAGAAATAGGCCCAGAGAGAGAAATGTCTTAACCGAGGCCATGCGTCCAGGCAGGGGTGGAGCTGGAGCACACCTGGGGGGTCGTTGCGAGGCCCCCAAATACAGATTTTGGGAAAGCCTCCCTTGCTCTGCTAATTGACAAGTAGAGGGTTGCCTGGAGGGAGGGATCCGCAGCCCAAGCATCTTCGTGTTAACGTAGTGATCGTCACTGCGCCTGCGTAGCTCTTGGGCTTCATGCACCCGCTGCTGCGGTCCGACTTCAGCCCAGGAGGGAAAGTCCAGGTCCGTGGGACTCCGCCCCACGAGCACCGTCCCAAGCCTCTAGGGATGCGCTGGAGGATAGACACGTGCCTGGGCTCTCCTTGCTCCCAGTTCAGCACCTGTTGCTCTGTTGGGGTTTGTCACTGCTATTGCCAGCTGTGTTTCATTGTCCTTCTCACACTGGGCTGGGCAGTTCTCTGGTTGTTTCGCAGAGGATTATTGCTTTTCCCCTCCTAGGTTGTAAGTTACTTGATAGCAAGGCTGGGGTTTCTGTTCTCTGGTGTTCTCTGTAGTGATTAGCAAGATTACTACATGTGGATTCATTGCTTTTATGTCTAACTCTGCAAGAGTTTTCTATTTGCTTGTACATACATAGAGACATGCAAGAGAGTGCAGGATTTGTACTGAAGCATACACCCTCAGAAATAAAAAGCGCAGGTGGAATTTGGGGGGAGACAAACGTAAGTGAGATTAAGTAATCCATAAATACTCACAAACGGAATGGGGGCCTCGGGTTCAGCAGATCAGCCCGTCCTTGGTAGAAGCGGAGCCCGGACTCAGAGGGGCGGTGGCCGGGATGGTGACTGCGTTCGATCCAGAGGCGGGGCCAGGACCCGGGAGTCCCGGCACTGAGCCCACCGTCCTCGGAAGGCAACGAGGGGCCGTTCATGCCCCCGTGGAAACACTGAGTTTTCAGAAGTGACCACGGAAACAGAATCTCTGGCGAGTCTCTTATTTTACCGACAATACTAAAACGTTATGTTTTCTTGAACTACACATCTCAACGAACCTGGCGAAGGAAACAAATCCAAAGATCCCTGAAATTGAAACTGTGTTCTCGGCTCTGCCGCCGGTGCTGCCTAACACTTGGACGCTGGCACTTAAAGCCAGTGGCCGGGTCTCAACACTGAGGTCCGTGCGGCGAATGTCGCAAGGGGCGCTGCCCTTCACAGAACGAACACGCTGCTCCCCAGATCACCAGGTGTAGGACTTTTGTATTGAAAGTCGTATTTCTTAAATGGAACTTCACGGCAGAGGTGTGATCGTCACATCTACGTATACACGTTTTGCCTCAAGACAGTCATAAAAATAATGATGGCGATGATCGTATCATAGATGTGCAACCCTGTAAAATCATGTAGGAAAAGATATAACGATTCAAAATAGGAAGCGTGTAGGGCCATTTTTAAACGCGGCCCCGCAGCTCAGTGTCTCCGGGAAGGAGCCTAATTACGGCTGCGGCTGCGCTTGCGAAGCCCCTCTACCCCTGCTGAGCGCCGTCCAGACCCCAACGGCAGGCTCCCTGTGACTCTATTCAGCCGTGCGTGCTAATTTTAGCACTTAGGGAATCACTGGCGTTTCGGAACGGGCAGGTGGAGACGGCTGGAGCGGGAAGAAACACCGGAGCGTGTTAGAAGCAAAGATCTAAGATGCGTCGTGGATACACCACCTTCCCTCCACCGCTCGACAGGGCTGCACGTCCAGGCGGGAGCGGGGGTGGAGGGGGTGCTGGGCGAGGTCTGGATTTTCTATTTTTCGTGCAGAAAGGATGACTTCAATTCAGACAAGTCTCAAATGTGCTTTCAGCAACGAAAGAAGCCACACGCATCAGATGAGAAGGAAAACTTTAAAAATCCAAAATTTCGGCTTGAGAACAAAGGAAATCTGGCCATAAATAAACATTTTAACCAAAAAGCCTACTTCATCTAGTACAAAACCCTTATATTCAATTTCCAAAAAATAAGCATTTCTTTCTATCCTAAGTTGCCCATACTACTTTTGGTGTGTTCATCTTTTTGTGTGTTTTGTGGTCTTTAAATCCTAATCAACCTGCTAGCAACATAGAAAGCAGCTACTGGTTATGGATTAACCCACAGTACAGGAAGCTCTAATCACTCAGGGAACGACGTCCCGTTTCTCGGGCCATCTATGGACGCCCGCGCCACCTCTTTGCTGCCTCCCTGGCACAGGGTTGGTCGGGCCCTCGGGAGGGGTGAGAAGGGAGGTGAAGCTGGACAGCCAGCTGGGTTCACTGGGGGTCTGACTGAAGCTTTAACGGCAGTGACATTTCTTATCAAAATGAAGGGCGGTCCCTTATCCTTGGAAATTAAATCATCCTCATTTTGCCAAAAGCCGTGCCGGAGAGTGAAGACCCCCAGGGCTTGGTCACCGAAAGCACCTGCAGCCTCCGGTGCACCCATGGAGCAGCCCGGTGTAGCCCTCGTGGGGGCGCGGGGAGATGCGCGTGTGAATTAGAGGACGGACCACCGCGGGGAGTTATCGGTCGCGTTGGGTGTTTGTCTTTGTGGGTGTCAGGAAACTGTTCTTGTATTTCAGAGATGGATGTCGAAGTAACAAGAGGTAAATTATCGTGTCTGAATTTGCTCTGAAATGCTTCAGCAGAGAAACAGCTGAAGAAAATATGCAACATTTTATTAAACGTAGGTCGTAGGTATTTTGATAGTCAATATCCTATTCTCTTGACTTTTCCAGAAAGTTTGCAGTTTTTCCTCAAGATTAGCATCCACTTTATAACCAGGGGAAGGTGTCACGCGTGTTCTCTGAAACGCCGAGTCTCGGCGTGGAAGAGCGGCTAGGAAACCGCATCTGAGCAGTTCCGCCCCCGACCCACCTGGGAACGGCGTGGCTCACACCTACGTTTTCTGATGAGATTCCCAGGCCTTTAAGTACTTTGAAGTCAAATATCATTTGTTAAAGTTGCAGGAACAGAAGTGCTAAGTGGTTACGTTTGGAGGGGCGTTAAAAGTGCTCACAGTGTGACGGCTGGGGAGAGTCTCTGCAGGACCCGTCTGCGTCCACGGCCACCCGGGCCATAGAACACAAGCCCTCTGGCTTTGATGGCGACGTCGCCAGCTCCCAGCAGCAGACCAGCCACCAAGTGCTGCTCCTCCGTCTTCTCGTGCATTTGTAACCCCAGCTCCTCTCACCCTGAAACAATACGTCCGTGTGTGCCCTGGCCCTTCCCCCTAAGGCAGGGTGTGTTTCTTTGTGCACGTCACTCACGAGTTACCGTGTTGGCACACGGCAAATGTCCTAAACTGAAGTAAAAAACATCTCCTGAAATGTTTTCCTAAAAACTGTCTCAAAGAATCCAGGAAACAAATACATTCTTACAGGCAAACCATGGGTACATATGAAGTCGTGCTTTCCAGAGAACTCAGCCTCCACCAAGGAGATCTTTGCCGGTTTGAAGGTCAAAGTTGTCTATTTCTAATTTCGGTTGGTTTCTTCATGACCTCCCAGATGACACAAAAATAGGCAGGACCTATGAGACTGAAGGTCTTACTAAACAGTTACTTGTAGAAGTACAACTAGATTTTAACCGGAGTAGGTCTTCCAGCCCTGGCTTTGGTTTAACAACCTCGCCTTTTGGATCCTTGCTCCCCTTTGAAAAAGAAGGCGAGATGACAAATGTCTAGAGGCACTAATTTCTGCTTTGTCACTGAAAGGATCGATGCCCAAGGCCAGGAACGATCCCAGTTTTACCGTCCCAGCTGCTGAGACGGAGTCACTTTGATGTACTCGGTTTTCAAGTGAGATGTCATTTGGGGCGTGCCCAGAATCCTGGTAACTTTTAAAGGGAAGTCTCCTCTTCCTTACCCTCCAGCGCTGCGTGTTGGAAATACCGATAATGTTACTTTTGATTATTCTGGAAATGTGTTCACCTGGCTCCTTTTGAAATATCATTACTCTTTATTGTATATGTGGTGACATTTTGTCTGTATTTGCCAAAGGTGTCAAAGAAATGATTTCAATCTTTCTAAATAGCTTGAGTTTTGCACATGCTTGACTTGTGTTTGTTTGGTTTTTGAGTGAGCTGTCGATTAGCTGTTCGGCGCTTCCTCCTTTGTTGTTCCATGGCTGTTCCCTGTGCCGGCCCTCTGCAATCCACCCTTCCGTTTATTGCCACGCCACAAAAGCTCCACCAAACTTTGAGTGTCAGGGCTACAGTGCGTTATGCAGTGCCGAGAACCTGGAGACGCTTGATGAGGCTTTACTTTAGAATGAATTTCATTCCAGTGTTTTGTTTTTCCTCTTGCAAATCAACATTATTGATAATGTATTCATATAAGTTGAAATAACCTATTCATATATGGAGATAAACATGACTATACAAGGTTCTTACATGTATGTTCCAAGGTGTGGATTTTTGAATAGGTAATTTGACATGCATAAAATCCTTAATATTATATAATAAGGTTTTCTTAGGTCAATACTGGCATTCTCTGAGGACAGAGCCCCTCGTCATTCCCAGGCCAGCTCTCCATCCTCTGATCTCCCATCGAGGTCACTCTCCACGGCTGTCTTGTTTAAATTCTGATGCTCTGCGTCCTCTTGTTTTATGGTGGTGATCTTAGAGTCCGTCACCTCTGGGGACTTTCCTTTCACTAAGTCTAATTGTCAACTCAGGGTATTCGGTGATAAATCAATGTATTTTCTTCCAGAGCGTCTCATCTCAGTTTTGAATTGGGTAACTCCAAAACTGCACCTCAGTGTCTGCACGTGACCTTCTTTCCACCATCCACTGACGTGTTTTCTGAAGAACTGTACTCTTAAAAAAAAAAAAAAAAAAAAAACTGTTCTCTTGTGACTGACACCTTACAGCCAGCAGCCTGGGGACGCCCATCCTCTGCTCGGCCATCCCGTGACCTTTGTCAGTAAAGACCTCCCCATCTTTATGAGTATGCGGGGCGATACTCGGAGATGAAACCATTTCTACCAGATTATGGGACACTTCCTGAGGACAGGTTTACGGTGTAT
Organism: Cheirogaleus medius; assembly: GCA_008086735.1. Taxonomy (NCBI): domain Eukaryota; kingdom Metazoa; phylum Chordata; class Mammalia; order Primates; family Cheirogaleidae; genus Cheirogaleus; species Cheirogaleus medius. The sequence goes on along the minus strand of VBSM01000865.1, from coordinate 1,697,265 downwards.
GCATACGATGAGAGAAACTTTTCCTTAAACCACTCTGTTCTAAACCAGCAGGAGATGTTTCAGTTTTGTGAAGCCGTGTGTGAGACAAAGCATGCTTGCTTTGATAAACTCAAGGACAAGGTCAAGTATTTCGAGATCTCTAAAAGGAAAATAAATGCTCTCTGACTGGTGTCTCTGTTGCCTGCGCTGACGCCGGGTGGGGGCCCCCGCGGCGCGCTTTGCAGAACACCCCCCGGACAGAGCAAGGCTGGTGCCGGGGCGGGGCCTGCCACATGGGCTACCCCCGCCTCACCACGCCAGCAGGCACAGCACAGACGCACTCTAAGGACATGCTAAATGGACACGTTGGCCCAGGAAACAACGATGTCAGCAGCGGCAGCGGCCTCTTTGACGGTGAAGGATAATGACTCAGCCGGGACCAGGGTGGGGAGCAAACTGCCCTTGTGAGCTCCCGGCATGCTCTGGGCCGCCCTGTGGGTTGACGTCCGGTTCCTCGTCCTCGGGGCTGATGCTCTGGGCCGCCCTGTGGGTTGATGTCCGGTTCCTCGTCCTCGGGGCTGATGCTCTGGGCCGCCCTGTGGGTTGACGTCTGGTTCCTCGTCCTTGCGGCTGTCCCTCTCCGCAGTCTGTCACTTGTCTACCTGCAGAACCACTTCCTGTGTGTCGGCTGTCGCCCTCTGTCTTGGGTGATTATAACTATTTGAGGAATTTCAAGAAAACGCCGGCTCGTTGGTGACTGAGAGCACTCGACATTCTCGCTGATAAAGACCAGTGTGTTGAAGGGTTCGAAATTCGTGCGACATGTGGCACTAAACAGGATCCAGTCTGAAGAGGTAAAAGTATGAGCAATCAAAATTTGAATGATGGAGATAGGACCACAGAAAATGATGATGTTTTCCACTGAATTAGATTTCCAGACGATGTGATCGTATTCTTATGTGTTTCTGAAGATGTCAAAGTGACACCTGGATTCACAGACCTCTAAGGTGGGGGAGTGAAAACCCGGCTGGCCGGGAAAGCTGGGGAAGAAACGTTCTTGCTAGCAAGACGCGGCATGTACCCAAGAGTGGTCAGAAAAGCCCTCGTAAGCCTCTCCTCATCACTGGTCAGTGAGCACTGATTTGGCAACTGAATCTTAAATGGATTTTCCTGTTGAGGACGCTGCAGTACAGATCCAGGTGGGTGTCTCAAAGCCCGGGGACCACTGACCACGACTGTCTCGGATATCAGCGTCCATGTCTCCTGTCCTGGGGACTCCTGAGAAATGCAAAAACTGGGCTAACGTTACGATGACTCCCGGAAAGCAGCTAACAATACCATTTTTAAAAACTTACTTCCTCTTTAATTTTAAAAGAGAATCTATCATAACTGGTGACGATATTGTACATGAAGATCTATGCACTGCAGCTGGCTGGAAAAATACCAAAGGGCAAACTTAGACTGGAATGAAAAAAGTACCATAAATATCTACTTCTTGTCCTTAGCAAGAATATTCTCAAATCATCCCCCAAAGACATCATCTATGCCTCACTTCAAATTCTCCAGAAAAGAAGTATGACCACTATCTGTGATAAGGTCTGTAATTATTTAAAACTGCAGTCCCCAAACCCCAGGCCACAGACTGGTAGCAGGCCACACAGCGGGAGGTGAGGGGGGGCTCCTGAAGCTTCATCTGTATTTGCAGTCGCTCCCCATCGCTGGCATCACCGCCTGAGCCCCGCCTCCTGTCCGATCAGCTGCGGCGTTAGATTCTCATAGGAGCGCGGACCCTACTGTAAACCGCGCGTGCGAGGGACCCAGGTTGTGGCTTCTTATGAGAATCTAATGCCCGATGATCCGAGGTGGAGCTGGGGCGGTGATGCTGTGCCACTGTTTGCGAGTGGCTGCAAATACATATCATCATCAGAGAGGTCTGACTGCACAATAAATGTAATGTGCTTGCATCATCCCCAAAACCCTCCCTCCCTACTCCCCAGTCTGTGGAAAAGCTGTCTTCCATGAAACTGGTCCCTGGTGCCAAAAAGGTTGGGGACCGCTGACTTAAAACCTATCATACAACTGCTGATATGTAACATCAACCAGAGAATAAACAGTGGTCACGACGGGGCACTCGGGCCTCCCTGCCTGGGTGCGAGTCCAGCTCCTCCACTTTCTAGCTGAGCTTTTCTAAGTCTCCGTTTCTCCATCTTTGAAGCAGGGTTAGCAACCGTGCTTCCCGTGGTGTTTTGGCGATGCCCGGTAGCACAGGACCCTCGGTAAATGTCGGTGCCGTAGGTGTGGTCAGTATCCCACAGCTCTGTGTAGGGGCTTTGCGACGCTCTTGTACAACGGCAACTCGGGATGTGCGGTCGAGGGACCATTAGACGGAGTCCTGGTTGGCTGAACAATAGATAAAAAGTACAAGGATCCCCACCGTTCTGGAAGAAGGTGGCATATGGCAGCATTTTGCATTAATTCACCTTCCATGTTGATATTTTTGTGAATTGACTATGGATAAAGCTATAGAAGGCATGTCTCTAACTGAAGAAAACTCCTCTGAGCTGGAAGGTCACATTTCGAGAGCACACTCAGAGGTGCGGGATGCTTGCTCTGCAGTCCTCAAATGCTGATCCAAGCCTGAAAATCAATGCAGAAAAAGTATTGCAGCCAGCCAGACGAGCTTTAAATTTTAAAATAAAATATGCTCAACTGGACCGCAGATGACACACAAAGTTAGGAGAGACAGACTAAAATCAATGCCGAATCGAGATTCAACTGGATCTCAAAAAGCTGAGATGAGCCATGCCCGCACCCAACTCGGCGGAATGCGGAAGCCCTGCCCTGAGCTTTATGGATCCATCGCCAAGCCCTGGTCAGGAAACCTAGCTCCCTTCGGCTCCTCCAACTCACAGGAGCCTGGGGTCTGTAGGTGGACGACCCAGTCAAGGAGCCTACATTGCGGTATGTATTGCGTGTCAGAAGGCCACATAAAACACATACAACCGGGCGCCGTGTGTAAAAGTTCAGACAGAACCGTGAAATCAGACCGCCACTCCTCGTGTCGGACTGGCACGGGAAGTGCTGCCCCAAATTCAAGTGCTTCGTCCCAGAGGCGGCGGTGAGTGACCGGGCTGAGCCCACAGGAGAACAGACGAGACGGAGGACACCATAGCTGTTCACGCGTCCGTCCACTCACGTCACAGCAGACTGTGACTGTGCCCAAAAATGTGTTGAACGTGTGCGGCATATCACATGGATTTTCTTGATTTATTTTCAGAACAATTTTAAGACACGAGATTTTTCCCCCCAGTTCTACAGGTGAGAAAATAGAGGCTCGCAATCAAACTCGAAAATGCTGACGAGCGTGCCCAGTCTCGTGGCTCAGCTCCGAGTCTGCCTCCAAAGCCCAAATCACTCCCACCACGTGAAGTGTCCGCAGGCAGCGAGCGTGGCTGGGGGAGACTGGGAGGGGCCGTCTGGGCAGAGCGGAGAGTCTCACTACCGTTCTCCCAATTTCTAAGGTACTTTCTATGCATTTCCAAGAGAAAGAACTAGAAGAACTATTACGTAGAAATAAAAGAAGACAAATTTGGGCCCAATATAAGGAAGTACAGCGTGGCCAAGCAGGAGAAAAGTGCAATGGCTACATTGCCAAGTGGTCGGCGCCCACGTCACAGGAGGGGTGGAATCAGAAATGGCACTTGCCAAAGTGGTCACAGAGGTGACCCTGTATCACAGTGACAGATTGTACGACTTCAGAAATCCCTTCCACCACTCCTGGTTCCATCCCAAATCTCACAGACCCAAGGGACGGTGTCTTTTCCCCCTTCCTGTCATCCACAGCCAGCACAAGGCCTAGAATCTAGCGGGTATGCAGTGGAGTCTTTTTGCAATTAATGAAACCATCACAGCTAATGAGTCCTGAGACCCAAAAAGAGAGTTTTGTGCCATAAATGGCTGCCCGTTATCCATCCCCATGTTTAGTGACGGATGCGTCTATTACTAAAACAAGGAGAGGTTACACTGACGATTGCTAAGAATGTGGGTACAACGCAGAAAGGTAACTGGGAAACGCTCTTCAGTTGAGATCCAAGCCAGGTGAATAAGCATCCTCTGAAAACAAAGAGTGACTGCTCGCATACGTATGTTGAATATCTGTATGAAGCAAATCCCATCTAATTTTACGAATATCTGTTAAAAATCTACCAGACGCCAGACACCCTCCCAGCTCCTACGTTCTCACGGGCAGGTGGGGGAGCCCCTAAGGGGTGCAGGGCACGTGCAAAGGCTTCCTTGAGCACAGGTGCTGCTCAGTAAATACCAGTCAGCCACTATCTCATTTAATCCTAACAACTCCTCAAGGCAGTTAACTATTAATATCCCCACTTATGGGTGAGGAAAACAAAACTTAGCATGGCTCTTGGATTTTGCACAAGGTCACACAACTAGGCAGGGGTAGTGGCCTTGACTGCAAGCAGCTGGACAGCAGAGGCCACATTCTGAGCTCCCACTTTGTGGTGTCTCCAGCGTGGGCTAAGTCATGCAGAATAAGTAGAAATTGCCAGGTTGACAGGTTAGGTAAGGAGCACGTTTCTAGAAGTAGAAACAGAAGGGGCCCGAGGGCAGACATGAGACAGGCGCCTGAGTTCAAGGAGGTGCCCGCGGTGGCTCTGGGGCTAGGGATGATGGAGGAGTAGAGTGAGGAGACGTGAGGTCCAGGTGGGAAGGTCTTTCCCTGCTGGGCCCGAGTCTGGGCTTTGCTCCATGGCGAGGGAAGGGGCCGCCGAAGACTACAGAGCAGTAAGTGGCCAGGCAAGACTCACACCTGGCAGGATGACTTTGACCCAACATGAGGGAACAAGAGAGACAGAGACAGAGACCGAGGGTAGGAAAATCAACACAGGACGGGACGATGAGACACAGAAGGTTTGAGATTTAGTTAGAAAAAGTCAATGAGACTCGGGATGATGAGCGTGGGGAACTGAGTGTGAGAGAGGGTGGGGGGACCCCAGACCTGGGCTTAGCTCGTGGGCCACAGAAAGGCTACTGACACCGACCAAAGGGTGCAGAGCTGGGGGCCCTGGCCCTGGCTACAGCAGAGTCCCTCTGTCCAAGCCCCAGACCAGCTGCATATAGAGTCATGGGGGTGCGGCCAGCTGTGTGCACGTCTTCAAAGTTGAAAACCACTGATGGCCCCACCCCTCATCTTATAACGAGTGTATCAGTCAGAGGGACAAGATAGCAGGAGATGGATAAATATAGATCTCTTATTATTGTATGCGTGTGTATTCTACGTCTATATCAGTATATTCTTAGTAAATACATGTGTTAAGTGATTTGTTTTTAAAAACTGACTCATGATTATAAGGACTGGCAAGTCCAAACTCCACAGGGCAGGCTGTAAACTTGGGCAGAGGTTGGTGCCGCAGCCGGAAGCAACATGGTTTCTCCTCTGGGAACCGCAGTGTTTGCTCTGAAGGTCTCGGCCGACTGGGTGAGGCCCGTCCACGTTAGTGAAGGCAACCTTCTTTACTTAAAGTCTGGTGACGAGATGTTAACCACATCTGTGCGTTATCTTCAGAGCAACAGCTAGAGCGTTTGATGACATCACTGGTACCACAGCCCAGCCAAATTTACACATAAAACCAACCACAGGACAGCTCGGAAAAGTATCTGGACCAAGATGTCATAGCCGGGAGGCACCCGCGCTTGTGCGTCAGGCAAGGCCCTGCAAGGCCCGCAAATGCAACTTCGGTTCATCAGCCAGTAACCCTGGGAGCTACGTAGCATTATTCCCATTTCACAGCACGGGAAACCGTATCTCCAAAAGATTACCCCCACGCCCCCGAAGTTTCACGTGTAAGAAATAGAAACCTGACATTCGAAACCAGGCCTCAAGGCCCCGCTCTGTTGCTGTGCTGCGTGCAGCCGGGAGGAGCCGGGCCGGTCCCGATTCCCTCCTCGCGGGGCAAGGAAGGTCCTGACTGCAGCTCCATGACTGGAAAGAGGGAAAAAGAGGAACAGAGTAGAAACCTGGTGATTATTCATTAATACAGCCTAAAGCTGCACTGCTGTGGTCCTTTCTACAGTGACTCCGGTAAACATGTGAAGAATTTTACTTTACAAAATGCCTCTCTTGCTGTTCCCTTTAAAAAACTTTCCGAGCATGAACAAGCATTTGCTTACAGCTTGTTAATTACTCGTCAAAGGAATCAGGCAAGGAGAGTTTTAATGTCTTAGTAGCTGATGTTGATTGAAAATCAATCACAAATTAGGGTAGGATTTCCATCTCTGAGACGGTTACATAAGTCAATAGGGAAATGTGTTTAGATTTTGGAAGATTCTATTTTCAGACAACTTTTGTGATGACATCATTTCCGTGAAGTCAACACTTGAGCCATGAAATCGCATCTAAAAATGGAAAATGTCTAACTGCGCCGTTCCGTTCCGTCAGGACATTTCGTGCATCTTCTAAAACAGGAGCAGTGTTTGGGGGTATTTTAAGTGAACAAAATGACCATCAAATAAGCAGTAAAACACGAAGCAACCTCTGCTACAGTGAAAAGGATCTTCGTGCTAATTAGTTCTTCAATCCTCCTTCCCAGCCCAGGGGCCACAGTCTACAGAGAGCTCCATCCGAGGTGACAGAGAGCTCTCGCCAGGAATCCTTCAGCCGCTGCAGGGACGCAAGGGGGCCAGGCCCCGTCCTGCAGGGTGACGCCAGCCCGGGCCCCGCGGTCCTGCAGGAGCAGCAGGCTTTGCCACGGAGGCTCTCAGGCGTGGCACCCCCGCCTCTGCTGCCATCCCGGCGCGATGGTGAAGGGTGGGGAGGTGGGAAGCGTCCCTGCTGTCTCCTCTTCTGCCCACCCGCAACCTCGCCTTGGTCCCTACTTCCCACACCCTTGGGGTCAGCGCGTGATCAGGCGGCCACCTAGACTGGCAACCAACCTGGGTTTGTGGCGTCTCTCGTGCGGGCAGGTGCTCTGCTACGCACAGTGACAAAATCAAAGACTCCACGTGAAAACGCATTCCAAAAGGTCATCGCAATGTAAATTAGCTTGTCCCAGAAGAAATCCAGACCGTGAGTCAGAGAGAAAACACTGAGGCTGAGGACAGTGGAAAAAGTGTCCCAGGGATCAGATGGGGCGAAGCCCGGGAGGAGCAGGCTCTGCAGGACAGAGGCTGGCGGGGTCACCCTGGTGAAGAGAGGGAAGACGCCACAGCACAGACACAGAAAGGCCAGGGCACGCACGGGCAAGAAGTCGCCCGTGTCTGTTGCTCTCCTGTCTCTGTCTCTCACTGCGTCCCGCTGCATTTTACAGACGCGGAAGCTGTGCTGGCCTCCAGGAGTTACTTACGGGAGCGGAGTTTCATGTGCTAAACCTGCTGCCGCGTTCCCTCAGGGAGACACCCCCGGGCAGACGGGCGCCCAGAGGACGAACAGCCTCTGCCATCCACACAGCGGGCAGACAGCGCCCACATAACCCAGAGTGACACCTGCCTCCCACGCCTTCCCCAGGCCCCGGCTCCTTCTCCAGCCGTGACTACCACAAACCAGCCTGGCCTGTCCCAAGCCCCAGCTGACACGGGGACGGCAGGCCGCCTGGGTCACACGGTCACGCAGGAATGCCGCTGCCTGGCTGTGTGCATCGTGTGCTCAAGGAGACGCAGCAGCGGTGACGGGCCCAGCTGCAGGGGTGTCAGGCGGCATCAGGAAAAGGATCCATCATGGGAATCGTTATCAGGACGCCATTCGTATCGCCTGGTGAGGGGCACAAGCGCTGCTGGGGACACAAAGCGCTGCCAGGACCTTCCCTGTCACCCTCACGGGCGCGGCCCACGCAGGGGCAGGGAATAGTTCCGATGGCTGACCACGGGGTGGAAGACGGGGGACTTCAGTTCCAGTTTGGGAGTACATGCATCACTTTGCGCTGTTAACCCCAAACATCAGCGCTGGCTTTTCTGAACAAAAGCACAGAAGCGTGGACGGAAACGGCAACTGTGTGCGCCGTCGCTGCTGCTACTGTGGTTTTGGTTTAGTTTGTTTCCGTCCTGGCTCAAAGGCAAAGCTCGGTTTTGGTGGGAAAATGAAATTTGACCACATGTGGGAAACATGTGTCCTTATTCCCATGTTATCATTTTAATAAGAAATTCCATTTTAATAATATTCAATGCTTAGAAACATAAAAGGAACATCTCCAAATATCACAACGGCTAATTTCCTATCGACGGCGGGCCTTTGGGCGGGACTTCTCTGAAGGTAACATCAGGCTCTCCGGGGAGACTCTCTTCAGGGCTGTTAGCTATTAAGGAAATGTGGGCAGACCAAGGTGTGGCATGTCAAAGTGCTCTGAATGTAAGAGTGACAAAAAGGTAAAGAAAAGGCTCAGGCCCCAGGGCACGAATTCCTAAAGACATTTCAGTATCGCTGGGATGTGCTGCTTCCCCGAGGAGGAACCTGTCGCTCTGCCAGCCTGTTCCGATGATGAGGAGATCCTGCCCCGTCTCTCTTAAATATGCAAACACTCCGCCCATGAGGCCCCCAACCCAGTCCCCAGCTCTCTGGAGGAAGCTCAGTTCCTGCTTCGGACACTCAGCGGAAACGCACGCCTCCTCGGCCACTCTGCTGCCTGCACGTCTGGGCGACTGGCCCGGCCCCCTTGAGACAGACATGACCTTGTCCCCAGCTGTTGTCTTCTGCTTAACCCGGGAGTCCAGCCTCACTGGTGTGGCAACTGTGGCCACACCCACGTGCAAGGGCCAGTTACCCTCTGTGTGGCGCCTAGACTGCTGGACAGACCTCAGTGGCTCTCGAACGACTGTGTGCGGGGGTCATTTCCACACTCACCGTTCTTCCCCATTTATTCGAATCAGCTTAGGCACTGTTAAGAGGCTCTGCAATAACATGCTAGTGTGCTTTACCTACTAAAGAAGGAAAAGCAACACGCAAAAACGTTCCCAATGGCAGTCCCAAAATATTGCTCCACTGAGCTACCTCTCCTGCCCCACTTCATCACCCCAAAAGAGAGCTCATAAAAGGAAAGCAGAACCCAAGCCCCTTTGTATCAGACATCAAACAAGTAGTGGCATTCTCTCTTAGATTTACATGACTATATTATTAATTAATTAAGCACTCCACAAATCTTTTAATTAAGTGTCTACTCTGTTGCCAGGAATTATTCTGTGCAATTTATCCCAGAAGCCTTAAAGGGAAAACAAAAATTCCCTGACAGAGTAATCATTTCTAACAGCGAGTGGTTCCTGGGAACGTGGGAACTCCTCAGGGAAGCACCTCGGTGCCTCCCTCGTGTCACTGTTTGGGTGATCGCGTCGGGAAGTGTTTAGTTCCAGGCGTCCTTGGTGGATCAGAGGGAGAGCGTCAGCCAGCAGCACCAAGGCCGGGGATGCGGGTCCCCCCGGCATCAGCCTCACGGGATCTGAGAGAGACGTGTCCCCCTGCCCACATTTGGGGGACGGACCCCTCCAGGAGGCAGGTCCACACCAGGGTTTTACCCCAGGGCCCCCAGCAGAGCCCCGGGAAACGGGTTCCCACCGGTCACTCGCTGCCCAGGGCGGCACTGGCCCCCGCCTGCGTCTTCTGTGTGGAGCGAGGAGGGTGAAGACACCCATCTGGGGCTGTGAGGCTCAAACTAGGCAACGGCTGCGGAAGTGCTTTGCGAACCCGTCAGACCTTTGGAAGCAGCCCCAGCCTGGAGCCGCCTGTGAGCTGGGAAAGAGGAAAGGGGATTCCAGAAATGATCCCGGAAGGTAGGGGGCTGAGGAAAGGGGTGGATGGTGGGATGTGAGATGGGAACCAGCAGAGAGCGAGCTCAGCCACTCCCGCCACCTGGCACCCAGGGCTCGGAGCAGTGTTGGATGGAGCAGGTGTGCCCCGGTCACTGCCGGGCAGGGTACGAATATCACTTTCTTCACTCGTGGTGGAAGAGCGAACGGCTGCATATTAGATCGTGAAAGGTAGACAGGATTATAAACATTCCTGAGCATGTCCTGCAACCCCTGGTGGCACTTTCCTCACACCCTTCCCCCAGGGCTGCACTCAGACATGAACTCTGCAACTCGGTGAGAAAGAGTATCTGCTAGACCCGCGGGCCCCAGCCCCCTGGCCGTGGACCGGTACCAGACTGTGGCCTGTGAGGGACCGGGCCGCACAGCAGGAGGTGAGTGGTGGGTGAGCCAGCAAAGCTCCGTTGTTATTTACAACCGCCCCCCACGGCTGGCATCACCAGCCAAGCCCCGCCTCCTGTCAGGTCAGCAGTGGCGTTAGTTTCTCATAGGAGTGGGAACCCTACCGTGCACTGCGCATACGATGGATCCAGGCTGCAGCTCCTTATGAGAATCCGATGCCTGAAGACCTGAGCTGGAGCTGGGGTGGTGATGCTAGCGCTGGGGAGCGGCTGCAAACACAGATCATCATTATTAGCAGAGAGGTCTGACTGCACTGTAAATGTAATGCGCTTGAATCATCCAGAAACCATCCCCGCCACCAGTCAGTGGAAAAACTGTCATCCATGAAACCGGTCCCTGGTGCCAAAACGGGTGGGGACCGCTGTGCTAGACCACGTGCAGGGACTCTCTCACGGAATTTCACAATCGCACACGAGAGCGGGCCCCTCTCATGCAGACCTAGCGCGAACCAGTGGAATACATCACACCCAGGCCCCCGTCCCCAGGCGGTTCAGCGTTCCTGGGGCTTTTATTCCAAGTGATGAACGGCCACCTGGCAGCCATCTGTGAGGTGGCACCAAGTCACTCTGAACACTGTGGCTTCAGAGGCACCGCAGGAACCTGTTGCTACGAGCGTGTCATGAGCTCCCGTGTTCACTCCACAGCAGGGTTCGATGACACTCCCGGCAGACCCAGTGTGGATGGCGGGGGGTGGGGGGTGCACAACACAGGCCTTTGCCAGCCTGCTCCTGGTACAAGGGTAGGTGCAAGGGCCATCGAGCATCATCTGGTCCCACTCCCTCACCGTGCAGGAAGAGACCAGGAAAGTTTTCAGTATTGACCACAGTTGCCTGCTGGTCGGGCAAGGCTTGAACAAGACTCCCAGCCTCCGCATTCGGACCACTGTGCTCTCTGACACACTTCGATCTCTCTGTTTAACCCCCTGTGAGGGATGTTCTCCTCACTTTATGCACGGAGAGATGAATTAGTGAGTACAATATAAACAAATAAATACGTAAATAAAGCACTTCCCAAGCTGGACATTACCAGTAAATTCAAAGTAAAGAATGTGTCTACTGATACAAAAAAAAAAAAAAAATACAGACAGACAAATGCAGACTGTGAGCACAGCAACACAAAGGCACAGTTTTAACTGGGCCCCGATCGAAGAGTTTAGCTCCCTGTGACAGTTCAACCAATTGGTAATCTACTCATATTCATGGCAATTCAACCCGCAGCGAGCACCGTTTACTATCTTGTGACGTATCACAGTGGGGAACACGACAGCTGAGATAAAAACACATAAAGAGTATTCTCTGCCCTCAGGTGGCCTGGGCTTCTAGCAGAAACTGCAGGTGGAGGCACAAGCAGGCCTGCGGTAGTGAGACGTGCAGGTAGATCTAGTAGGTGTCAGGACGGGTGGCCCGTCAGAAATAGGACCATGGGTACCGGCTGTAGGCCTTGGGCAGATCCAATAACCTTTTCCAGACCTCAATGCCTTCATCAATAAAGTTAAGGAATTTCAATTTCTTAATAAGGTCACCTCTGGTTCTGAGAGTCTCTGTTCTGTCTGATCTCAAGGAGGACTTCCTTGATGAGATGGGACTTGGGAGTTGCACGGGACGAAGGGTACGTCACAGTCTTTGCCGAAGCCCCAGGCTTGGGATCCACCGAAGACAGTCTCAATGATACCTGCATGTTCTCACTTACAGGTGGCGGGTGAGCGGGCGTGCACCTGGTCACACAGAGGGCCGTCATGGACACCAGACACTCAGGAGAGGGAGGGTGAGAGCGCAGGAGGAAAAATTACCTGCTAGGTGCAACGTGCACTATTCAGCTGACAGGCACATTACAAGCCTAGATGTTTCCACTATACAATTCATCCATGCAACAACAAAGTAAAATCTGTACCACTAAACCTATTAAAATAAAAACGAAACAAAACAGTTCTGAGACCTTATTCTGTGCCCAACCTTATTTCCAGCATTGTTTAGAACGTTAGAAAAGATGTTCAAGGAGTTTATTGTTTTGAGCACTTGCCGAGTCTTTCAAAAGAGTTTGAAGAACATCATCCTAGATCATAATTCAGGAAAGGAAGAGATTAGGTTTGGCTGAAGTAATTGAAAAGACTTGGAGGGAAAAAAACAAGGCTTCTGTGATCCTGGCAAGAGCCACGACATCTGCATCCCTTGAGAGGAGGCGTGGCTGGTCCCAGCAGCAGCGAGGCAGGTGACCAAGGTGAGGCCAGCGGCCACACTGCCTGCGGCAGAGCCCGTTAGCGTAGCTGCGATTTTAGACACTGTAAGACCCGGTGACGCCTGTTCAACGCACAGTCCCGCTTCAATGAGTCAGGAGGAGCAGAGTTGTCTCCACAAAGAGAAGAGGAGAGAACATTCCAGAGCCTTCACTTCTTGTGACACGTATAAAGATATTTTTATGGTAAGACTAATATTAAAATGTCACTTCCAACAAAAAAGGAAAAAGAGGAGATGAAGTGAAGTCCACCCGTCGTGCTGGGAATCGAGAGCGTGGCAGATGGAGAACTGACGGTGGTGCCAGGCGAGGCTCGGTCACCAGCCTGATCCAGACCCGTTCTCACGAGCAAGGGCCATGCACCCGGCCGCGCCCCAGGCCAGACCCCAGAGCCCTCGGGAGCGTCCCAAGTGCGCAGGGACAGGGAAAAACGACATGCGAATGGTAAGTTCCGGAACCGGGTTGTGTAAGCGCCGCAGGCTGTGACCACAAGGCGAACACAGTAGCTGCCCGTGTCTGTGGTTTCGCTGTCGTGGTTTCAGTTACCCGCGATCAACCCCAGTGTGAAAACAGGCGATGAAAGTACAAGGAGATATTTAGAGAGAGAGAGAGAAAGGCCACATTTACATAACTTCTATTACGGCATACTGGTATCACTGTTCGGTGTTATTGTTACTGTTGTTACTCTCTCACTGTGCCTGGCTGACGAATCGAACTTCACCATAGGCACGTATGTACAGGAAAACCACAGTACACATGTACAGGGTTCATTCAGTGCTATCTGCAGTGTTAGGCATCCATCGGGGGAGAGGTCTTAAAACACGCCCCCCGCAGAAAAGAGGGGACTGCTGACCTTGCATGAAATGACACCCCTGATCTAAAGTAGAGAAACAAGATGCAGAATAGTGTGTGCAATTTGCTGCCATGTATGTAAAAAGGGAATGTATGTATGTGTGTAATTATATATGAATATGTACAAATACAGTCTCTCAAAGGATCTATCTATCTTTGTCTACCCACCTACTTACCATGGGGTGCCTCTAGGAAGAGAGATTATCTTTTCCCTTAGATCCTTTAGGACTGCAGTCCCCAAGCCCCTGGCCATGCAATGGTACCAGTCCCTGGCCTGCGAGGAACCTGGACACACAGCAGGTGAGTGAGCGAAGCTTCGCCTGTGCTCACAGCCACGCCCCCCCACTCACCTCGCCGCCTGAGCTCCGCCTCCTGTCAGGTCAGCAGCGGCCGGCGTGACACTACTGGCAGGAGAACAAGCTCAGGGCTCCCACTGATTCCGCATCATGGTGAGTTGCACAATTATTTCATTATATGCTACAACGTAACAATAACAGAAACAAAGCGCACGATACGTGTAATGCGCTTGAATTGTCCCAAAACCATCCCCTCCCTAGTCCATGGTAAAATTGTCTTCCACGAAACCAGTCCCTGGTGCCAGAAAGGTGGGGACCGCTGCTTTCAGACCTTTTGAGTTTATCCATACCCACATATTATCTATTTTTTAAATAATTTTTCAAATGAAGTTTGAGAGTCTAGTAGGCTTCTAGTAATTTGGCTGAGATGAAGCCTCCTCGTTAAAGCTGGATATTAACGACTTTCTGGAGTTTTTGATTAGTCCGAACCCTGAGCCGTGACCCGGCAGTCCCCACTCACCCCGGGGACATGTGCTCTCTGACCCCGCTGCACACCTAGAACCACGGATAGTGCCAAACCCCACACGCATGTGCTGTGTATTGGTATGCACATACATGCCAATAATAAAGTTTAACTTATAAGTTAGGCACAGTAAGATATTAACAATAATAATAAAATATTAATATAGCAATTATAACAATATACTGTAATAAAACTCTCTCTCTCTCTCAATATCTCACTGCACTGTACTCACCCACTTCCAGACCAGGGTTGACCGCAGGTAACCGAGACCAGGGAAGGGGAAGCCGAGGGTAAAGGCGCCACTGCGCGCGCTGGGTCAGCTCAGGCTGCCGTCGCGAAGCACCATAGACGGAGCGGCATAAACGACAGAATGTACTTCTCTCTGTGTGGACACTGGAAGTCCAAGATCAAGGTGCTAGCAAGGAAGGTTTTACCCTGAGGCCCATTTGCTCATCTTGTAGGCGGCTGCTACCTCACCAGGTGTCCACATGGCCTCTTCTCGTGCGTGCTCGGGGACAGGGGGGAGACAGAGAGACAGAGACAGAGAGAGATCTCCTCTCTTCCTCTTCTTATAAAGCCACTCATTCTATAGATTAGGGCCCCATCCTGTGACCTCATTTAACCTTCACCGCGTCCCTAGAGGCCCCGTCTCCAAATACAGCCACGCCAGGGGCCAGGGCTGCAGCCCGTGAACGTTGGGGGAACACAGTTCCATCCACAGCGGTGCACGTGAAGCCCTCGTTGTTGTTAATAGCACATAGTATTCCATCGTATGGCTGTCACAGTGATAATTTGTTTTAATTTCCTCTTTGATATAAAAAGTTTTCAACAGAGATATCTTTAATCTTGACTGATAGAGCTCTTTTGTCTTCTAGTTTCACTAGTACATTTTAGTTTCATTGCATTGTGGTCAGAAAAATTTATCTGTGCTATGATTTTGCAACATTTTTTAAGTTTTCCTTGTAGCCTTAGTGATTTATCATTTTGAGGAATTATTCCCTGAGCATCTGAAAAGATGTGCTCTCTCTGTTTAAGGTATAGACCTCAATGTGTATCCGTCAGATCTGTCTCTCTTCTTCCAACCACTTGGTCTCCCACAGACCAAGTTTAAGATTTATCCTTAATGTGCTTCTATTTCTCCTGTGTGTTTTGCTTTAGGAATGCTAATACTATGCTATTTGGTACATATGGTATTTGGTGCATAACGGTCCCTCTTTTTCTCGGATAATACTTTCAGCCCTGACTGCAACTTTACCTTATAAGGTTTTTACTCATCCTTATATAAAAAAAAAAATCGACAGCCACTAAGAAACTGATTTCGTTTTATCTGACTTTACTTGTTTTAAATTTGAATAGCCACGATGTCCCGTGGCTTCTCTGCTAGACAGCACCGCATTAGATGCTACCCCTGACACGTACTATGAGCCGCGCACGGTGGCTCAAGTGTCTGCGTCTTCGTGATGAGAGAGGGCAGGTGGAGTGTGACTGCGTGTGCCCAAGCCCCGTCCTGCCCCTGAGAGTCTCTGGGAAGCTTACTCCATTTCTTTGTGCTCAATTTCCTCATCTGTAAGATGTATCTACTATTGGTTTGAAGAGTAAATGAATTAGTATCCACAAAACAAAATTAAAGCCGAGTCTGGCCTAGGGTAAATGCTATTTGTATAAGCTAATAACATCGCCACCCTCCTCATCCTCATCCTCATCCTCTGCTCACCGTCCGCCCGCATGCGTCAGGGCAGCACTCTGTTTCTCACGGTCTTCGTCACTGACCTCACGTACGTCTGTGCACGTAACACCTGGTCTGTCGCCTTTAAAGACTTGTTCCGACCCCAGCGTATAAACACTGTTAAGGTTATAAAACTTACACTATACCCTGCCTTCGATCTCTTTTCTCCCCCCGAGTGTTTTTAGTCATTTTGTTTCCAAAATTTTGTTTTCTAAAACTTACTTCTAGTTGGGCAACCATAATGATGACCACGTCTTTTGTTTCTACTCGGTACTAGCGTTAAATGAATTCAACGCTCACCGTTAATCTAGTCTTAGCTTCGTCACCCTCCCTTTGATTGACATTTGTCCTTTACTAGTGCCTTTAAGGACAACCTGCGGTATGGCCCATGGGAATTATATTATCTGAGTTCCCAATGTCACAAAAGCATTTATCTGTTTCCTGTTAGCCCTAAATATCGGTCCGGCTGTGTTTGGCTTCTCTGCCACCATGTAAAATACTACCCCAGATTCAGAACCACCCCATGTTGTCATGCTTGCAAATCTGCGCACCAGGAGCTTGGAGAAGCCCTGAGGGGGTGATTCTGCTTTGGTCTTCGATGTCCAGAACATCCGCCGAGCAAACTCATGTGGCTGGGCTGGAGCGTCCTCCTCCAAATGGTGGGCCCGCTGCCCAGAGCACACCTGGTTTCTCCAGAACAGTGGTCTCTGGGGAGGCACCCCCCCCCCAATCTGGTGTCTCAGGCTCCATCAGGGAGGAGTCCCCAGGCAGAGCCTCATGGCTGACCTCAAGGGAACTTACGCCAGACCTTGCCGCTGAAGTAGCCGCCATAACACTAGCCATAGCAGACTTGAGATACTTTCTGTGCCGTGTTTTCATTTCTCAGGTAACCTGTGGGCCTCCCTTCCCTTCTAGCATTGAAAACCACTATGAATGAGTCTGAGGATGGCCACACTTCGTACTCTTTAGTGGGTTGCATCTTTTTCCTAGATCCTAAAGGATTCTTTCTTTGTATCGATATGCAGTGTCACTTTAAGGCTATATTGCAGATTGTTTACTCCATGTCAATTTTTTTGAATGTCATGGTATGCTTTCAAATTACTCAGTTTTTCTAATTCTGGAACACTTTCTTGAATTATATATTTATAATGTACTTAATATTAATGTCATTTTTCTTCTTCAGAGATACCAATAACGTGTATGATATATCTTTTTCCTGCCATCTCTCATCTTTTCATTTGCATTTCACTTTGCTTATTTCTTCTCAATCCCATCTTCCATGTTCCTTGAAGTGACTTTATAAGCTTTTCTTCTTTCTGAGGCTTCCAGCTTGACTTTCCTACCTGTGATAGTTTTATAGTTTTACTCAATTCGTTCCTGAAGTCTGGCAACCTACAGTTGATTATTCTCTGCCACTAGACGTTTTACCATGAGCTCTCACATCTTGTATTTGTGCTCTTGTTTTACAGAAGTAAATTGCTTTCTTGGTTTTAAAATTCATGATTATATGTTTGGTCACAGTTGTTGTTTGCCTCTTGGCAATATTTTTCAAATAAGAGCTTTCACTTGCCATGCTCAACCTATTAATTTAATACATTTCCCTTTGGGTGCTTTAAAATAGACCTTTTACATTATAATTTATCACTGAACAAGAGGATGTGTTTCTAGATGCCATTTGATGAAGCCACATACGATAGAAAATCCAAGACCATATTCCATGCAAGCAGGAATTCTCCTGTTGTCTAGGGTAAATTCACATGTGTAAATTTGCTTGGATTAACTGGTTCCAGTCAGTCAAAGTGGCCCTGCAGGGCTGCTCCTAATGCAGAATTTCTCTCCACCCTGCCTTACCAATATACTGAATTTTTTGTTTTACAAATATAGCTTACTGCATAATTCTTCAATTTATTCCTGCCTTATCTGCTGCTGGAGACTTAAGGCAAACTGCACCCAGGAAACACCTGCTCTTGGTCCAATCATTTTCTTCTCTCGTTCCAGACAAATGGCTGTTGGTTTCCCCCTGGGATAGGTCGCTTTCTCTGGCAGGCACGGCTCTGCCCGCGTTTCCGAGATCTGCAGCTGTGGGTGTTCTCCCGAAAGTCTTCCCGAGCCTCTCTGTGACCTTCTCTCTCCTTGGCAGCCGTCCCTCGTATATTGTGTTTCAGGCTTACAGATGTCTCCTGATTTTGTTGTAAAGACAGCATTTGCATTTTTCATTCTCATTCTTCTTGCTGCTTTTGGGTGATCTTCAACAGGGTAAGATGGAAAATACCATCTTTACATAGCTAACTCTAAGCCGGAATCTCTCAATAAATTCTGAATACATTTTTGAATGAAAATAGGCAAAAGGGTAAAAATGAGACACGCGGAGGTCTGAAAACCTCCAGGAGCACGAACGGGCGGAGGCTGAGCCTGTGCGGGGCAGCAGGCCAGATGCCTGGTGGGTGAGTCTGGGGAGAGGCCCCTCCCCGGGGACCGGAGCTCAGGGAGCAGCCAGCGGCCCCAGAAGCTCTGCCGAGATCAAGTGCAGCCACTCAGGGGCTTAAAATGTGCTATGATGATCTCACCCCAAAGCGGCTAAAAACCACGTCCTCACAAGGACAAGAGGCCAACCACCAGCACGAGCCTGTCGAGGGACCTCCAGACCGCAATGCTCTGAGCTGTCTGCCCCGGCACCCCGCTGTCGACAGACGGATGGGAGCAGGCACCTGCACTTACAATTTTCCTTTCTTTACTTTTTAGTGAACCTCTTTTTAGAAATAAGTTACAGCCTCCCCGCTTTCTTAGAGTAAAGAAAAAAAAAATACTTTCTGCTTTACTTTGTTCACACTCAGGCCGGCTACAGGGGAGTGAAGACCCAAGAATGACCAGATTGATTCAGGAGTAAACACATACAAGTCAAAGCCGTGCGTGCACCACCGCAAGCACGCGTGTGCACGTGCACGTGCGTGGGGGCGGGAAGGACACTGCGGCCTCTGCCCACGCGGTGGCCCTCGCTGACCACGTCACCCGCCCCTGACCTCTGTCTGCTCGAGAGGACGCAAGTGATGGAAACAGCGTCCTGTGAGCAGGTCGGATCCGCGGACGGCGGACAGACAGGGCCGGAAGGAGCCCAGTCCGGGGACAGAGGCAAGGAGGGGGTGGGATGGAAAGTGAAGAGTCCCAAATGACAAGTTAAAGAAAAAACACCCAAATGGCTCAGGCAGCACAGGTTTTAGAGAGCCTACCCCATTTTTCTTACTATTTGTCTAATTATTCCTCTATTACACCGGCATCCTCCATTTTAGAGACAAGTAAACTGAGGTAAGAAATCAGCAAGGACACGCGGCTGTCCTTCCCGGGCCAGAAACGAGATCTGAGCTTTCACGCTCATCGTGCGCGTCTCGACTCCACCACACCATACGCTCCTGATGCATAATTAATACGAGGAAATGTATCATCCATTTTCTGTTATTTCTGATTCCCAGGTGGCTCCATAATGAATTTTTTCCAAAGAACGTCTCCATCTCTGAGATGGATATTATCCAAAACATCCCACCAGCCTTCTAGGTTTACCTGCAGGGAAAGCCGGTGCTGGGGCTTCGCGGCTGCAGGGAAGGGCTTCCTGTGTCAGGAAACAAAATGGGAACTGGCACCTCGCAAGAACCAGATGCGCTCTGACCCAACGTGGTTCCTGCGAATGTCACTACGGGGCCAAGAGCAGGCACCTGCAAGTGTCTCATGACAAATGACACAGTCCCGCCTCCCTGGGTGACTCGCCGCGGCAACTTCGCTCCTCAGAGACTCATTCCACTCTGTCCACCTCAAGTTTCCTGCTAAGAGGTGCCAGGACCCCACCTGGACTCTAAATTATGAATAAATTCTAGATTATTCTTTTAGCTGATGAAACAATATGCCTGATTTCTGATTTTTCATAAAGGGCATTCTTTGAAGCCAATTTGTTCAAGGACAGCCCTACGAACAAAAAGTACGAGAGAAAATAAAAGGCATATGTTACTTGACATTCTAGTTATTCAATGATAGAGGAAAATGCCGGTAGACACCATCATTCATAAAATATTACATACGTTAGGTTTCTCATGGAAACTAAGCTGTCGTTGCCAAAGGTAATTATACTCAGGTTGGTTTTTGTTTCGAAATAATTTGTTTGTTGTTTATGCACTGTGGGAAAAGTGACATCAGAAGCCACCAGTGAGGGCAAATGCACCTCTGCTAATGCCGACTCCTCTCTGGTCTGCGGTTCCTCCCTCTGAAGCAGCGTGGACCGCGCTCACACCTAACATCCCACAGACAACGTCTGAGGCTCCAGGACGCGCTGGGAGTGAGCCAGGCCCGGCCGCTGCTGCTCCGCCTAGCTCAGCACCTGGACAGAGGACGCAAACGCTTCGCACCTGCAGTCCTGTGATGCCTCCACTGATAAGGTATGAAGGAAAGCAAACCCAATTAAGATCACTTCTTTATCACACTCCCAAGTTCACACAAGTCCTCTCCGCACACAGACCCTACGTGAGAATTCTAGACTTCCGGGCACTGACGGAGGGATGGCCATTATCTTGAAACAGGACTGGTTCCTCTAGGAAAGTGACCGGACCATCCAAGGACAGACTCTTTTATGGTTTCTTCCTGGAACAAAACTGAAAGTGAGAGAAATGCTCCTCTTACCATCAACTAATATAGGGAAAACTGTGGCTTCTTCACCCCGAAACACAAAATTTAATCACCTGCTGATTCTTAAAGACCAAGTGCCCCATCGCCGCGCTAATCTGGTTATACAATGAGCACCGGCACTTAGGTTGCACAGTCGAGCTTTTGACATAAATTATTTGAGGCCATATGTATTTTATCTTGGTTGATTCAAGAAATTACAAGTGTCCTAATACTTAGTGACAGAAGCTGACATATCAAAGGATTCACAGGAACATAAACAAAAAATAAATCACCAGCCACTGCCCCTCCCAGATCTAAATTCCTCATTTTACAAAGACCATATAATCCTTTCATTTTCAAACAAATACCACTGCATCATTGTTATTCTAGCATAAGCCAGCATAAATCTTACGACGAGAGCATGTTTAATGTGCTTTTTATAGCCCGGCTTGCAGGGCTCCTGCCTGACATCATACCAGAGCAGAGTCGGCGGGGATTACGCGTGTCAGCCCATCAATTGGTGGCAGTTGCCACACAAAGGATCTACCTGAGAACTCACCGCAGGAAACTATGCACTATATTTCTCTGCCTTGTAAAAGGAGGAATAAAAAAACAGCTATTAAATTAATTGGCACTAAAAGCATGTAGAAGTTATCTAATCTATTAATTTTTAGTTTAATATTAACTCCAGTGTCTGCTATGACATGCATTTGACCTGCTCGAGGAGGCGGCTCCCTGCTTCAATCTTTGAAGGGAGACAAGGGGCTGGAGCAGAGAGGAGATGGCATTCTTTCACTCTGACCTTGTATTCGAAGACTGTGTTTGCTCTTAGACAAGTATTGACTTTATGCGAGGCTGGTCCCCTTGAGCCTGATGCAGCATGTTCCTCCGTAAATTTTAAAGGGCCACAGGTTCGAGAGGCAGCTTTTAACTCTCAGACATTTGAAAAAGTTAAGGTGATACCATCATTCTTCAAAGGAGAAGAAAGCATTAGTTCTCAGGCAAGGATCGCCCAGGGCTGCTCCACGGGACGGACAAGGCAGAGTCCCTGGGTCTTTTTGTTTCCCATGTCCCCCTAATTTCTGTTTAATCATAACCATAGAAAAAAAACACTTAAACTTTCTATCCAGCATTCCAGGAACGATGTTGAGTTCTGGAAGAAAAGTCACAGCAATAACCACCAATCAGTTTCCCTAGGCTTTCAAAAGATGTGTCCAAACCCATCGGTAGCCCTCACAAGGAGAAAGGTGAAGATCTATCAAATTGCCTGGAAAACATTTGATGGCCAAGGACTTCCTGTGGGGTCATCTCAGGTACTCGGATGAAAACGAACGGCCCCTCTGCCAAGGCGCCCGAGTGGCGGTTCTGTGCTATCAAATCGGATCCTGGCTGGGGACAGGCAGTTTCTTACGCTTTGACTCCTGGATTTCGGAGTCCCGGGATGGTGGGTTCCCAGTACAGCAAAGGACGTGGAGTGTCTTTGTGAAACGAAGCCATCAAGTGGGCATCTTCGCCAAGGGATTATACGGCTCTCCCATTGAAAACGTTCTCCAGCTGCTGACTATAGACCAAAGCCACAGGACGCGCTCGGGAGCACAGAAGAGACAGTCCGACGACCCACAAGGCGCCTCACTGCCCGTTTCAGGACAGAAGGAAAGAACTTTCCTGTTCTTTGGAATGAGGCAACCGCTGACCTTCCAAACAGGCAGACGGAGGCTCTCGCTCCAACCCGCCCTCCGTGAGGACAGTCGCGGGGTTGCTCTGAGAGGCCGCCTAGCAATTGAGGACCGCCTGTCGGACAGGCTGTGACCTGTTAGAAGTGTCTGTGACCTCCTTCCCGGCAGCAGTCTCTACTGGGGGAACGCTTCAGGCCCCCGTGAAAATGGGTCGGTGATGACGGGTGGGAGGCCCCCACAGAACCGCCCCCGCATCGGGGAGCCGGGTGCTCTGCACGCACCGAGCTGCGGCCCGAACCCCGCCGGCCCCAGTGGAGCCGCACAGCTGGACACACGCCATTGGTCTAAAATGTTTTACCAGCCAACACTGGGCTCCAACTGCCGCACGTGGCATCGTGTCTTTTTGTGAATGTGTTTTAGTTCTAAATGTCAGACCTACGGATCGAACTGCGCAGTATCTTCCTCTGGCAAAGTGGAGGGTGCCGGAGCTCACCACGGACAGAAACCCGCTGGCCCGCGATAGGCCATGGTCCTGAGGACGCAGAGGACTGTGCGAGAGACCCCCCCCCCGCCCCCCCGGGAAGCCAGAACCACTTCCCCGTGCCGCCTCCGCCCTCCCACTCTCGCGGCTGCGGAGCCACCACTCCGGGCTGCTGCGCTCCGCGTCCCTCGGCCGGTGCCCCGGCGCACCTCCCTTCCCGCCCGTGTCTACATTTCGTCTGGCATCAGCCTTGGAGTGTGTGAAACGCCCGACACTCCAGCGCCGGTGTGTGGACCATCGCGTCAGAGTCAGGTGGCCGGAAGAGGCTGTGCAGGGAGGGGTGACTGAGCCCCAGATGAGCGCGTGGACTCGGTGCTCCTGTTCTTACGTGATCTTTTTGCTTTATGTCGTTATTTATGCACGACATTGTACATCTAATGGTGACTAGCATGTGTCGAGTACAAAATGCCAGGTATTATGCTAAGCCTTTTACATGGACTACCTCATATAACCTTATAAAAGATAATAGTATTGGCCAGGTGTGGTGGCTCACGCCCGTAGTCCCAGCTGCTCAGGAGGCTGAGGCAGGAGGATCACTTGAGCCCAGGAGTTGGAGGCTGCAGTGAGCTGTGATTGTCCCACTGCACTCCAGCCTGGGTGACAAAGTGAGACCCTGCCTCTAAATATAAATATAAATAAATAAATATATATATGTATGTATGTATACAAACACACACACATAATCCCCACGTTTTAGGGAAGACTTTAGTGAAGGAGGTTAAATAACATATCCAAAGTGACTCAAGCCCTGGTCTTTCTGGCCTAGAGCCTGAGATCCTAACCAGCAGGTGACGTTGCCAGGGGCTGATGACGTGTTGCGCATTGGACGCCGGCCGCGGTGGCGGCCACTGCTCTGCGTACGACTTCAGATGGACCCCCAGGGCCAGCCGCAGGTGCTGGGACGTGCCACGGTTTGCCCTCTGTGGGCATCTTATTCCATGTCACTGAGTGTATCACGCCCTTCGGCTCCTCCTGAAAGGAAACGTCCCTCTGCCTGCTCTGCTGCTGCGGCCGGGCGTCTGTCGGCATTTCTGGCTCCAGTCCACGCGGTCGGCACCGGGCTCCAGAGTTCTACGGGGTTTCCTCGGCCCCACTCCTGGCGGCCAGCCCAGCCAGCTGCCCGGCACGGCGTGGAGCACACCTCGCTGGGAGGAGCAGGTGCTTCGCCCCCGTGCCGCTGTGATGCACGTTCCTGCCCATCTGTGACCCTGCAGGTCCTGGGGAAGCTGGATCAGATGTC
This sequence comes from Cheirogaleus medius, assembly GCA_008086735.1. Classification (NCBI taxonomy): domain Eukaryota; kingdom Metazoa; phylum Chordata; class Mammalia; order Primates; family Cheirogaleidae; genus Cheirogaleus; species Cheirogaleus medius. The sequence goes on along the minus strand of VBSM01000865.1, from coordinate 1,673,347 downwards.
TGATGCCTCTCTTGTCCCTAACATCTCCTCCTTCCTGTATAAAGGTGACCAGTATCCCGCCTTGCCTTCCTTGGGTCCTGCACTATGAAGTATTTTTTCCAGAAGTTAAGACACATGTCTAGTTCCCACAATCAACTGCAAAAGCTAAGGTTTCTGAAAGGGCGCCACGCAGAGACGCTGTCCCGTGGGCTGGTCAACGCCACAGTGTGGCCTTCTCGCCTGGGCTCTGACCCTGGGAGCCGGCTGGGCCCCGCGTGACGGGCGGGTGGGCCTGTTGTTCCGTCGGCTGCCCCAGCGGATGTGTGAGCGATGTTGAAAAGCCGTTCGAGAAGACCAATGTCTCAGCTGCCATAAATTCCCGTTTCTCGGTAACAGGTTGATTTTTACTGCTTTGGAATTTTGTTAACTGTGCATGACACACCTACAGATACAGATAGCAACAAGCTTTCCAAGGCACTGGGCCCGCCCCTTGCTAGGTGGCCGCCAAGGCCTGGAGACACGCATTACTCAGGCCTGCGCCCTGCTGAGGGCGGGAGGAGCTCACAGCAAAGCTCGCGTCGTCGCTCACGGCCAGCACTCGGAGCAGCTGCCGCTCCTCACCTCCCCGGCAGGCTGGATGACCTTTCTCCACAGACGCTGCCACGACAGCAGGTGTTGACTATAAAGACATCAAGAAATGTCTATCAGGTGCCAAAATTTAATGGCCTTTTGTAAAATCAAAACGGTTCTGTAACTCACAACGAAGTGTCCATTTGCACTAGAAAATGTGCAATATATGAGTCTCATCTCATTTTGGCCAAATTAAAAGATGAACACAAGGCCGGGTCCACTTTCCTGGAATCCGTGCTGATAGAGCCGCAGGGCACTTCAGAGATAAGAGCCACGGACTCCGAGGACACGGGGACTAGAAGTATGTTTGGAATCTAGAGCGATCGTAGAGATTACGGGATGTGTGGCGTTCCAGCCCAGAGTCCTCGCGACGGAATGAAATGTGGAGCGGGAGGCAAACATCTATCTTCCTTTTTCCTTCATGTGGGGAAGACGTGAAGCCCGGGTACAGCAGCTTTCTTGGGAAGGGTACCCTGCCGTCACAAACGTTATTCATCACGCAAAACCAGGCTGCGCTGGAAAGGTAACATACCTCATTGCAGAGAAAGCACACAAGTTGTGTAACCCTTTTTTACACACACACAAAAGTCACACAGACTTTATTCTATCCTCTGTGTTCTCTACAGAAGAATTCTCTGCCAGATTCTCCAAGGGCCACTAGACGTGTTTACTCCACCCCGTGCACCAAGAACAGAGCTGCCCCGGCCCTGCCCCACACCCTGTGCCCTGACCCCAGAGGCCCGGCCCAACGGTTCCGTAAAGCAAACCCTGTCTGCCACAGTTAGTGGGAAGAGTGTGGTTTGCAGCCTGGGACCATGAGAGGCGGGAGGCACAGAAATACCGAGAATTCTCACAAAAATTTATATGGCAAAAGCCTTGCAAAAGCCGCCATCCGGCAGAATTCAGCGCCATCCCGCACTGAACGGGGTGCCGTTTGCAGAGAGCAGAGCCTGTAAATGGGGTGCGCCCGGTCAGACCGAGAAGGAAGCTTGCCATTTGGCCAAGAAGAGGCTTAATGAGTTCCCCCGGGGAACCTTCCCTTATAACCTGGGATGTGTTTATGGGGCTACCGGAGGTGTCCCCAGTCCCCCTTCCTGGGTCACCCTCAGAGCCCTCAGCGGAAAGAGCTCTGGCCCTGCTCTGCCAGCACAAGGAGCCGCCCAGGGAGGGCTGGGCACACGCAGGCCACCTCCGCCCACCCGGTGCTGGGGCTGCACTGCCTCCACCCGCCCCGCGGGCACAGCCTCCGCCCACCTTTGCCTGACGTCAGAGCAGGAGGCAGAAGCGCTCGGTCGTCCCCAAGGTTTTGCCAGGCGGGAAGAGAAGGTCCCATCCGCTCACTCGGCTCCACTCTCCACCCCAGTGCAGACAGAAAAACACACATTAACAAGAAACAGTTAAATGGTCTTCTAGAAGCAAGCATGACACAATACAAGTTTTAAAATAAGCACTACCATTAGGACAAAGAAAGAATAAGGACGGGAACACTAAGACGAAACAGGACGACCGCGGCCGCACACCTGCCTCTGAGTCTTCCAGCGACCCACGTGCGCAAGCAACGGCAGCCATGATTCACTGTGGCAGAACAAGAATACAACTGAGGCAGACACGAGTTGCGCACCCAGGTCTTCCTAGCACTGAGGCTGAGAATCTTCCCCGCGAGTCCCCGTGGAGACGGCTGAGAGGCAAGGGCACCGTCACCAAGTCTGACAGCACGCACGGCAGTGGGGCCCTGGCTCCGTCCTGGGAGGGCCTCGCTGCCAAAATACAGTTCAGAGAAGAGCCGCTTCCATCCCTCCGCACGCCGGGACTGCCCTCCTCTCGTGCGCCCGCCAGGGACGTGCCGTGGTGAGCGAGACAGCTGGCACTTCCCCGCCAATGTGTACAGTTCAGCGGGGAGACGGGCCACAAGCGAGCGAGTCGAAATGCACGTGCAGAACGCGGTCGGGAGAAGGTGGGTGCGGGGTGTAGCAGAGGACGGCAGGGACTCGGGTGGAGAAGGCAGGGTTTTCCCACGTTAAGGTGGCAGTGGGCGTGCAGTCACCGGAGGAAGACGCTCAGCTCCACGGCCAGAGCAGCGAGGGAGGAAGGACAGAGACGCCATCTACATGCTAAGCTTCCGCAGCCGCCCCACCCAAGCCTGCAGTCGACGGTCCCGGCAGGGTGTGTGGATGGAATCTAGGGCTAAGTGCACTCGTGGGAAAATTCCATCTTCCTTTTGACGAAGCTCTCGCGGAACTCGGTGTGCCTTCCGTGGCGAACGCAGGCACCAAACCAGTCACCGGGGAAATCACAGGAAATGTCACGCCACGTGACACTTGTCAACGCGATCTCAAAAGCCTCTGAGGTTCAGGACTACGTCATAATTACACTGCCTGCCACTGGATCTTGTGATTTAATGTGTTACTCAGAAAGTACATATGTTACTACAACACCAACTCGTTTTATACTTTTAAAACATCTGTTTCCTCTGCAATGACATGTTTCACATAATTTATTTCATCTGAAATCCTGTATGTTTTATTTTATGCACTGAGAAAATATAATCTGAGAGGGGGCCAGGGGCTTCACCAGAGGTCTATGGGTGATCAATGAAGTAAGCAAACAAACACAATGAAAAATTATGATTCTTAACATTCCTAGCATAATGGAGGAGCTAAATATCTTTCAGGGATGCCTCCCTCAACACTGTTTCTTGCAAATGACCTTTTGATAATAACAGAATAGCAATGGGTTCCAAAGTAATTCATCACAAAAAATAGGAGAAAAAGCATCTCTACAGAACAAAAAAAAATGGTAAAAGTTAGTATCCACTTATGCTTTAAAAACTAGAAAACTATGCATAGAAGAGAATGCTCTCCACCTCATACGGAATATCACCAAGAAATCTGGGGCAAACATCCTACTTTGTGAGATTTAAAGGCTTTCTTTAGGAGACAGAGCACACTGCCTTCCTCCCCACCTGTGTTTAACGTTGTACTAGAAGGTCTAGATACTTCAGTAAGACAAGAAATAAAAAGCACGAGGATTTATGTAAAGAAAACAAAACTGTCACTATTCACGGATGATGTAGCCAGGTAAGTAGAAAATCCAAAAAGAATCTATAGATAAATTACTGGAATTAATGAGTGAATTTAGGAGGGTTCCTGGATTGTGATCAATATATAAAAATTAATTGGATAGCTTTCTACTGATGCAAACAGAAATGTTTTTAACAAAGGTAACGTAGCCGGTGTGTGTAGGGCCCGTGCTGCACCCAGTCGGCAGCCGGATTTCAGCACAGCTGTGGTGGACAGTTCCATGCATCTGTCATACCAAGCCTTTGTCGCCGGGGCTCTGCGTTTCTGCCTCAGGGTGCTCACGAGCCACGGAGCCCACGCTGTCTGCACACGGAGGCACTCAGCAGTGCGGGAACCTCAATACCCCCGGAGGCGACCCTGAACCACCAGAGGGACTGGCTTGCTGGCAAATGCCCCGACCAGCTTCAGGGGGAAACCCCGGGGCCCGTTCTCCATGTCTGCGAGCCGCAGTCCCACCTGCGCACGGTGATCATAGCTCCCCCCCCCCCGCCACACCCTGTCCCACTCCACCTCTCTGCACCTTGGGATCACCCCTACAGAACTACCTGTGATCGCGTTCTTACCTCAGCTCTTCTTCCCGGAACGCATAAGCAAAACCATTTACAACAGCATCAACTATTATCAACAGCCGTGAGCAAATCCTGCAAGACATAGACAAGAGCTCTCTGCAGAAAACTATAAAATATTATCATGAGAAGTTAAAGAATAACCAAATGAAGTATGTGAGGTATTTGTGAGTTAGAAGACAACATATAGTGAAGATATTAATTCACCCAAAATTGACCTATATATTAAATGCAATCCCAGTCAACACCTAAGAGACGATTTTTTTAAAAAACTTGGCAAATTGGTTCTAAAATTTTATAGAAAATTCAAAAAGCAAAGAATAGCTAAGATGCTCTTGAAGGAGAACAATACAGGAAACAAGTGCTACTAAATATTAAGATCTTTTAACTTTACGGCAATGAATATAAGGTGGTGTTGGAGAAATGACAATCAGACCAGCAGAACAGCACTGACAGCTAGAAACAGGCCCCCAAACTCATGGTCACTGTGTTTACCACAAAGCTGGTGCTCGAGAGTGAGAAGTTATTCTTGTTAATAAAAGCTTCTGAGAAAAGTAGATACAATACTTTTTTTAAAAAGAAGACTTCATGACTGCCTCATACTGTGCACATAGCTCAATTGCACATGGACTGTGGAACTGCAAAAAGAATAGAACCGGGAAGCCAGTGGAAGATAATGCAGGAAAATGTCTTTATGAGCTCGGGATGGGAAAAGACTTCTGCGCTAGGACCCTCCGCACCCCCTAAAAACCCACAAAGCAAAATTTAGACAAGATCAACTTTGTTAAAATTAATAACATCTGTTCATTAAAAACCCATTAATAATGCGAGAAGGAGAGCCTCAGATGGGAAGAGTGTGTTTGCCACACACGTAAATGACAAAGACCTCATATCCGAGTAAATAAATCTGCAAGACAACCCGAGAGAAAATTGGGCAGGAGACTTGTTTTTGTCACCTCCAAACGTTAAGGCCCCAGACAGCAAGGATCACTCGTTCCAGGTCGCTGTTCCCACGGGTCACAAATCCAGGAGTGGCCCCGTCGGCAGCGCCGACCCGGGTACTCGGGGTCTCTCACGAGGCTGTCTTCAGGTGGGGGCCAGCCAGGTGGGATCCTCGCTGACTCTCCTCACGCAGCTCCTGGTGCTGGGCCTGAGAACACGCGCACGACCGGGGAACGAAGCGGCTGGCGCAGTGACATCTCTCTTTCTCCGTGCATGAGGTCCCCACGTGGCGTGAAAGGTACGCACCCCATTCGACACAGAGACACGTGGAAGCCACATCTGCCTCCAGACAGCAAACGTCACCCCTCCTCCGTTTTCCAAAACCTGTTCCTCGCCTTCCTCTTCCCTAACTCCTCACCGACGTCCAACCCAAGGGTCCCCAGGCTCTGGCCGACGTCCCCAGCAAGGCCCGCCCTGCGCCCTTTACCGACCAATTCCAAAGCCACCTGCTGAGGTTACAGGTTTTGATACGGTGGCACCCTTCAAAACCAAAGTCTGCATTATTATCACTGCATAAAAATAAGTCGCCACGCTCACAGAGGTTTAACAAAGACGTTAATCATGTGTTGTCTCTGTGGGTCAGAAATTCAGGAATGGGGCATTCTGGATCTTTCAATGATATATCCAGACAGTGGCTTGAACGGGGTCCTCTCTAAGACCCCTTTAGTTACACATCTGGCACCTGGGCTGGGATGCGTGAGAGGGGAGTGGGAACAGCTGGGGCTCTTCCTTGGCTTCTCTCCCTTCCTCCCTTCCTCCCTTTCTCCCCCCCTCCCCCTCCCCCTCCCCCGCCTCCTCCTCTCTCTGCGGCTTATCCACACGGCGTGCGGATGGCAGGAACTCTTGTACAGCAACTCAGAGACCCAAGAACACACACCCCAAGGAAAAGAGAACACCAGGTAGAAAACACAAAGTCCTCCGTGGTCTGCCGTGAACATCACACAGCACCACGTCCGCTAAATTCTATTTATTGTGGGACTCACAGAGTCTGGCCCATAGTCAAAGGGAGAATTAGTTTCCACCTTTGGGAAGCCAAAGAATTCGCAGACATGTTTTAAAGCCACCATGCCTTGCATAGGGAATTACCAAAGAAGATATCCAAATGACCTATAAATAGATTAAAAGATACTCGACCCCCTGGGTAGTCAAGCAAACTCACATAAACATCATAGCGAGGTTTCACCATGCACCTACCTACCAGGACAGCTAAGACTGAAAGGACCAAAGACACCACGTACTGACGAGGGTGTCGGGCTATGGGAAACCCCAGGCACTGCCAGTGGGAGCGTGAACAGGCACACCAGCTGGGACAGCGGTCTGGCCATGTGCGGTAGGTTAGGTATCTGCTGAGGCTGGCGCGGAGCTCCTCGGCCCCCTAGGCGTCCGCCTACGCCGGGCACAGAGGGTCCCTGTGCACGCCCACTGCCTCTGCCTTCTGACACTGGCATCCCTCCCTCCTTCTGAGAGGGTGACAGTGCTCGGCCCACAGATACTCAGCCAAGAAGCTCGGAGGATCAAAGCACCTGGAACAACCTTCAGCCAATACGGGAGAGGAGCAAAGGGCGGGTGCTCCAGCCCTGGATGAGAAGGTAAGGGAGTTGTACAGGTGGAGTGTTCTATGCACTACCAGGTAGCACCTCTTCTTTATTTCTGGTTAAGAAAGAACTATGGAACCTCTCAGGTTCTCCAAGAATAAATTCCACCCCTGCAGGATGGGCAGACATCTCCTCGAGCCATGAGATGGGTTCTCAACGAAGGACTGCGAAACCTTCCAGACAGACCAGGGAGGGAAGGAAGGTTCCTCCAGCCGCCACGTTGACAGTGAGTGGAACCCAGGTAAACATCAAACCTGGTTCGTGGGAAAATGCCAGAGTTAGAAAGATTTATTCTAGATCGAATTCTAATTTATCATTGCAGGGATGAGAAAACGGACAGGAAATAATCAGTGAAAAGATTTCATGACCAGAAAAAGAGAGAAATATGAGCCTTTAAATATAGGAAAAGAACATTACTTTGGAATGAAGTTATTAAACGGTACAAGTGAATTTTAAAGAATTCTATTTGGTTTGTGTTCCCTATGAAAACCAGGAGAACTGTGGATTCCCTCATGGAAAGTCAAAGACGAAATGGCAAAACCACAGGCTGAAATGGAAAGCAAGTTCGTGGGATGAAGAAACGTGGCAGAAACCACGAGCACCGTGGTGAGAAAGTCATTAGAATCAGCACAGAAAAACAACAAAAAAAAGGTTACCACTGCAGAAAACCACTCACCGGTAGGCAGAACAGCTTGAAAGTTTCAGAATGCCAACACATGAACAGAACAGAGATAAAAGTAAAATGGGAAAAATGATAGTTATCAAAGATAGAAAATAGTCAATGTAAAAACAACTGGATTGCTCAAAGAAAACACCAAAATAAATAGAAGAGAGCAGTCTCATAAAAGTCTTGATTATGTGGGTCTTTGATGTTTCCTTCCTTTGTTTTGAAAATGTCTGCTGGCTTCTTTTCCACCTTGTTAGGTGACAAATGTCATGTCCGATTTAACATGAATGCATGATGGGCACTAGGTAAGCTCTCACACGAGGTTTTCATTTTGTTTCGTTGCAATGATAATGCTATGGACCAAGAGCTGCTCCACAGTAACAACACGACAAGGTACTGCTGTTGCGCTTACTCCATAAACGGGGAAACTGAGGCAGAGAGAATTTAGCGGCAGAGCTGTGATCTAAACCCGGGCATCCTGCCTTCAGGGCACGTACTTCTGGCCATTCACCTCTCTGAAGACTATGTGACAGCTCCCTGGAGCTAGAAATGCAGACGCAAGTGTAGATGTGCAACTCTGAAGATAAATATGCTGACACTAAAATTTTTGTGATTTTTAAATTTTCAATAATATAATTGTTTTCCTTGTTTATTTATTTAAACGTAAGTTGTTTATTTCTAATTTGTCTATATTGCTAACTGATAATATGGCTACTCGCATGCCAAAGCTGCTTCTGTGGCTCAACAAATCATCTATTTTTAATGCTTGAATCATTTCTTTGTTTTCAGAATACAAAAATAGAAATGCATTCATCCTGGTATATATATGATTACATGTACCTGTGTTTACCCATTTCGTGTGTGGGTGATTAGGTGTGCAAATACACAAGCACACGCACATTCTCACAGCCACAATCTTAGCTCCTTCATTATTTTTCCTACATGACCTCTCAAGACTAGTGAAGATTATTTAAATTCTCCAATTGTCATGTTTTTGCCTCTTTCTCCTTATAATCACATTTGTTGTATATCCTTTGCTACTTTATTGAGCATTAAAGACTCATGACTGTTATAACAGTGTTGTTTATCTTATCTCTATATAACAGTGTTGTTTATCTTATCTCTATAAATATAGAACCACTTCAGTTTCATATATTTTTGCTTTTTGTGACATTTTAATATTAATAGCACAATTTATGCTCTCTGTGTTTGCTTCATGTATCTTTGCCTAACCCCTTCCTGACATTTTTTAAGAACGCAACGACAACATGGCGCCTCAATGGTACTTTTGTTTTAAGCATGTATTTCGTGAGCAGCACACAGTTTGCTTTTCCTTCTCAACCATGATGAATGGCTTTATTTTTAACTCAAAATTTTAACCCATTTATATTTATCATTATAACTGGTATTTTAATTGTTTATTTCCCTTCTTCTATTTATAATTTTTATTTCATGATTTCTTGTTGCTTCCTTGTGTTTCTATATTTTTAAAAATACAATGGAAAAAATCTCACTTAACAAGAAATTATAACAAAATAGAAAATATCTAGAAATATACTACATCTTGGGAAATGTGTCAGACATATTTTAAAAATTTACACTTAACTGAGAGACATAAAGTAATACTTAAAGAGATGGGAAGATATGGCATCTCTATCACATTGGTTAAAAAATCTTCATATAGTATTTCACAAGGCACCATTCAAGAAAAATGAGTCTTATTATTTAATAATAGTACATACATACACACACACACACACACACACACGAATTCAGTAGGTTATAAATTTTAGAACTTCTGTATACCATCCCAATATTGGAGCCTCAGTTTCTGGTCTGTCAAATAGGGATTACAACAGCACCAACTCTGGGGTAAGGTTAATTAAATAAATTATTACATTCAAAGTTCTTAGAACAGAATCTGGCTCATAGATCACTCTCGGTGTTCTTACTAGCTTGTTAATAGTTACTGTAGTGCATGTTAGCACATTGAAGATTCTGAGAATGCCTACAGTAGAAAAATGTGTTTACTGTTGCTCAACCCAAAGTTCCTAAAATTATTTGAACAGAGAATACCTTTTTTAAACAGAACTTCTATTAAGATCTCTCATGACCATGTCCTGAGGAACATGCTTTGGGCAAAATTGCCGCCTTATGAATAACAATTTAGGATATGACAAGGATGACATTTAAAAATAGTGGGGAGAGAAGGGTATATTTTTTAAATGATACAGGGAAAACTCATTAACTATTTGGAAAGAAATGAAGTTAAGAACACATTTCAAACTTTGCATAAAAATAAAATAAAGGAAACTAAATAAACTAAAAGAAAAATAAACTAGAAGAGATAAGTAAACTAAAATAAACTTTAATTAATAAATTAGAAATAAACTAAGAGAAACTATAAGAAACCATGTTTGCTTCTTTCTTTACCTTGTTTTCCCCTTGAAGTAGAGGTTACCTATTTTAACGTAACAAGAGAAAAAATAAAGGAAAACATTGATAGATTTTATTACATGATAACTTTAAAAGACACGATAAATATGATGAAAAAGAGAACTGCCAACTTTAAATATATCTGCAACTCATAACCAAGAGGAAAAAAATAGGAAAATTCGGTAAACTATGACCAGCCCCAAAGGGGAAACTGGCATAAAGAGATAATTTAACAAGAAGAAATATGATAGCCAATCCGATATTATTAAAACATGTTCATCCTCACTGATACTCAAAGAAAAAACTTAAGAAACAAAACCGTGCACTCCCCCACGGAGGCCGGCCGAGATCAAAATCGCACTTTGGCAAGTGTTTGGGGGATGGGCAGTGAGGATACCAGTGTGACCTTCCAAAGGTCAATCTGGAAATTGTAGCCAAAGCTTTAAAAATAGTGCATACTTTGATCCTGAAATATTTCTTCCAGCAGTTCAGCCTGAGGAGTGGTAGAAGGCTGCAACGACACTCGCTGAAGTGTCGATTCCAGTACTGAAAACTGGAAGAACAATATTCACTCAGAGATTGCCTAAAATTTCAACACATCCTTATGACGGAATCGTACCATGTTGTAGAGGAATATCTAAATACCTGGGGAAATACCAAACATATATTGTCGGGAAAAAAACAAACCAAAAAGCAGTTTTCAGAATTGAAGACGTATGAGTGATGTTGGGAACAGAGTCAGAGAGACAGAGGTGAAAAGAGGCGCCCGGAAAAGACTCGAAGATTCGGCCATGAGCTGTCTGTTGAATGTGACTGTATCTTCTGCAGGGACTTTCTGCAGTCAGCGCACAACATGGTGTCTCAGGTGTTTGGGTGTGGCCCCTCCCTCCGCAGTAGCCTGGCAGGTGAGCACTGAGGACAGTGGCTGAGATGGTGCTGGGCGGGCAATGGGACCACTGTGAAGTGGGGGGCCCAGACTCTCGGGGGGCCTCTGGGAGATGACATTGAAACGCACCTCCACGCCGTCTCCCCGGAGGGACGGGAGGGCCCCAGGACTGCCAGGCACGGAGCGGGGCGCGCCGACTTCCTACGGGGGGGGCCGAGCGGGCTCCTCAGCCACAGACCTCTCGGGCAGGGAGCGTAACACGGAGGGACACAGGGGCCGCTCGGGGTGCACGAAGCACGCACGGCTCTGGCGCAGCTTGGATCGCTTAGAAAAGGAAAGAGGGAAATGAGTCTTCCAGCCATGTTATTGATAAAATATAAAAAATTGGACCCTACTTGGGATATCCCAAACAGCATACCTGACGGCAACGGAGAACACAGAACAACGTCAATAGCCAGCCGTGCAAGGATTCGTGGTCCCAAAGTGGAGGGAGGAAGGGAGAGAGGGAAGCAGGATGCAGGATGCACCCGAAGGAGCAGGCAGGGTGTAGCCAGCAGGCTGGCATCGTGTGGTGGGTGGCCGGTGGCCGTGACAAAGCAAGGTGTGTGCAGAGTCGGGCTGGTCAGGGGCCCGGGGGTCTGACGTAGGTAGCATTGTTCTTACAGCAAACGCCAGAGAGGCGGAGGAGCCCTTCGGGAAAATACCAGGGGCAGATACCAAAGCACCCACGAAGCAAGTGTCTGGAGGGGCGGACGTGGGGTTCCAGCAGCCCCGTATTTACGGAATGGGCTAGAACAGCGCTAGGCACAGGGCGCGCCCCTCACAGACCCCGATGCGACTGTGAAGGCTTCACCGGCAACGCGGCACGTGGAATCTGTCCTCCAAGGGCACCCCACGCATCCCCAAACCAGGAGGTTGGTCAAAACATCATGGGTATAATAATCTAGAATTTGAAAAAGACTCCACATATCCTACAGTATGGAAGCCAGTTCCCCTCCCAGCCATATTCAAGAGGAAGCATTCATTTCCAACACGTGACGCTGTTTACTGTCAAGGTACGGACAGCACCTACTTTTTGCTGCGCTTTTTGGCAATTCTGCACTGTAGGTCTTTTCTCGTTGCTATTTGATGGCTTCTACGTAGGACGCATAGTACGACTGAACAGACGAGAGGACAGACTGGCGTAGTTCACGCTGGGCCACCTTCGTGGTGACGTATCCTCAGGGCACAGCATATCTCACATAAAATGCCTGCACTGCTTGGGTCTAACTCAAATCTCGCCTGCTGCAATTTAAGCCCCTGCAATGATATTATTGGTGAATATCCAGGTTGTGTCCCAACAGGAATATAAGATGGCAAGTGAAAGTCGAAGTGACACCAAAAAGGCTGAGCGCAGGCGCTCGCGATGGGTATTTTGGCGCCAGCGTAGACTCCATAATGTCTCTAAAATCCAATAGCAAATTTGTAAATCAAATCAGAAGCATGTGAGATGCGCTGAGTGGGAGAGGGAAGCCGGGCTGAAACAGAAGAAGGAGTAGCATATTGCATTTGGAAGCTGGATTTAAAAACGAGAGACCGTCTCGGAGTGAACTAATCACTTTTTGGCAGAAGAGTTTCCTTCCAGCCAAAGTTCCTGTGACTATCAGATGTTATTTGAAACAGTTTCTTCCTCATGTTACCTTTGTTCTGGTCTCTTTTAAACCTGCCGCTATGTTTAGTTCAACTCTCGCTTTTTCGGCCAAAGCCGGTGCCCAATGGGGCTCGTGGGGACAGAACGTAAGGTCAGACACAGGACCCCCACTCCCCTCGGCCCTGCCCCAGCCCCGCCCACCCCCCACAAAGCTTGAAGTGTGTACGCCAACACCGCCATGCCACCACTAAAAACGTGCGCTGCTCACGGCTGTCATATGAATGGTTGTGTATGCCATACATGTGACACCTAAAGAGAATGTTTTTACCAACATCAAAGGGCAAAAAGTTACTCAGGCAATGTTCAGGCGATGCTTGACCACCCCTCGATCTCCATTTCCCCGGATTTGGGGCCTCGGGGCTGCGTGAAGCTGCTGGGCTGTGGGTGTGGACGAGGAGGTGGGACAGCCGTGACAGCGCCAGGCCGTTGGTCCCCACAGCCACCCCCACTCACACCCCACACCCCCCACACACACACACAGCGTGGTGTGTGCACACAGACGCACCCCCGCCACAGTCTCGGACTAAGCAGAGGCCCTCTTCTGACTGCGACGGCGCAGACTGAACAGGAAGCATCGTTCTGACTTTGGCCTGGGACCTGTGAGTGAAAAGAGACACAAGTAAACTCACACATGTGAGTTGCACGTGTGCCCAGGTCTGACCTATTGGTCGAGGGAAACGACTCGCACCTTCATGTTGTCCTTCAGGCCAGATCAAAACAGTCGCTGGGTCGACCCTGGGGTCCGGTCTCCCCCAGTGGGAAGGCCCGTTTTCCTAACTCTATCCATCTTGGTTTTCTGGAGCAAAATCCCGGGGGCAAACGGAAAGCACAAACAGAAAAGAGCAAAAAATCCCCGACCTCTGAAGAGGGTTCGCTCCTTTTTTCACAGGGGCCTGAAAATAGCCCGTGGTGTCCACTGCTCGTCCGAGACACGGGCATTTCCAGGACCCTTTGCTAAGACACGTCCTCTGTGTCCACGCCCAGTGGCCGGGCTCTGTGCTAACTCCCTGCACGGGGCTTGCGGTTGCTCCCCTATCCCCCGTCATCTCGTTCCCTTTCCAGCCCTGTGCACGCTGGCGCCTTCTTCTGCGAGCACACAATGCGATCATTTCCGCCAGCACAGCGTGCTCTGCAGCACGGCCGTGCGTGCGGTGTGTTCTCTGGCTGAATCAAAGATGCTCCAGGGCCGGGTCTTGATTTACCTTTGTGCCGGCCGCCAGCGTCACGCGAAGCACACAGCACGAGCTCAATGAGTATTTGTTGATTAATGGGACTTAAGCCATGAAAGACAGCCCTCTTCGGGGAGCGCTATCCGATAAGTGGGTCAATTAGCTCGTCTGCTCCCCTCATGACTGACGGGATATTGTGAATCACTCACGTCTACAATCAGCAGACTCAGGTACTCATCACTGTGAATAGCTTTCCACGATTTCAGCCTACCAAAAATAGCCGTACGGTAAACTCTCATTATGCAGAATGATGGCAAGACGGGGCATTCTAATTAATTAAACATTCTGGTCAGTAAAAAAGAACATATATATGCAGAAGAACAGCTTTTACAGAATGAGAATATAATAAGATATACTTAGTGCTAGAATTACGCTACACATGATGTAATTGCCTTGCTCGAAAATGATCTCAAAGACTCGCCTTAGACCCTGTGCGGTGCACGCAGGGCATCAATTTGGGGAAAAAGCCCATCGTCCTACAGACACAGTGAGTTTAACACACAGGCTTAAATCTTTCCTGGCCCCCAAAATATCTATAAAATCTCCTTTTAAAATGTTCTAGTATCAGTTTCAGTAACTGAAACTATCACTAGTTACGTGAACTTCCTGCCTATTTTAATTCTGGATAAAGGATAATTGAAACAATATAATTTCTTGATTTTGAAATGAATGAGAAGACAGGTTGAGAGCAAATTTCCAGGGAGTTTGAATGGTAGGAATTTTCCACTCTCAGAATCTTGCCTGCCTTAGGGTTTTCTTTCTTGTAAATCCCGCTTTAGGTCACACATGTTACCAGACGTTTAGACAGACATTAAAGCAGACAAAAAACTAAATTTTTAGTATGTTGACACAGCTTTTATGCAACTTTAAATTTATTCATTCGAAGATTCTCTAATAAAAAATAATTTATGAACTATCATTTCCAGTTTATTTTTGTTTGGGAAATCTAGGTTTCTTAAGGCATATGTGCTCACAAGTCTTTTTAAACAAATAAAATAACATTAAATATACTATGATCCAGTAGATACGTGGTTCTAACCCTAGTTGTACATTACGATGACTCAAGAGGGTTTTTTAAAAATTATTATTATTATTTAAATGGCCCAGGGCAAGATCCAGAAATCCATATTTTAAAAAACTAGAGAGATCTTAACCAAAATTAAGACCCAAGAATGTGTCAGAGAGAAAAGCTGAGCTTCTCCATCAAACAGTTATTGAAATGAGAAGTATCTATCCTGCCCAGAGAGGAGGGCAAGAAACCCACATTTTTATCCTGGGGAGGAACATTCAAGCAGACGCTTCTGACGTATTGAGGACTTGCCTCTCTGGTTTCGAACTCCTGACCTTGAGCGATCCTCCCGCCTCGGCCTCCCAGAGTGCTAGGATTACAGGCGTGAGCCACCACGCCCGGCCACGGACTTGCCTCTCTGTCTGGAGGTTCTGGGTGAACTCTTCATTCAGGTTCTGACTTTATTTTTCCCCCATTAACTGGCTTCCCCTCCCCTGATTCTCAACATCCTACTCTAAACCTGAAAGAAAAATGTACCAACAAACTCTTCTCGTCTTTCTATTAATTCAGAAGTGGACGAATGCCTTGTAGAAAGTGCTGAAGACCAAAATGCCCTGTAACTGGCTCCCACACATCCACGCGGGGCACCCGGTTTGTGAGTCAGATAACATCTTGGGTGCTCGTCTGGAAGGAGGTGTCTCTAAGAGCTTCCTATCACGACATCGAAGTTGTTAAGAGATGAAAGGGCATCTCTGTATTTGCATCATAAACAAGTTTTACATATTATGATATTCCAAGAATCTTTCATTTTAACAGGTGGAAAAACAATGACGGGGCACCTATGTAAAACACAGAGCCTTACTTGTGGTTGGTGATTAAGTTTTATGCAGCTTTGATATAACCACTGCAATTAAGCGCTCTGATGAGCAAGGACTTGTTTAGCTCTTTATAGGGTACACATTGTTTACTAATCCCTGGTTTAGGCGATAAATCCATCATCACTGGGCACAGCTGCAAGTAGGTTTTTAAAGGGACGACTATTGTTCCGTAGGATAAATTGAAAATTTTTTTTCATCTCCTTTTCTGAAGGTTTGCAACTTAAAAAAGGCAGCGTGGTAAATTTCCAGCCGCGTGGCGCAGCGAGGCTGAGAAGCTGGACTGTGCATGGGGACTTGTGTCCCCTGCAGACACAGGCCTGCGTCTCCAACTTCCGACTGGTTGTGGTGCACGTGGGTAGTCACTCTTCACAGGGCGCAACGCCTCGCACCTGCACCCTCACACCTGCACCGGCCGCAGCAAAGCACACAGGGCACCCACCTGCTCTTCACTCGGGTGGGAAAAGGCAGAAAGACAAGTGGCTCTCAAGAGGGAGACGTGAGGGAACTAGATGTCTCTAATCGTAACGAGAACCTTTGAAAGATTCCTGCACAAGCTTATTCAACTTCTGAATCACAGAGACACCCCTCCGAAATAGCCTCAGCTTTCGAAGTAAGAATTCAGTCGTTCGCTGTGTATCACGGTCTACCTTCCAACGTGAAGGCTGCAACCACTGACGACCACTGCACCGGGGCGCACGGACTCACACGCAAGGTATTCCCTGCCGCGGTCTCTCCTGCTGCAGATGACATGACCTGATGCTGCAACTAGTCTGTCTCAGAGATGTATCGGGAAGACAAAGAACTTAAAAATATTTAAACAATCAGCTATTTAATGAAATTGAGGACACGTTTCACATCAGTATCGTTAAAGATAAATATTGTCATTTCATTAAGTGCATGAATGAAATACAAACCACGCCTTGTTTCGTGAGGCCTCCCACCAGTTAGATTTTTTTTTAACATTTGAGTCATTCTAATGAACGTGCAGTGGTACACCATCCTGGTTTTTACGTTGCGCGCTTCTTTGTGTGGCATTTGTCCACCTGTATGTCTCTTTGTGGAGTGACTGTTCGAGTCTTTTGCCCGTTTCTTAAAACAAATTTTGTTCTCATTAGTGAGCATAGGAATTAGTCCTAACACAAGCTCTTTGACCCTGTGTGTGCTGAGGGAATTTCCCCCAACTCTAGTTTTTTAATAAACAGAAAAGGCTTCCTTCCTAGTTTGATTAAGTCTAATCAATTATTTCTCTTGTAAATATTGTGTCCTGTGTAAGAAATCTTTGCCTACTTCCACGCTATGGAGGTAGGCATTCTCCAGTGTATTTTTCCAAGGCTTTGTTGTTTCCGTTTTCACTTTTATGTCTATGATCCATCCCAAATTCATTTTTGCTTATAGTGTGAGGTAGGTCAAGTTTTTAAATTTTTATTTATTTTTATTTTTTTCAGCATATTATGGGGGTACAAATGAAGTTTCTTTTTTTAATATATGGATATCAAGTTATTTCAGTAACATTTGTTGAAAAGGCTTACTTTCTCATTGGTTTTCGCAGATACCTTAGATACAACTCAACTGAAGCCAGACACAGTGGTGCGCACCTGCAGGCCCAGGTTCCCAGGTACTCGGTAGGCTGAGGCAAAAGGACCGCTTGAGCCCAAGAGTTCGAGTCCCCCTGGGCAACATACCAAGATCCCATCTCTTAAAAATAAATAAATAAATGGACTCACTGACTGTGCTAGTGTGGCCTGTAGAGTCTCTATCCCATCCCATCGTTCTGTCTGCCTGTTCATTTCTCTACGCTTACACAAAAACACTGCTTGGTTACTTCACTTGCTAACAAGTCATAAAGTCAGATAACATAAACTCACAGCTTTTAGCTAGTCTATATTCTTTGTGCTTCTCTATCAATGTTAAAATCAACTAACTTTCTATGGAATTATGATTGGGATTGTGTTGAAAATGTAGATCAAAGTAGAGATGACTGACATTTTGAGAACACTGAGCCTTCCGACCATTTATGAACATGGTATATCTCTTCATTTGTTTAAATGTTCCTTATTTCCTCTCAACAATGTTTTATAGATTTCCGTGTAGATATGTTCCTTGTGTTTTGTTAACTTTGTTTCTAAGCAGTTTATGCTTTTGGCACTATTACACATATTTATTTAAATGTACTTTATTTTTCCATTTTTTTGCTAACAAAAATCCAATTGTACTTTTGAATATTGACCTTTATCCTGAGACCTTGTCAAATGCACATATTTGTCCTAATAAGCTGTTGTTGTTTTGTTGTTGTTAAAGTTCAGGATTTTCTGTGTAAACAATCATGTTGTCTGTGAATAGGGCAGTTTTGGTTCTTCATTTACAATCTCTACGCTTTTTATGTTTTTCTCTTGTCTTTCTACACCTGGTAGTGTCTCCAGTACGATGTCCATGAAGTGACGATGGCGAGTAGCTCTCTTTGTTCCCAACCTTAGGGGAAGCGTTCAACCTTTCATCGTTAAGTGTCATGTTACACGAAGGCTTTTGTAGATGCCTTTCATCACACTGAGGAAGTTCCTTCTAGTCCCAGTTTCCTGAAAGTTCTTATCTTAAACTGGTCTTAATTTTGGTCAAATGGTCAAATGCTTTTCTTCATCTATTGAGATGATCTATATCACTTTCTTCCTTACTCAATTGCTATTGTAAATTATACTGATTTTCAAAAATTAAACCAACTTTACATTTATAGCCAAGTGGTCTTTATACCAAAGTCCAAATGGTCATGACATATTATCCTTTTTGTGTATTGTTGGATGCAATGTGCTAACGTTTTGTCGTAATCTTCAGCACCTATTTTCATAAATGATATTTATTTATAATTGTCTTTTCCTGTGACTTCTTTGTCAGGCTTTGGTGTCATAATTATGCTTCCCTCATAAAAGGAGTTGGGGAATATCATTTTTTATTTTTTTCCAAAAGATTAGTGTAAGATTGGTCATTTTTCTTCCTTGGATGATTAAAGAATTCACTGGTGAAACCATCTGGCCTCAAGTTATCATTGTGGGAAATCATTTTGGTAGAAAGTGTAAGGTCTTCAATAGATATAAAACTATTCAGATTTTTATTCATTTTGTGTCATTTTTAACAAGTTGGATTTTTTTAAGAGTTTGTCCATTTCATTTTGTCTTTATTGAAAAATTATCAATAAATTTATCCAATGTATTGGCATGAGTTGTTTATATTTATTATTCTTTTGAGGTTGTAGGGTCTGGGGTGATCTTTCATTACTTGTTTTCTTTCCTTTTCTGAATTATTTTTGCCAAGTGATTCTGAACTATATTAGTATTTTCAAAAGACCAAGCTGGGCTTGTTATACTCTCAATTGTTCTTGTCTGTTTCTGTTTCATTTCTTACTGCTCTTGTCTCCATCTTTCTCCTGGTTACTTTACATTTAATTGTTCATTGTTTTTAGTTTCTTAAAGTGAAAAATGAGATCATTGATTTAAACCACATCCTTTCTTTAAAAAAAGCATTTTGGAGTTATAAATTTTCCTCTAAGTGCTGCTTAAACTATAGTCCTTAAATTTTATATGTAGTATTTTCATTTTTATTCAGTTTGAATTATTTATTTTTTTCATTGTGATTTCTTCTTTGATGTATGGTATTTATTAAAATTCATGTAATATAAAAATATTTGGGGCTTTTCTAGAGCTCTTACTCTTATTGATTTCAAATATAATTCTATTATGGCCAGAAGACACTCTGTAATATTTCAACCTTTTGAAATGTATGCAGTTGCTTTCTGACCCAGTGTGTGGATCATTAAGATACATGTACACTTGAAAATGATGAGAATTCTGCAGTGTTGGGTAGAGTTCCCATAAATGTCAATTTAGTCATTTAGATTCTATAATGTAGATATATAATTTAAATATATATATTTATAATAATTTATAAATTAGATTCTATACCCTGATTTTTTGTGTAGTTATTTTACCAATTATTGAGCACACGGTTTTATAATATAATGCACCCATCTCTCTTTCTCTTTCTCCTATTTCTCTCATTTTTTGGTTAATGCATTTGGAATATACATACATGTATATATTTTTATATATTGAGCCTATTTGTGTCTTCAAATTTAAAGTGCATCTCTTCAGAGAGCATACTTGATCTTGCCTTTTTATTCAGTCTGGCAATCTCTGCCTTTTAATTGGTGCATTAATCCATTTATATTTCTTCTAATTATTAACATGGTTGAATTTAGGTTCTACCATTTTACTATTTGCTTTCTGTTTGTCTCACCTGTTTTTTCTTTCTCTGTTTCTCCTTTCTTGCCTTCTTTCAGGTTAATCAAAGACTTTTTGGCATTCCATTTTAATTCCTATATTAGCTTTCTAACCATTTTTTTAAACTAGTGGTTGCTATAGTGATTACAATACACATCTATAATTTATTACAAGCTTATATATATTTAATATTGTGTCACTTCACGTAAAATATATGAATCTTGCAACACCAGTTTCATCTCCCCATGTGCTACTTTCATATATATTGTATCAACATAAGCGATAAATCCTAGAATATGGTTTTGTAACTTCTGTGTTAAACCATTCTTTCATTTTCTTTAAAAATTTTGATAAGAAAAAAATATTGATATAGTCTTTTGTGTTTACCCACATATTTACTATTTTCCGTGATCCTCACTAAATTTCTAGATCCAATTATAACCTATTATTTCACTTTAGCCAAAAGAACTACTGTTAGCATTTCTTATAGCGTGGGTTTGCTGAATTTAAAGTATCTCAGTGCTTGTTTATTTGAAATGTCTTTCACCTTCATTTTTATGTTAATATACTTTTTAACCCAATATATCCAAAATATCATTTCAACATGTAAGAAATATAATAAAATTATTACTGCTATAGTTCACCTTATTTTATTCATACTAAGTCTCTGGAATTTGGTGTGTATCTTACGTTACATCTCCACGCAGACTAGCCACGTTCTAGCGCCTAATAGCTTTCACTAGCAGCTGTAGAAACATACGGCTCTGCGTGTGGCTTTGCCTTCGGTTTTGAAAACTAGTTACATGGATACAGAATTCTAGGTTGACAAGACTTTTTTAAAATCCTATCACTTTAAAAATGTCATTCCATTGTATTCTGACCTCTCTTGTTTCTGGTAAGAAATCCGCTGTCCTTTGTATAATTGTTTTTCGTATGTAACGTGCCATTCTCCTCTGACTGCTTTTTAACATTTTATTCTTATATGCGGATTTCAGCAATTTAACTGTGATAGGCCTAGGTGTAGTTTCCTTTGTATTTATCTTGCTTGCTGTTCTTTGAGATTCTTGGATTTGTAACTTGATGTCTTTAATCAAATTTAGGACGTTTTTTAGCCATTATTTCTTTAAAAATATTTTCTGCCCCATTATCTTTCTCATCCTTTGGGGGAACTCTAATTACACTTACACTAGACTCCCCGACACTGCTCCGCAGGCCTCTGAGGCCTGTTCACGCTCATCAGTGCTTTTCTGTGCCCTGGACGTAGCGATTTCTACTGATCTATTTCCAAGGTCTGATTCTTCTGCCTTCTTCATTCTTTCATTAAGTCCATTCTGTGAGTTTTCGTTCCTATTATCAAACATTTAAAGTTCTAAAATTTTCATCACGGTTCTGTGCTGGGTTTCACATCTATTCATTTATTATGCATTCATTTTCCTTTACGTTCTTTAACAAGGTGTATTATTAGCTGCTTTCGAGTCTCTGCTCATTGCAACATTAGTTCACTTGGGGGCTGGCTGTTACTTTTTGCTTCCTTTTTTTCTTGGATATGAGCCATATTTTCTAGTCTGTTCACGTGCCTGGGTTTTTTGTTATTATTAAATGCAAATCGTCGTGAACAAGACGTTGGGGAGTATCTTTAGGATCGTCTGGAGAATGATTTTTATTTTAGTAAGCAGCTCGTTTGGCTGGACCCACACCCCGTGCGCTGCAGTGGACGACAGCTAAAACCTCTGTTTAATTACACTGGCCTCCAGACGCTGCTCTCGCCAGCTATTCTGGGATCTCCCACGCACAGGCCTGGCTTGGCAGCCGGCCACCAATTTGGGTAGATGCGATACACAGATTTCGGCACTCTCTCTTTCGGGATTTTCCCCACATCTGATTCCACGCTCCACCCCTGCAAGTTCTCCACAGCCTTTACTCTTCTCACCTGCTCCTCCTCATCAGCCATCAGCAGGGTCTCCACCTTCTAGCCAGGGGTGGGGGACCCACGGCCCTAAGGGCACATGTGGTCTTCTAGGTCCTTAAGTGTGGCCTTTTGACTGAACCCAAACTTTACAGAATACATCCTTCTATTTTTATTAATATGTTTTTGTTCATCTTTATATATCTATTTTATTTTTGAAATGAATGTATTTAAAATACCAAAGAATAAAATAAGATTCAACAAAATAATCCTCCCAGATTGACCGGCACAGTTGGAACGTTAATAAGCCACAGGACTAACAGATGCTACACTCCTGATTTAGCTCCAACTTCCCCACCTGACTGGCACCACTATTGCATGAGGCTGGTTGGCGAGAGTTTACAGGGATCAGGGACACCAATCTGCTACCAGGTTTTGACAATGGTGCACTGTGCTTCTGTTTGAACTGGAATTTGTGAATAGTTGCACTGGTAGACGGTATTTTTTAATTCTGTCTGCTTAACAGCCCATCGTGTCAAAGAAGATCACAAGAATGCCAAAGGAAGAAAACAGATTTTTTTAATGAGGATTGAGAATTGCAACATTATCTTGTTTCTGCTAAAGATAAGATGATTTGCTTGCTTTGTGATACTGCAATATCAACATTAAAGAAATTCAATGCTCATCAGCATTATAACACTCATAAGGACCACAGATATTTTAAATAAAGGGAGAGGCACAAAAGGTTGTATTGCAGAAATTAAAAGATGAAAAGCAAAAGCAAAGCAGATTCCTTTAAGCAGCAATAAGACCTGGAAATAATGCCACTGAAGCAACTTATAAAGTAGCTTATGTACTCTGGAAAAAAGGAAGTCATTGGTGGTGTAGAATTTATGAAAGAATGCACTGTCAAAGTTGTAGGATCCTTACACCCCAATGATGTTTCAACGTACAAACAACTGCCTCTTTCAGGGAGAACCATAACTGATTGGCAGCATGAATTAGCCTTCAACTTAACAGAACAACTTCATGCAATACTTCAAAGGGAAAATATATATTATTCAATTGCTTTGGATGAATCGATACTGCTGATTCAGCACAGGTTTTATACATCATTCAGGGGATAACAATATTTTCTTTGCTACAAATCATTGTTTGACGCTAAAAAAGATCCAATTAAATCTGGAAAAATGCAGTAGAATACCTACACCTTCAACAAATGCCCAAAAAATGCTTTCTTGCTTTTCAACCACTAATTGCTGTGAATCTGCATTCTCCTACCTAACCCAAATCAAGACGCCCTTAAGTTCACAAATGACTGACACCCATCTAGAGGATTATCTGAAATTGCGGACCTCCATGTTGCAACCAAACATTCAAATGTTTTCCAACAAAAAGCAGACGCAACAAAGGCATTAAAAGTTTAGCTCACTTTAAAATTAACAAATAGTTTTAACTTTTTTAAGTTATTAAGTACATAGTAGTTAGATTTTTACAAAATAATGTACATTTTTAAGTATATCTAATTGAAGTTTCTTGAATGCGGCCTAATTTGATTGCAGCTAAATTAATGTAGCTTCCAACATAGAAAGGTTCCCGCCCCTGCTCTAGACATTCCCCTTACCGCGGGCTCTGAGCTGCACCAGGCTACCCCGAGGTCAGGGCTCCCAGGCTGCTCAGTGGAGGCTCTGGCATTTCACCGTCTCACCTGCACATACCAGAGCCACATGCTCTCGTCGCCACTTCCAAATGCCATCCCTCCTTTCTTACCCGTTTCTTAAAAATAAAAATATTCCAGAAATTTTTTTTGTTGGAAGATTTTTAATTGCTGCTTTAATTTCTGTGCTTGATATTGGTCTGTTCAGGAATTCTATTTCTTCCTGATTAAGCCTAGGGAGGTTGTATGTTTCTATGTATTTGTCTATTTCCTCCACGTTTTGTAGCTTTGGGACATATAGATTTTTCTAGTATTCAAAGATAATGTTTTGTATTTCCATGATGTCTGTAGTGACCTCTCTTTTTTCATTTCTAACTGAGCTTATTAGAGTCCTTTCCTTTCTAGTTTTTGTCAGTCTAGCAAGAGCACTGCCAATTTTGTTTATCTTTTTGAAAAATAAACTTTTGGTTTTATTGATCTTCTGTATAGTTCCTTTGTTCTCAATTTCATTTAGTTCTGCTATGATCTTAGTTATTTCTTTTCTTCTGCTAGGTTTAGGATTAATTTTCTCTTCCTCTTCCAGTTCCTTGAGACAGTTTGTTAGTTTGTTGATTTGTGAGCTTTCTGTCTTCTGGATCTGAGCATTTACTGCTATTAGTTTTTCTCTCAGGACTGCTTTTTCTGTAACCTATAGATTTTGATAACTTGTGTCCCTATTATCATTTAGTTCAAAGAATCTTTTTGATTTCCATCTGGATCTCCTCCTTGACCTAGTAGTCGCTCAGCAATAGATTGTTTAATTTCCATGACTTTGTGAAGTGGTGTTTCTGTTGGAATTGATCTCTAATTTTATACCACTGTGGTCTGAGAAGATACATGGTACAATTTGTAATTTTTTAAATTTATTGAGAGCTGATTTGTGGCCTAGGATGTGGTCGATTTTAGAGAAAGTTCCATGAGCTGATGACAAGAAATGTATATTTAACTTTATTTCAATAGAAGGTTCTGTAGATGTCTGTTAGACCCATTTGTTCTAAAGCTCTGTTTAAGTCCATTGTTTCTTTGCTTATTTTCTGCTTGGAGGATCTGTCCATAATATTCTGAAATTGAAAAAAATAAGAAAAAAAGAAAGGAAAAAAAATTCCTTCTAGCACAAGGAACAAACCTTGCTACTCTTTCCCATCCAGCTAGTCACTCTCCTTCCTTCACGGGAAACTCCAACACCTGGTGACTGCCGTCCTTTCTGCTGCTGCTCCTGTTTCGTTCCCGATTACTTCAGATCACCCGAGATCAGAGCGTCTCAGCAGCAGCACGGGTTGTGTGCACGTAGGGTGTGCAGCGGCATCCCCGGGTTCTGCCCGCTAGACACCAACGGCACCCCCAGTTGTGACAACCACAAATGTCTCCAGATTCTGCTGGGGCAGCATCCCCCCTGTAGATAATTGTCACTTTAAGTGGTGCATCTAATACTCTGAATTGTTATCTGTTTGACCCTGTTAGATATAATAATCACATCCTCCACCAATTTCAGACGCCATTCAGAGAGTTATACCCTAGATCTTGCCATCACTGAAAATTATACCACCTCCCAAATCTCAGTTTCAGACATCCCTCTACGGGCCGTGCACCTGCCCCAGTTCAGGTACCCGACAGCCCCCCGAACCACCGCCGGGCTGCAGTCTCTCCTTTCCCAGTTCTGCCTCCCAGATTCAGCATCACGACCGTCACGAATACCCTTACCCCTCTCTCTGCCCTTCTCTTTGATTTAACTAATGCAAATTTTTGCCTGCCTGAAAAATTCGTAGCTCTGGTTAAACCTAACCATCAGCCTGTTTGTCCCTTCACCAAAGCAGCTGAAAGCCGCTGGAGAAGATCGATCGCCCAGTGCTGCATACGAGGTTCGTGTCACGTGCGTGACCACCAGCCTCAGGGGAACACCCGCTCTGCTTCGTCTGACACCCACCCGCGTGTTTTTGCTGGTAGCCACGGCATACCCTCCCCCTCTGTGTAGATCCTCACTACCTCTTTCGGCCCAAACTTCCAGGTGACACCTGCGTCTCTGACATCACAGAAAAATAAACGATGATAAAACCATCTTACCTGCCTTTCGTCCCAGTCTGCCCGAGTCCGCGCCTGTGCCTTCCGCCCCTGCTCTCGGCAGGCGAGTGTCTGAGCCCGGCCCCCGGCCTTCCCATCTCAGCTCCGCAATCACACTCGTTCTCCTCCTCAGCACGGAATCTCCCTTTTCTACTGGGCAATTCCCACCATCAGACAAATATTCCTTGACATCGCTCATCCCAGAAACAGACAAAAATCCAAACAAAATAAGACCTCACGCCCCTGAACTTCTGCAACCACCTCCTCCTGGGGGTTATTCTCCAAGGCCGTCCGGGGGCTCCAGTCGCGCCCCCTCGGACTGTCCCCTCGCGCGCTCTGCTCTGATCGATCTGGGCTCAGAGGTCTGGGTATCACTCTTCCTCGGCGCTTTCCCGATTCAAATGTGACGCTGCCCTTTAAAATCGCAGCCCAGTCCCCAGACTCCCCCAGCTGTTAACACTGTCTAACATGACACATGCTTATGTATTTTGTTGTCTTTCCTATTATTATACTAAGTGTTCCATGTACAGAATCATTTCTGTGGTTTGTTCACTGCCATTTTCCCAGCACATGGAATGGTGCCTTAGATATAGTAGGTGCTCAAGGAATATTTGTTGAACTGATGAATAAATGAATAAAATAATGCATCCATGATGGATGAATGAAATCAGTCTTCTCCTCCTCAGGTTACCATCAATAAAAACATTTGCCTGCTATACACAGGGCCCACCAGTGCCCATGAACTTGGGGGCTACCCCTAATTTCCTACTAACTGCGAGTTTGGCCACGAACACCAGACACACTCGGCACTGCTCTGACCGCTACGTCTTATGGGAGGGCCCAGCCCAGCAGAGCCCCCGTCCCCTCCCTGGGCTGCATGTTGGCTGCGACTCAGGGGCAGAGCAAGACCAGGACACAGCAAGCCCATCAGGGCCAAAAACACCTTTTTGTGACCCAGAATATTACTACTTCAACTCATTTTCCTAATAAAATTTATAACCCACAACTTCCAAAAGAGTTAGCATCTTTAATGCTCTGGTGAGCATTTACCAAAAACATTTTGAATGTTAAAATTTCCCAAGAGCTCGTTGTTGGTGCGGTGGGGTGCCAGGGCCCCTGGGGCAGGAAAGAAGAGCAAGGCACATCCCTGTCCTCAGGGGCGGGGGGACTCGTGGAGACAAAACTGGCCTGGAACGACTAAGGTCGTGAAGGTGTTCAAGTTTAGAGGGAAGTGATGAGTCAAGCAAAACGCCATCTGCGTACACACAGCACAGACAAGACCACGTGCCAGGAAGGCAGGAGACGGAGGCCTGGGGCAGCCAGGACTCGAGCGCCACATCACAAATGGGGCAGATCTGGGCGGGCGGGATATGGACCGCAGGATGGGGGGTGGAGGGACTCGAGAGCTAGAACGGGAGGCGCATGTCTTCCTACCTTTCCCGTGACTTCTGACTGAGCAGTCATCTCATGACAGCCTCCCAGGGAGGCCCCCTGGGGAACAGGACCCAGGTGTTGACAAGAAATTCCCACTCTGGACCCTGGCGTGGTGGTTCCCTCCATCTGAGACCTTTACCCTAAAGCTTTGCTTTTTGACAACGCTACAGCTAAGCAGTCAAAAGCAGTGCCAACGCCCACCTGGCAGGACACTCACAAAGGGACGTCGTTTGCACCACCACCGACTGCATAAACTCCGCTAATAACAACGACAATAATAATAATAAACAGAAGCTACTTCCCTCGAATCCCAGCCACTTAAGTCCTACATACAGTAGAAATCACAATAGCCCCATAAAGAGAGAAGTTCTATCTGGGTGAGGAAGCCGATCCCACAGAGGAGAGCGACAGCCCGTCCGGCCTCGCAGAGCCAGCTGGGAGTGGCCGGGAGTCTAAGTCCAGCCGCAGGCTCGAGCCCTTCCTGCCAGGCTGTGGCGCCTTTCGGTGGAATCCCGTGGAAACGCTGGGGCTGGAACAGGGACAGGAACAGAGACGAGACCCACGTGGCAGACTTTCTTTCCACTTTCCCCTTCCAACAACTCCCCTAGGAAAGCCCCACCTCTTCCGAACAAAGACAAAACAAATCAAAACCACAATGAGATACCACCTAACCCCAGTGAGAATGGCCTATAT
>VBSM01000865.1:1635351-1645545 GCA_008086735.1 Cheirogaleus medius | reverse complement strand
TACCCCCATTATATGATGAAATAAAATAAATAAATAAATAAATAAATAAATAAATACAAACACCCTCATCTGTCGTTCAAGTCCTTTCCCAATCTTCTCTAACCACCTTGCAGCTTCGCGTCCCACTTCCTAAGATCCGTGAGCACAGCCCGAGGGGCACCAACTCCCCACCGGAAGATCCCCTCTCCATGCCGAAGGCCTGACCCACTCCTGCCCGCGGCCACCGTCTCAGACTACTAAAACGCCTTCTCCTGTGGGAAACCCAACTACCCTCAGCAAAAGCCACTTCCTCACTCCTCTAGACTCGCGGGCTTCCTCCAGGGACAATAACACCCTACGCTGGAGTTGTTTGTGTTGGTGTGCGAACAAGGCTGCTACACAAGGACGCACGCTTCTGATACACCGCGCTGGCTGCCGCCTCCCGAACACGCAAAGTGCCGGTCGCACTGTTTGTAATTACCTCCGCCTTGATGATCAGGGACGGGCACGGGCAATGTTGCCGTGGGAACATGCAGCGACTTTACCCATTTTACCAAAACTGCAGTAGAACGGGTGTTTTTCCTGGCATGTAGCTATAATTTCAGATGGATGCTTTAACAGAATTTGTATAGCAGCCGCCTGCCGGCCACAGACGCCCGGTGCGCAGGCTGCGACGTGAGCGGGGAGAAGGGGCCCCGTCTCAGCCCTGCGCACAGGGGCAAGGCCTCTGTCTACATGGCCTCCTTTGACCCTGGGCTCATCCCTTTAGTTCAAAGCCCCTTCCCCTGCTGAATGGCAGCCACACCTGCGAGGGTCCCACAGACTGATTCTCTCACTCCTGTCGGGTCCCCCGGTTCCTTGCACAGCTGCAGCCGCAGGCGGGCCTGAGGCCCTTGGAGCTGGGGTCACTTGGGCCTGGGCAGCTTCACATCGACGGCCCTGGACATGTCAGCACCACGTGCGTGAGACCTGGCCTGGCCCCACCTGAGCCCTCGTTCTCGGAGCTGGGCTTCTCCTCTGCCTTGTCCCTGAGGCTCTGGCCCCAGCTGGGCCAGCTCTGGTACCAGGCTCTTCCCTGTTCTGTTATGTGACCTGCCTGCTGGTCTGCTCGTTGGTGCCTAGGATCTTGCTGAATCCTTGCGAACTTCCCAGCCACTGTCCTTTCCACTGCGACTCACCTCCCCAGAGCTGCTTGTCGGCCAGCACCTCTGATTTTGGCTATTTCCAGATTTCAGTCAACCCAAGCGCACCTGGTCTAGGTGCAGCTAATCAAACTATGAGGCCACTGCAACGAAATAGGGCACAATTATTTCAACAGAAGATTCTGAGAGAGACAGAGAGAATGTGAGGCCCTTGCACAGGGCCGCATGTGCACACATGTGCATGTGTGTGCTGTGCAAGGCCACGTGTAAATTAGGAGCCAGGACATAGGAAGTAAAAGGTGCAAGCTGGAGACAGCAAAAACCAACTTCTCCGACTTCACAGCTTTGCTAGAGGCTGCAGGAGACGGACGTCAGAGCCACCTCGATTTCCGATCTGCCCGTGCTCACGCTCCACACCGCGCCAGCGAGTGCAGCCCTGGGACGCAGCACCTGCAGACGGGAGGCTCTGTGGGTGCGGTAGGCCACGCTGAGACCCAGACTGGGCCCGGGACGAGCACGCCAGCAGGGCCCTGTCAGCATCGCGGCCCGGCATGATGCAAATAAAACATCCCCGGTGTCTATGTCCCCTGAGCAGCCGGGAGTTCCCACTAAAGCTATAATGGCTTCAAGAGAAGGACTAAAAACAGAGTTGAAGTTCAAGAAATTGACTGATTCTGATATTTTTGATTATTTTCCTTTGAAAGCGGAGGCCGGAATAGATGCGTTGGACCACGTGCGGCCAGCAGGTGCAGTGTCGTCCGTCCTTGGGGCCTGGCCAGGGGGCCTTTCTGCAGTCTGTCCCCCTCCCCGACAAGTTCATCTAACGCCCAATCCACCTGCCCTTCACTGTGTTCCTTGACACTAAACCGCCCTAAAACAAAGAACTGATGGGAGGGGTTGGTCTGGGCAACACACGCAGCTCATTTGGGCTCATTTGAGACTAGCCCAGCCATCCCTTTCTCCAGACCTGTGGCCAAGGCTCCGGGCCAGTCCCACAGTCCTGGCAGTCTGCTTAGCTCCGGTGCTATGCTGTCCTGTAACGGCCGTCAACCATCTGTGTGAGTCGATCTGGGACCACCCCCCGACTAGATCATAAACTCAATGCCAGGACGCCTCCCCTCGTCACCTCCACCACGCCAAGGGGCAGGTTCGGCCACATGAGACCCTGGTCAAACACATGTTGGTTCTAGAATCTCCTACGTAGGGACCCTAAAGATCACCCAGTCCAGCCCCCCACATGATGCTCGGGGATGGTTTATGAGCATAAATTTGGAGGCAGTACAAGAAGCTTCAATTTTAGATCTTCATGAAAAACTTTAATGTCAATGTTGGTTTCAAGTGAAGCGCCTGCGGTGGGCCAGGCCCCGTGCCGGCAGCCAGGTGCGTGTGGACGTGAGAAACAGGTAACGGTCTCTGACCTCAGGAGATGCAGTCTGGTAGGGAGGGGAGACGATCTGACGTGAGTACGTAAACCTGTGATTGTGAACGCCGTGAGCGTCAGAGAAGGAAACGCACGGCGGCGGTGAAGTCTGCGTGGAGGAAGGAACATTCCTGCGGTGGTATGCGCTGCTGCAGAGCTCAAAGGTCACCTCTGAGCTGCAGTTTGACCTTCATGGAGAGTGACACCACCTCTGGCAAACTGCGCCACGGCCATTCTGCGCTAACGCCAGGGAAAGCAGAAGCAGGAGAGCCTCTTCACCCTGCAGAACGCCAGCCTCGCTCCCAGCCAGGGCCTCTCCAGGCTCCCGAGCACGTCCTTCCCTGCCCCACCTGCTCCTCCCGCATCCGATCTTGGAAATCAGCTGCCAAACGAGGCCATGCGACTGAAGATTATATAAACACACAGGTCAGGCGAGGTAAGAACACTTTGAATCTGCACTTGTGTTTAGCGGAAGACTCTTCGTTAGGAAATACATGAGCTTCAAACGCCCCGTCTTGTCTGCGGTATTAGTCACTCGAGGCCTGGGAACAGGGACCTGACAAAAGTGCCGCCGTTTCCAAGCTCTCGCGGGGCCCGTCAGGCCCCTGGAATTACGTGGGGCGTGTTTTGATTCCTCGCTGACTCGACTGGGTGTGTTCCCAGATCTAGCGCTGAGGCTGGAAGAACGTGTACCTTATGTCTCCTTACGTGGCACAAACCTTTTAATTTCCCAGCTCAATTATAATTAGAAAGTATCTAAACTTTACCGCAGTGATTTGGCTTTCCCATTAATAGCTGGATCTTCGGAATTAATCTCTTATAAGAAAGCCTCCTTCAGACACCTCCTTCTGGATTCTCAGCCTGCCACACTGAAGGGCTCCTGGTTTCCTACAAATTTCAGACTATGCAAAAGGCTCTGGGGTTAGGGTGGGGGAATGCTGCAGGCGTCCCCTTTGTGATTATCGGTGAGCATACTCTCCTCCTGCTTGAGCAAAGATGTAGGGTATTTATTGGAAGATGCACAAGAGTATCGTTGATTGGACCAATGCTGCTGTCCAGTGAGATATTAACAGGTAACAGGGGAAATAAGAGGTCCCACGAAAAATAAGTTGGGAGACAAGAACCAGTCTTCCTTTCGGAGTCAAAATGCATATTAGCATATTAAAATTTCTGAGAGGTCCTGCAGTTTAGCTGTGTTTAACCAAACATTTCCCAAACACGTTGGAATCTCAAAACCCTTTCCCACCAAATGGCAATTAATACCTTGGGAAGCCTCTGAGAAATAATGACTCAGAAATGTAGGTTGTCGGTGCTGTTGCCTCTTCTGGTACCATCGGTCTCCAGGGGAGGAAGCTGAGGTCCAGACAGAAGACCCAATCGGTCCAGGTCACACACGAGAGGCGGTGGGTGGAGCAGGAACTGGCCATGACCCCCAGCCAGGGTAGGCTCCTCAATTTTGTGAACTAAACTGCCTCAACACGTAGCCAAAACAGCTCTGTCATCTTCCAAAGGGTACAAAAAACAATTTGAGAGACAATCACATTTACACAAAGATTATGTTTCTTTTTATTAATTGATTTTTTAAGCCCATTCTGTTGCTGTTGTGTATGTGTGCATGTGTGTATATGCATGTGCACAAACACACACACATGCACACACACACACGCACACACAGACAAGCTCCCCACTCACTAGTGTTTCCATGGCGCAGTCTGATTGAAATGTAACCCAGAAACGCGTCCTGGCTGCCTACAAAGGTTTCAGAGGCAACCACTGAAAAGACTTTAGGCTAAACTTGAAAAGGAGGGAAGAGGGAACATTATTATGCAACAATGTCTTGTCCTTGCCAAACACTGGTGCTTGGAAGTGAAGAGACAGCTGCACACCTGTGTCCGTTGGCATTGAGTTAAATCAATACAAAAAATTAGGCAAAAGGCCAATTACCTGTCCCCTAAAGATTAACTTGAAGGATTTCGATAGAATTTTACAAGTATGAATTTAAAATTTCCACACTTATTAGTCTTCCTCAGATAGTTACAAAGTCATTAAATTTTTATGTGGTATTCATGCAAAATTAGGATATAATATTGATATTCAGTAGCGATGATGTTAGTAGCTTTCTGGGCGACCCAGGTAGGTTTAAGGAAATAATCCTTTATCTCCCTTCGCCACTTCCTGTTTTCACCCTTGACATTTCTGGTTTCACAGTGACAGCTGCGCGCCCTTGACAACTTCATCTCAAACACTCAGGAGCGAGCCCTGTTCCAGGTTCATCATGCACGTGCTTGACAGGTGTTTCCTGGATTCTCCTCCACGCCGGGCACAGCTCTGTGCACCAAGGACGGGGCTGATCGAACAGCTCTGCCCTGGAGAGGGTTACACTCTAGGGGGATTTTTTAACAGGATATATTTTCTCAGTTTTTCAACAGGAGAAAATACAGATGAACAGAATATCTGGGAAATACAGTATTTATATCATTGTGGCAAAGCCATTGCCTGGAATTCCAGGTGCTGAAATATGTGTTTTCACGGGATTCCGGTGACCAACAGGGGGATGGGAAACAGACGTCACCGTTATGGGTTCTCTCCGGGACTTCAGTACTGTGACAAGAATGTGCCCTGTTATGTCTTTTCATAAAACTCAAGAAACAGGCATTTTTAAGAACAGTCTAATAAGACGGGTTTATATTTTTGCGCTGCTATAACACAGCGGATAAACAATGTCCTCCACCGGCAGTGCTTAGCCTTTCATAATTTCTGAATTGTCTGCCACAGTCACTTTGTCTTCGAACCCCATGAAGCCCTGCGGGCTAGGTGGGGTAGGAACGACCCTGCCCTGGGCACCCCGGCTCCCAGCCCTGGACCCAGGCAGCCCTCAGCCCCCCACTCCGCCACCGACCAGAGTGCAGGGAAGAGCCCTTGCTCCACCCGAGCAGCTCCCAAGATGGCGGACAGAGAGAAACGTGGAGCTGCTCGCGTGGGGCAGAGCCACGTGCCCGGAAGGTGTTCTCGGGCTGGACCTTCGCTGGAAGTGAGCACTGATGGCTGTCGGTTACAGTCACGGAGCGAGGCCGGCAGGGCCGGGAGCCAGCCAGGACAGCTGTGTGGCACTCCTGACATGCCGTCCACATGTGCACACACCTCTTTCCCAGTGCCCCCCATGGCCAGCGCCCCACATCGTCCCTGGGCTCTTTGGGGTGATCCCAAATCGTCCCTTATGCCTGACCTGCCCCCTTCTCCTCCCAGTCTCTGAGAAGGCGTCAAGTCAGCAGGTGATTATTAGATAACTGATCGATCATCGCGTTAATTGTCGACGGCAGAGGCGAGAGGTCTGACGTGTTATTCCTTCAGGGAGTACCTGTCTGTTAACAGGGGCGACTCTTGTGGGATTAGGGACATATCTGGGGGGGGGCTTCCTACTGCCTCTCCAATTACTCCCCACCCTACTCACAGCTGCAGGAGGCTGGGCGTGGGCGCCAAGCGACTGAGGAAACACAGCAAGTGCAAGTGGTATAAAATACCACCTGGGAAAGGAGATATCAAAGTGCTCCCAAAAATAATTAAATTGGGAAATAGGAAAAAACATGTATTAAACTTTAATATTTCATTATATCAAAAAGTCACCTACACCCATAGGTTTGTCCCAGCACTATTCACAATAGCAAACACACAGAATCAACCTAAGTGTCCACTGACAGAGGACTGGGCAGGGAAAACGCGCACAGGTACGCACGACGGAATACTACTAGGCCAGGAAAAAGGATGGAATCGTGTCCTCTGCAGCAACACGGATGGACCTGGAGGCCATTGTCCTAAGTGAAACAGACACGGGAAGACAGGCGCCGCGTGTTCTCCCCTGTAAGTGGCAGCTGAATCGTGTGCCCACATGGACGTGTAGTGTGGACGATGGACAGTGGAGACTCAGGCGGGGTGGGGGTGGACAATGAGGAATTCCTTAATGGGCACAGGGTCTGCTATTGGGGTAACAGACACCCTGAAAGCCCTGACTTCCCCATCCACAATCTATGCACGTAGAAAAATTGCGCTTGGACCCCACAAATTTATACAAATTTAAAATTTTTAGAAAAACAAAAAAAAAAAGAAAAGAAACAAATAAATCCCCCAAAAAGAAAACAAATTACAAAGTCCACCATCCCAGCTGTACGAGACCCTCACTCCCTCGATCCCCACGATCCCAGAGCAGGTGAAGGCGTGGACGTGTCATGAGCACACACAGCCAGGCCGCGTGGGCAGGTCCTGGTGAAGGCAGCCACCACATGGACAGGTGGCAGGGGCCAGTCAGCGGGGACAGACCGTGCCGGGACAGGCACATCCTTGTAGGGCAAGGCCTGGAGCCCCGGGGAAGGGCACCCACAGCACGGGCTGCGGTTTCCTGTCCCCACGGGGCCCACGCAGCACCTGAAGCCCCGCTCTGCTCGCGTCCCTGCACCTCGGACCCAAACATGCCTCCCCAGGAGCTCAGAAGGATAAATCGATGGCGCGAAAGGAGCGCGTTCTCCAGGGAAATGACCTGAAACAATTCTGGTGTGCAGTTCACCAGCCAGACCCCTGGGTGTGAACACCTTGGGAGAATTTTGAAGACGGCATCTGGCGTTCCTTGACATCGGGTTGGTAGACAACTGACCTTAGTGGGTAATTATGACGTGGGGCATCCGGAGGGCTTCCCCAAGGAAGTGACGTCTGAGTGAGATCCAAGCCTGACGTGGCATTCAGAGGACACGGGAGGGGGACGCTGAGGCGGCAGCCGAGTCAGAACTCGGCAGCCCAAGGACCTGAGGTGAGGGATGGGCGGCTGCAAGGTGACCCTCGCCTCGTGGCCGCGCAAGTACAGCCAACCACATGCCGCGCAGTCTGGGACCAGCAGGTGACCAGCGTTCTTTTCAGTTCTGACGCTCTACAATTAATTGCAGAAGTGGCCTGTCGCAGCTCAGCTCAGACTTAAGATAACATTCAAGGTGTGGGAAAGAAAATCATTTCAGAGGGGAAAAACACAGTTAAGGATGAACAACCGATATTTCACCCCGGCGGGGGAGGGTCGTGGCAGAGGAGGCACGGCGTGTAGCCCTCACTTCCAAATCAGAGTGAAACGGGACGTGCATAGAAGCACGAAGATGCTTTTATAACCATCACCTTCAAACCTCAGTCATCCTCCTCATCGCTGCACAAAAACAATTCGGGGAGAAGTTCGTGGAGAGACGACAGTGCCCTTAGATCATCGCCACGACACACACTGCAATGGCCAGTAAGTAATTTAAAGATAATTGCCACTTTGTTAACCAAAAATTTGAAGTTCGAAACAAGGAAAAAATACTCAAATTCTATTCTTTAGTTC
The DNA here is from genome assembly GCA_008086735.1 of Cheirogaleus medius. NCBI lineage: Eukaryota > Metazoa > Chordata > Mammalia > Primates > Cheirogaleidae > Cheirogaleus > Cheirogaleus medius. Next base: position 1,637,651 of record VBSM01000865.1, on the reverse strand, counting down.
CATCGTGTCTGTTGTATTTTCTTGAGTTGGCAAAACCCCTTTATGGCCCACAGGCAAGTGTCCAGGCCGGCCGGCTGCTGCCTTCCAGAAAAAGAGTCTCCCTGGCCATCCCAGGAAGTCCTGCCTGTCCACGTCATCATCCCCTGCAGATCGGGGAGGTTTTGTAGCCAAGACCCTTGGACCCAATGCAGGATGGAGTCACGGTCCTTCTCCTGTAAACCCCACAGTGAGTCAGACCTCACCACCACGGTTCTCACAGGCGGAAGGACGGCCGGGGTGGAGGCCCGAAAGAGAAAGACCTTCCCTCCGTGCTGCCACACTGGTAGCAGATCTGGGGCGCAAGCCAAGGCTCTGCAATCCCCGGCCAGTGCCTCCGCCACTATGCCAGCATCGGTCCTGGTCATTCCTTCACCCTGTGAGCGCAAACAGGGAGCCACGGGGGAGAGACCCTCCCGAGTCCAGGCTGGCAGCCCTCGGAAGGTAAGAGTGTGGACCCCTTGTTTCCCGAGGCCCAGGGGGGACAGAGCTCGCGTTTCCAGGAGCGGGGGCAGCCCTGTGTCCTCTCCTTCCGACAGAGCACTTGAGCCCCGAGGGGACCGTCTCCCGTCTTCATTTCTCTGCCATTACGCAAAAGCCGAGTTCAGCTCGGCGCTGAAATGGGTGTTTTCTGCCGTAGAGATAAAAATAGCTGGTGAAGACTAAAGAAGTTCTGCCCCAGTTTATTTAAGGCATAATCTCAAATATCCCTTTGTCCTAATTATTGTGCTATCCCCTAAAGGCAGGGAGCGCAGAGAAAATCTGAGCGCAGTGCTAAATTTTATTTTTGATCTTCAATTCGACTCAAATATTTACAAATCCCCTCAGAGCGGGGTCCACTGGGGAAGTGTCTTTGGTTTCACCATGTGGGGGAGAAAAATTAAAAGGAAATGAAACAGGAGCAAAATTCCTAAGGAATAGGAAGCCTTAATTCCAAAAATTTTTAAGGGATAATTTTTCTTAATGTACCAACAGTTGCTCAACACCGACCACCATCTTCCCAACCGCAGCTGGGGCTGGGGCACTTGGCAGAGGCGTCCCCCTCACGGCGCGCTTCGGCCACAGCGGCGGAACCGGCCGCCTCCACCGCGGTTCCACGTCTCACGGGCCTGCTGTGACGTCGGGTTTCCAGCACGACGTGAGCGTGGTGGGAATCCACTGCTATGTTTACGGATGCATACGAAGTCACGAAAACATGCTTGGGCAGACTCTTCCTTTCGAGATGCTGAACTGAGCCATAAAGCCAGACTCAGGTGCACCGTGAGCCTCTTCGCGCACCTGATTCCATGAGGAGCGGAAAGGCCCGGCACCAACCGCCATGGATCGGACAACGCAAAGTGCATACAGCAAGCCTGGAGCGGCCTCTCCCGACTCAGCCCCTTCGCCCACCCCTGCCCTGCTCCTCCCAACGCGGATGCCCTGGCGTCTCTGAGGCCTCGCCCTGTGGTGGACTTATCTTTTTCAGAGACTGACATAAAGCATTTGGGATTTCTCAATTCGAGCACCCCCCTGACTTCAAACTTACATGAAAAGGCTACACCTTCATAAAACAGCTGCTCTGTTAGGATCCAGGTGATGAATGAGTATGAATTCATTTATTCTACAAATATTTATTGGGCCTTCACTGTGCAAAAGGCACACACCAGCACTGAAGTATGCTACTACACTATTAAATGCTACGACAATTAAATTTTTCTGTGTCTAGAATGGTTTATAACTTACTCAAAGTGCTCTGAGCACAGGATCCCTTGAGTGGTGTGCTGGCCACAGGGAACGTCATCACTTACTGTAAATCACGCAACATAAACAAATAGGAACATTATTTAAATGAGAGGCCCTTTACTTACAGAAACCGTACTGCAGTTACTTTCTTTCAAGATCTAATTAGATTTAAAGCTTCATTTGGGAAACAGAAGATGAAACTGAACCTCTTATCCTAAGGGCAACTGGATGGGACTCAAATACAGGCGTAATTTTTTTTTATCGTGCAGCAAATTTGCCCAGGTAATGAGCAAACAAAAGGGCTCTGTCCTGCGAGCGCCGTGAGCGGCAGGAAAAATAAACTCACCCGGGGATGGTGCCGATCACGCATGGCGTGTTCACGGCTGATTTCGCTATTTCATAACCACTGTCTGGGAAGACTGACGCTGTCTAATCTAACGATTCCCCGTACATTCGAGATACGTAAATTCAGGCTGTATTGAAATTCCCAAAACAAAATATCTTAAGATATAAACACTACTACATCATACTTTTAGGAGACA
>VBSM01000865.1:1557031-1625914 GCA_008086735.1 Cheirogaleus medius | reverse complement strand
GTGGTGGTGGTGGTGATGGTGGCAGTGTTAATGGTGATGGTGACAGAGGTGGTGATGGTGGTGGTGGTGTTAATGGTGGTGATAGAGGTGGTTGTGTGATGGTGATGGTGGTGATGGTGGTGGTGGTGGTGGTGATGGTGGCAGTGTTAATGGTGATGGTGACAGAGGTGGTGGTGTGATGGTGATGGAGGTGGTGGTGGCAGTGTTAATGGTGATGGTGATAGAGGTGGTGGTGATGGTGGTGGTGGTGGTGGTGGTAGTGTTGATGGTGATGGTGATAGAGGTGGTAGTGTGATGGTGATGGACGCGGTGCTGGTGGTGTTAATGGTGGAGGTGACGGTGATGGTATTAATGGTGGTGATGGAGGCGGTGGAGCTAGTGGTGACAGAGGCAGTAGTGGTAGTACTTTTTCTTCATAAACCTCAAGGACAGACAGTTAACTATAGTACGGTGTCATCATCAGTCTGAGCCCTTTTTGTTTTATATTTTACTTTTTATCCCAAACTCTATTCCCACTCCCTCTTCTACACCAGACACTCATGCTAATGTGCACCTGTGTGTGTGCCTGTGTGTATATATATATATATAATTATAGGTATTGCTACTTGCCATCAGTAATCCATTCTTAAAAACTATGAAAATGCTAACTGGGAACATATAGCCATTATTTTCAAAGGAAATTTTTAACCAAAAACTCCAAATCAACTTCTTCAAATGTAACTGAAACACATATGTATTGGAAGCAACTTGTCACGTTAGGATGCAGTGTGCTCTGTGCAGGGACACACCTTTCTTAGCATTAACAGCACCCAAGATACACAGCCCTGTCTTTGACAAAACATCCACATGGGACTCTGACAACCTCGTCGCTGGATTTAGAATGTAACTTGATATTTCCTTACTTATAGTTTTGCTTTAAATGTTATATGACAATGAGGATCCTAAACATAAAATTATTTTTTATAAAAACAGCTGGAAAATGTTGCATTGAAAGAAATGTGCATCTATGACAGTAAGGTCTTTTAAAACCAAGATTTATTCCACTGGAAAAAAAATATTGACCAGAGAGAGTCAACGGATAGTACCTGTAGCTTTGTGTGTGCCTGTCATCAGTCTGTATAAATGGCAATGAGCTGTTCATCTCATCCTATTTCTTATTTTTCGGTTAGCACATATTTTTAAGGTCCGCATTTACTACTCAGGGCAGGTCTCACTCGTCACTTGCTGCCACCTGCGTCTGTAGTGTCCACTTGTTACGTCTGATTTGGCCACTCCCCAAGGGATGAGCCACTAGGCTGAGTGCCACATGCAAAGCTGGAGCAGCACCTCAGACATGGAACGCACGGACCTGTGCTTGGGTGGGGTTGCCGCATGCAGGAATATTAACTTTTACTGCAGAATTCCAGGTTGCCCTCCGGAATGGCTGCCCCCTCCCCCCAACAGTGCATGAGACCCCCACTCCCCCACTTCCTTGCCCATCTTGGTACTAAAAGATTGCCTACTTTTTGCTAACCTGATGTGCACATGACAGCACATACAACACTGTTGTTCTGATTTGCATTTCTCTATTACTGGTGAAACTAAGAATGTCTGATTCATAGCAAACTTTCTGAGTCAGAGACCAGCCAGGCAAATGAAACCTCACAAGATATTTCAGGTGAAGGAAACGTAATTCAGGGAACGGGTTGCAAAACAGTGAGAATGGCTGAAGAAACAAATAGGATGGGAAGAAGCCCGGAGACGAGTTGCGGCAGGAAGCTGCAGCATCCTGGAGGCTGGAAGAACGAGGGAGGAACGGTACAGTCAGGCACTGCCGCCACGGTGCTGCCATGGGGATGGCCAAGGCCTGGGAGCCCACGGCCACCACTGCAGCCAGCAAGGGCAGCACTGCCCTGAGGTGCCACCGAAAGGCACAGCTGTCACACCCAGAGCCCAGGACTACTCGTGCTGTCGTTGCTGGAGCCACCAAAACCCCTGGAACCCGAGTGGGTCTGTTGCAATGATTCATTTGGAAAGTAGGAAGACGCCACAGCGTGGCCATCGACCCGCTTTGCCCACCGTGAGATGAAGTTGGGTGGAAACCCCGTCTCTCGCCCGGTGTCTGCGAGCTCCCCACTTTGACCAGTGGATCACGGCAGCGATTACGATCTGAGCCATTGGCCGTTAGCCTCAGCCTGAGCTGGTTCAAACAATCCCAGTGCACTGACCCCATGGGCACGTCCTCAGGGCACGCTGGGAAAACTCAGGCGAGACTTGCCATTTTTTCTGTGACAGGACTGTGGGGCTCTGCCCACGAAAGGGCGCCGTGTCCAGGGCAAGCTAGGCCCAGCAAATCGCAAGAGACGCCCTCGCCGTCCCTTTCTGCTCACCCGACTCAGAGAGCTGGCCACCCGTGCCTTCGTTCTGAGGACTGATTAGCCACTGCCCAAGTTCCCTGCAGTTTGAAATATTTTTACTGAAATTCCACCCCCGCTGCCCATCACCACAGCTGTTCCCATTTTTTCTCTAGAGGGAAGTGCTGCCACTTGGAGATTGCCGCTCGGGACCCAATGTCCCCGTCGGAAGCAGAGAGCCCATTTAAAGGCAGCATCCCCCAGTGCCCGCGGCTTGCTGGGATAGAGCTACCCAGCTTCCCAGCCACCTTGGGGCTCCCTCTCCACTCACTCCTCAGGACCTCGGCTGGTAAAGGGGAGGGAAGGAGCTTCATATGCAAACGACTGCGACATTTCTGTCACCCAGACCTGTGGATTGGGCTCTGCAGTGGGCTGAATGTGTGGCCCCAACAGGCTTTGGGAGGAGGTGCGGTCCTGAGGGCGGAGCCTCAGGAATGGGACCAGAGCCCTCCCTTCCTGCACGCGAGGGCACAGCAGGACAGAAGCCGTCTACACCCCACTAGCGGCCCCTCCGGCACCCGACCACGCCGGCACCTGAGCTCAGACCCAGCTCCCAGCCTCCAGGGCCGTGGGAAATAATTGTCTGTTGTTTGCAGCCGCCCATCTGCGCTGCTCCGTGGAGTGGCCTGAGCAGACCGAGACGGGCCCCCGGAAGCCGGCCCCGAGGTGGGAGCCCGTGTGCAGGTCTGGTGGGCAACTACACAGTCGGTTTTATGTTGAACTGACTGGCCACGGGGTGCCCAGATAAACATTATTTCTGGGTGTCTGTGAGGGTGTTCTGCGAGAGATCAGCATGTGAGGGATGGGCTCAGGAAAGACCCTAAGGTGGGGGCCTCACCCAGTCCACTGAGGGCCTGAACAGAGCAAAAGCATGGAGGAAGCAGGACCTCGCGCCTCAGCCTCCTGCCTGCTGAGTGGGGACACGCGGCTCCTCCTGACCTTGGGCTGTGACTTATGCTGTGGGCTCCCCCTGTTCTCCGGCCTTCAGGCTCGGACTGAAACTACGGCACCGGCTTTCCTGAGCCCCAGCTTGCTCACGGCAGGTCTGGGGCTTCTCAGCCCCACGACTGGGTGGCCCATTGCTCATAACAACCCTCTTCCCAGATGCACACCCTAGCGGTTCTGTTTCTCTGGAGAGCCCCGGCTGACACAGGGATGCTCTCAGAAGGGAACTTTGTTAGGACGTGAGGAGGGTAAGATGGGGCAGAAAAATAAGCAAACAGCAATATGGTTGATGCTAAGGCCTCGTCCAGCTTTATGGGGACTTTGAAGCTCAGTGACCCTTCAAAGTTGTCCTAAACTGAGGCAGCAAGCCCAGGCCCGTGTGGCCTCATAGGAACTACCCTCTGGATGTAGGCAACGTGTGCTTGGGCCAGGCAGTTCCTGCAGTTGCGTGTCATTCCCAAGGAGGCCCCTGTGAGCCACCAGCGGCTGAGGCTCCCAGCAGCTGGGAACGTGTGTGTCAGCCACGAAGGGGCCACCCCAGGGAAGTTCTGAAATCCCACCTTGGTAAGTCTGGGCCTCAAGTCAATGGGCCCCCCTTAATCATTTGTGTGTCCCCTGCTAAGAAGCAGCTAAAGCATGTCTTTTGCCTATTTTTAAATTTGGGTTCCTTGTTTTTTGTTGTTGTTATTAATTTGCAAGAATTCTTAGCATATTCCAATTTAGACATTCCAAATGTCTTCTACCTTTTTACCCCCCTGTTAACTTTATTAAGGATGACTTTACTGGAGAGAAACCACTCTCCTTGGAAGGTAACCACTCCCAAATCGCTTCACATTACAGTTTGGGTCTCCTTAAAAAGGCTTCCACCCCCAGATCACAAAGATATTCTACTACATTTTCTTTGTTAATTTTATAGTTTTGTTTTTAAACTCTACACCAAGTTTAACCCTATATCTTGTGAAGTGAGGATCCAGTGTTATTTTCCATTTGGTGACCTAGTGTTCCCCAAACAGCTCCAAAACAATTGTCCTTCCGCTCTCATGTGTGGGCTGCTCTGATCAGATGTCAAGTTCCCGTAGGCATCTGTTTCTGAGCTCTGTCCTGTTTCACTGGTCTCGTGGTCGATTCCTGCACCAATGCCGAGTGTTTGGTTTGGTTTGCTCCTGTTCTGTGTTTTTTAATACTTCTTAATACATGACAGGGAACGTTCATCTTTTGATTTGCTTTCACAAAAATTTCTAGGTTATTCATGGGCTTTTATCCTTCCAAATAAACCAGCTTCTTGAGTTTCTAAAAAATATTTTCTGGAATTTTTATTGGAATTACATTGAGATTATTGATTAATTTGGGACAAACTGATGTCTTTACAATGTTAAATTGTTCCATCCATGAACCTGGTATATCTTTCCATTAGTCAACATCCCCTTTTATTTCCATAACAGAGTTTTAAAATTTCTTATAAAGGTCTTATGCGTTCACGTCAGATAAGTTCTAGACGTTGTCTAGCTGTTACTATTTTGAATGTCGCTGTGTTTGTGTTGTATAAATAATCCGGTTGTTTTCTGCTGGCGAAGAAGAACAGGACTGAGAATTCTGTGTTAACTTTGAACCAGCTTCTTTACTAGACTGTTTGTCAGTTTAACGGTTGACCTGTCGATTCTGCTGGGCTTTCTGTACAGAGAGTCATATCGTACGAATGACTGCTGTCTGTCTCCTCACACCCTCACACTGTATGTCCTTGAATGTATCGCCATATCCTATGTCTTTGATCAGAACACCTGCTGGACACCAGGAGAGCAGCCACCCATGGCGTGATCCTAACCACAAAGAAATAATCGTACGTTTCTCCATAAACTATGATGCTTACTGTTCATTTTTGTTTATATAGACTCATAAAGTTAAGGAAATTTCTTAATATTTCTAGTTTCTGAGAAGCTTCATTCTAAGTAAGTATTGAACGTCATCAAATGCTTTTCCTGAGGTACTACGATTCTTCTCCATTGGTCCATTAACATAATGAATTACTTAGACAAATGTCTAACAATAAAACAGTTTTGTTTCCCTGAAATAAACCATGCTAAATAAACCTTGATGCACTTTTAATAAGCTATGGGATTATGTAACCTAACATCCCTTCAGGATACCGCACGCAGGTATACTGGTAAAGTAGGCATAAGCTTTGCGTTTCTTCTAAGCTCCCACAGAGGATCCTGAACGGTCCCCTCTGCCAGGAATGTTCTGCCCCTGGTCTCCACACACACAGTTCTTTCTGGGCACTGAGGCTCAACCATCCGGACCTCCCCGTCAGTCACTCTTGCCCCATTGTGCCCACGTTCTGGGGGGGCATGGCACTGACCCCAGCACCGACTGGTCGTCTGTCTCCTTACTTATGCATTGTTGACCTCGCCATAGAATACCAGCCCCTGAGGACGCAGACCCCCTCTGTCCCGGGCAATGTCGCACCCTCGCTGCCCAAACCCTGTCTGGAACACAGCAGACCACCCCTGAGTGTTCATTAGCGTGAAACGCGGCGGCAGGTGCGCAACCTGCAGGCACTTTAAGACACTTTACAAAGCGCAAATTATGCCAGCGGACGAGACTGGCTGGAGAAATTTCTGATCACCTAAAAACGCTCAAGGATACTTACGCTTGGGTGGGGGTGCGTATGAGAGAGAGAGAGAGAGAGAGAGAGACTTTGTTTAAAATTAGGAAACCACAGCCATGTGTACAGGTTCCCTGAAGATATCTGTTTCCTGCATATATCATTAAACAAATTTTGGAAGATACTTGTAGAAACCAACCATCCGGTAAACATTTCCGAGCCCTAACTATGCACACGGCCTCCTGCTGACACCAAAGGAGATATATATAAACCAAATTCCCCACTTTTCAGGAGATTAAATTACAGCCGGGGAAAGGTATGTGTACAGCAAACTGTTAGATATGGAGTCAGCATGAAAAGCATCACAGTCACTTGCGGGAGAAGAGACTCGTGAGCTGGGGATGGCGAGGAGGCATTCACAGAGCAACGGGGGCTTCGCCAAGGCTAGGCAGGCAAAGGGCTGAGGACCGGCCACTGCCCAGCCCCCCGGGGTCAGAGGTGAGAGCTGGAAAAATGAGACGAGCGTTGTGAGCACCGTGCAGACACCTCCCGCAGAAAAGCTCTCTTTACTGAGCACACGTGCTGCAAGAGGGAAAGTTCGAAGGAAGGAGTGTCGAAGACAGTGAGTTGACTTTACGTAAGACCCCAGGTATGTCCCATGGTGGTCAGTTCTGATCACTGCGGCAGGAGATTATTTCAGTGTGTGGAGACGGTTTCTTTTTTGTGCATTTAGCACCCACAAGGGGCCAAGCCCTCTCCGCCGTAGGCCACGGTGTGAAACAAACACAGAAGCCCACGCACATCACAGTGACCAGGGGGCTTCTCCCGCTGGCTCGAGGGACCGGGATGGGGCAGTGAGACTCTGAATTCAGCACTGGGTATCCTACTTACCGTGCCCTTCAAAGGGGCCGAAACCAGCTTGCGCCCGTCATTCCCGACGAGGATGAACTGTTTGCTAGAAGGGACCAGTTGTGGCCAACTTAACCCCCGCTTTGGAGGAAGGGGCCAAGCTGCCCCCACTTCACTTTGCTGGCCACCGGAGTACGTTTCCAGGATCTGCAGTCACCTCTGTGAATTCACACAGTTAAGTTAGTAACTAGTTCTTCATTATCAACTTGCCTAACTATAAAATGAATAGCCTCACACTTGTAGGAAAATGTCTTGCTTTTCCGTATGTTGGGTCTCCTGCAGATGCCGAGAATCTGTCAAAATGCTAATAGTCTTTACACCGTGTGAACGTGGACTTTCTGTTGTGCAGTAAGCCGTGGTCGGCCTGATGGTTCAGACTGTGTTACTCGTGTATTTAGCACGGATGGTAGTTTTGTGAAGGAAAGAGTGCACTCAAACTCAGGCCACTGTTTTTTTTTTTTTTTAGTTCTGCAACTTCTTGTGATTCTAGGAAGCATATCATCAATCTGCACAGAGTAAAAACTCTACTATACGCTTGTTTACCTTGTGCTTGTCCTTAAACTTCTAACGTATGTGCAGAACACCTGCCTCCCCTCTGTTCAAAGGACAAGAAGTAAAAGTGACCCTAGGAACAGATGAGGCAGCCATGTGGGCATTCGGTGGGCTGCGTTCCCTTCCTGCACCGACTTTCTGCTTTCGTATCTGTAGCACCCATTCCCGATACCCTTCTGCTTTCTAACATCTTACACTGTCGTCAGGGCGAAAAAATCTAATAGTCACATCAGCCTAGAGTTCACGATCCTGCCTTCTGTGTCCGTATCTGCAGATGGTTTCACTTAAACTGACCTCTAAAAGTAAGTATGGTATTAAATAAAAGCCCAATAAAGACCTGTGGAACCCTAAGTGCCTAAAAAGATTGCTGCTTCCCCCGTATCTAATTCAAACGAAAATACTATTATTTCGTAAAATGGGTATAAAGAAGTTCAGTAAGTTCTGGTTGTTTTCATGATAGTTACTTCAGTGCTTAAGAAAAAACATCTAATTCTTTCCAAGATCCTTCTTTCCCTCTCTTGACTCCGGAGCTCGTAACCGGCTGCCGCCTTAATGCCCCGTGCGGTGCCCCGGGCGGGATAGAAGTTTTGACTTCTGTACGAGGAATTTCAGTGAGCAGGTAAAAGAGCTGAGAAGGGATTTCCTAGTGATTCTCTTTATCGTGAGTCATGCTGTGTCTGGGGGCGCCACACTCTCCTTTGACTGTGACTCAGAACTCCCTGCTGGGGCCGGGAGACTGACTTCAGAAATTCGGGAGTGGAGCAGCAGTGATCCAGAACCCCCTTCTGGAGAGCTGAGTTGAGTGTTCGTGATAATTAAGGCGGAAGGGTTTACAACCACAGTCTCTGCTGAAAGCCCCTCAGACCGCGGTGCGGACCTGGGCGTGCTGGTGGCTGCCGTGCAGGTGGGGCCTTGTGTGCGTAGGGAACCGCTGTCTCTGAGCCGCATCACCACACTTGGCTCAGTGAGAGGCACGTGGGCCCTGAGACCCTGAGGCCCTGGGGGGTCTCCGTGGCAGCCACAGAACCGACCCCCGCAGGGCGCCTGTGAGCGGACGGCAGGCACAAACCTCAGCACTGTCTGAGTGGTGTCTCTCCCAGACAATATGGTCTCATCTGCGCAAACCCAATGCGTATGTGATTTAACCTCACCGTGACCTTCACGTTTGTTGGCTGCTTACGTTCTCCCAAATGCCACCGTAGACATTGTCTCGCGGCTCTCACAAATCCCACCGGGCAGGTCACTGCTGTTTCACCGTTTTGCAGATGAAGAAACTGAGGCTCCGTGAGGCCAAGCCAAGGGCAGAGCCCAGGCTCAGATTCCAAACCTCATGGCTCACTGGCCCGCGCTCCTTCCACATCCCCTAGCCAATGGAATTCAACGGGGAAAGCAAAGCTGTGCCGCACCGTAACAGCCCTGGGACCCCACGACGTTCACCTCTGCCACCAACAGGGCAGTGAAGGAAAGGCCAGAGAGATGTTTATGGGCTCAGAGGTTTAAAACAAATCCATCTTTCTAATGGCCTGCAATTATCAAATAAACATGAAGGAGGAAGGCCTTGTGCTTTTGATCTGATACACATTAAAGTGCTGTGTGATTGAGTGACCTGTCATTGGTGCTGGGAGGTCCCTTAAAGCTCCAGTCCCCAACCCCGGGCTGCAGACTGTACCAGTCCGTGGCCTGTTAGGACCAGCCACACAGCAGGAGCTGAGCGTCGGGCAAGCGAGGGAAGCTTCGTCTGTATTTGCAGCCACTCCCCATCGCTCCCATCACCGCCTGCGCTCCGCCCCCTGTCAGATCAGCTGCGGCGTTAGATTCTCATAGGAGCGCGAACCCTACTGTAAACTGTAAAACCACCACCACCCCCTGTCCTATGGAAAAACTGTCTTCTGTGAAACCAGTCCCTGGTGCCAAAAACACTGGGGACCACTGCCTTAAAGATTCGGCCAAATATTTTAAAAATCCTTTGAAGGAAACTGAGTAGTCTGAGAGCATTGTGTTGGCATTGCTGATCTAAATCAAGGCTAGCTAAATTACTAAAAGCAATTACAGCTTATAAAATGTTGTAATTCCTTCATAAAAGCACAAAAGTTGCCAATCTAAGGTTATGAAGACCATAGCATAACTTTCTCAGTGCAAGGTGCGATGTGATTTTTTTGTGGGGTTTTCCGTGTGCATGTGTATGCGTGTGGATGGAATTTCAATGTGTATGAAGTGGTTTAAATGCAAGGGAGTACACAATGATAGCAATAACATGATTTGGAGGCTTAAAGCGAATCCTAGAAGGGGCTGTCTGCCTGGAAAGGAGAGGGCAGTTATCTGGAGATGAGCAATTGGAGGCGGGAACAGGAATTCTCCAAATTTAGGAGATAGGGTTTGTTTTCACTGCCTCACAATTAAAGGCCACACCTGGCCCGTGGTAAGTGCTCTGTGCCGTTGGGTGAGGGCGTGGGGCTGGGTTGTGTCGGATGACATCAGCAGGTGCCTGCCTTCGCCAGGTCCTGGAGGAACTGCCCCGGCAAGTGCAGCTTCTGGCCATCCCCCCGGGACTTGCCTTAGGAAAAAACACGGTCTCTACCTCGCGTTTTCCACACCGATAGAGTTAGATCGGTCAGGGAGGCCCCGACCATCCCAGAAGATTGTACAAAGGCCTAAATCGTATCTGAGAAAGGGCTTTTAAATGCACAGAACCTGGTAAGATGCTGCTGCTGGCTAGAATGAGTTCACGGCGAGAACTCTGCCTTCCTCCCTAATCAATCTCAAACCTGGAGGCTTCTGACTTTCCACTCCTGCAGCCAAAACCATTGTAACACGTTCCTGCTTCAGATTTCCAGGTCAGGACTGTGAAACCTTCACAAGTTTATGGGTGAATTGCAAGGCGCTGGAGTGCGATGTATTATTAGCTTAAATGACTTAATGCTCTCAATTCCATTTTTAATGGATATGTATTTCCATGTCACGAAACCACATCGAAATTGACAGTGAAGGCTGAGAGACTGGAGCCACGCAAGAAATGGGCAGTTAGACAAGGGGCCGAGGAGTTAATAGGAGATGAAAAGTGCATGGCTCAGTCGCCCCCGCTGAACCTGAAGGGCACTGGCAGACGAGACAGAGGGAGAGTCGACTGAGCCTCCGAGTGTCACTGCCGCGAAGACCAGCCTGCAAGGACAAAGCAGGGCACTCGGGCACATGCCTCTCGGGGCAAAAGGATACGGCACCTTGAGCAGGCACCAGCTGTCCTTCCCACGTGCAACCTCTTCCGCACGCGCACGGGAAGCCGCGCGTGACCACGTGACACGTTACGGCGCAAATTCCGTCTCTGCTTCGGGCAGTGGCTCTGCAGCACCTTGGGCGTTGACTGCATAGACGCGGCCAGCACTCTAAAGCCGGCGTGCACCTGCCCCCAGGAAGGGATGCTGCCGCTGGAAAGTTTCAGAGTATTTAAGGGTGTGGTACCGGCAGCAGGAGCAATGGGAGTCCCTGAAGCACTAAATCTGCATGGGGCGAAATAAAAAATAAGTTTATAGGGGAAAATGACACTAGCTGGAGTTCTAAAGACAGCGACAACTTAGACAGGAGGAGGAGGAGAGGTATTCTAAACGAGGTGACAGCGCAAATAACGATTTGGGGTGGAAAGAAGACGCCGTCCGGGCAGGTGGGCGTTGTGGGGGCCGAGCTCGCGGCGCTTGCGTGGGCCGCACAGCGGGGAGGGAGCGGGAGAGCAGCCGGCGGAGGGTGGGCGGCCACCCACATCCCCGAGAAGTGGGCGAGGTCTGGAACAGGACTCCCGCCTCGGTCTCAGCAAAAATGAGGGGAGGCCGCCTCGACATCCCTCAGCTGTGAGCTCGATGGGCAACGCCGTGGTCCTGAGTGAGGCAGAGCCACCCCCGGAGCCTCCTTCCGGAGACCTGGGGCCTGCAGAGCTGTCGTCACCCGATGAGGACTGTGTTTGGCGACCATGGAAGTAAGTAAAGATGCAGAGATGACACCGCACAGGAAAGTCTGTGCTGCTCTACACTTTAATCTGAGGACCCACGACTTTGAAGAGCTCTTAATTACTGAGAGAGAGTCATTAAGATTGACTGAAGTCATTAGGATTGAAGTTACAATACTAAGAAATATGGAGGAATCAGAAAATTATTAATCTAATGACCTGGCTGGCTCATCATCCAGACCCCCGTCCCACAGCGCAGATTCCCCCTCCCCACCGCTGTGTCCGTCCCCTGTCCGCTCTCGGGAACCTCACGGTTTGCTCCCCGTGGTTCCTGGGGAGTCACATCCTGGCACTTTGTGGTGATGCCCTTTTCTCTGCGTGGTCAGTACTGTCTGCCAAAGCCCAAAATGCTGAGACTGCCTGGCAGCCCTGGCCTTGAACTGCCTTGAGTTATGGTCTCGGAAGCTGTCCTCCCTCCCTGCCACGCCCTGAACCGTCCCCTCGCCTGCCTGAGCTCCCACCAAGGCTGCAGTTGGGTCGGGTCTCTCCTCAAGCCCTTGCCCCGCCGGGCACAGTGTCCGTTCTCTGGACCCTGCGAATCACCCCTGCACCTGACGCCCGATGGGAAGACACTTACTCAACTCTTCCTTGCCACGGCCAGTCGAGCAACAGGTGTCCATGGGCACCATCCTAGGAATATAACGCATTTTTCTGAGTGCCTATCAAAGAGTTAGAAAAATAAAGCACACACCCTTCGAATAACACTGCACAGAGACACCGCAGGAACACCGCGTGGGGAGCATTTCAGAAAGATCGTTTCACAAAAGGAAACTTGAGCTGAAACTTCAAGAAGGGGCTGGGTTCTGGAGAGGTGGAGAAGAATACGAGTTTTCAAAAAGAAAAACTCACCCACCGGAAGCCACAGAGCCAGGAGAGCTCCCGTGTGCTCAGACACCCGGCGGTTGGTCCGACTGATACTGGTGGCAGGCGTGACTCTAGGCGCCAGGATACAGCGGCGGGCAGAACCAACGCGCCTGCCCCCGAGTACATGTGTCTAGATCGACGAGAGCTGGTGGGAGGAGCTACTGCGCTTGCCTGGCCAGTCCAGGTCCTGCTAACCCAGAGCCTGGAGTCAGGGTCAGGCCCTGCACAGGGTGCCACAAACTCCAGCCTTGGGCACTCAGCCTTTCAGCACCCAGAATCCTCCTCTTTAAGAGGAGCAGGTAGGGCCCGGTTCAGCTCAAGAACTCTGCGACTGTGGCTATACCTTGGCTCTCAAATAGTAAAGTCTCTGGGGTTAGCAGGGGAAAACACTGAGGTAGCTGTTCAGTTTTATTTCATTTACAAGTGCAATTGCGTTTATTTTTCTTACTTTGGCAATTAAAGCTCTCAAAAGTGTGTGTTTCTAAACCCTCATTGGTACGGGGGTCTGGGTGTCCATTTCATATCGGCAGAATAGGCAGTAGCTGCGTGTGCCTGTCACTTGAAAAGGACTAAAAGCCACCGAAATTATTTTCTGTTCTGAAATCCCCATGAAAACAAGCCCTGGGTAGATAAAGTGCCACCCTCTGAAAATGCATTTCCTATTTAGGAAGCATTCACAGTTACAAAAAGGCTTGTTGGCCATTAGCAAGTCACATCGATTTATTTATCAGACAACTGGAGGCTGGTGGGGAGAGGGGAGAATGGGGGGGCCACGTGGGTTTGGGTAGGGGAGCCAGTCTCCTCCTTTGGTGAGCTGACAGGCAGAAAAGCCCAGAATCCCAGGACGGCGGAGGGATGACCCTGGCCCTCCCCGCTCCACCATTCTCTGCTTCTGTTCTCACTTTAAACGGGAAGGTCACTCCAAGGTAAGAGAGACGCATGAGGATGGTTGGCAAGTGTCTGAAACACATCTGGGGTCCAGGGTGTTCGTTCCTCCGGTGGGGCTGAGGCAGCTGAGGATCCCAGCAGTGGGTGTCAGGCTGGGTCCGGGCAGGTGTTGGCTGGAATTCGTGAGGCCCTCTGGCAGGTACCAGGGCGCAGTTGTGAAGAGATAATGCAGGCTCTGAAGCACTGAAGTTCAAAGCCAGTGGCACGGAGAGAAAACGGAGATACTGAGTTCAAAGTCAGTGAGAACAAATTAATGCAGAGTCCGTGCACTGCTAATTTGGGATCCTCACAAAGCCCCGCCCGACTCTCGTGTCTAGGCGGAGCTCGTCTGTAGGTGGAGTCCCGGCTTTGAAGTTCCCAGGACGGGTGTGAGGAGTATGGGGGCGGCGCAGGTGGAGCCCGCGGAAGGGGAGGGCATCAAAGGCAAACCTTGCTGCTTTGCCGCAGTTTGCTCAGGGTTGGGCCTGTCTCGGGTTACAGCTCCATAATCCATTGTGTTCACCACTGTTTGCTTAGGTTTAACTCTGAGTTAGAATTCTGGTTTTGTTTCTCACTTAGGGAAAAAAAATAGCTTTGTAGAGGGAGGTTACTAAATAAAACTTTGAGAACTCTATTCACCCTCATAGGATGACTTTTGGCTTGCAATCTGATCCCTGGCAGGTTACTGTTCGTGTATAGAATTTCCAGGAGACTGGAAGACATTTGAAAGAGATTCTTACTGAACATTAACCTGCCCTGGTAACCACAGGAGGCATTCCTACCTGCCAAGCTCGAGGCTGAGAGCTCTGGGGCAGTCCGACCTCACGGCTTTCTTCATGCTTTCAGGAGACACGTCCAAGTGCCCGTTAGGAAGTAAGCAGGTGTGAGGTGCACAGGACATGCTAAGATATGTAAAACACATGCTCTACCTGCAAGGAACATGCAGTGCCATGAAACAACATAAAGAAGCCTGCTCATCAACTGAATTTTCTAGCTGATCGATGCCATCAGACAAAGTGAGAAAACCCAAAACCCTGAACTTGGAGAACACACACACCAGCTCCCCCTGATGAGACGGCACAGCACCGTCAGGGCGTCCTGAGAGTGTTTTCCCTAAGGAGCCGGTTTGGTGACACAGTCCCCCAGTGTGGGATGTGAGGGCTAAGTAGGAATAATGTTTGATGTCTTGAACCCAGGGACTTGCAACACGTGTGCACGTGTGCAAGGCACCAATGAAGACACATCTTTGAGTATAGTTCATTTAATTCAGACTAATTTGCAGCACCCGGAGTGACTCACAAGTAAATTCAATTTGAGGACTCCTTCCTGGTTTATTCCTGGGGGAAAGGGTTTGAGGGCAAAGGTGATGGCTGATCAAGCGCGTGACCAAGGCAAAGGTGTGGTCAGTGGCGCCAGTCAAAAGACGCCGTGGGCTGTCCTGCTTGGTCTCCCGGGGACGCAAACCCTGAGATGGAGATTCGCACGCAGGTGTGCCGGGGTGGCCTGTGGGATCGACAACTGCAGCAGAGAAGGGAGGGAAGGGGACTGCAGTCTCAGTGGTGGCCTCGGATGACGCCAGGGGCCCTCTGGAGGTCCCCCCGGTGGGGCTGACGGGCCAGGCCTCTGCTGACCTGCTCTGTCACTCAGTGCACCGGGTTCCCTGAGGAGGAGACGTGCCCTGGGCCATGCTGCGTGCTCAGCTGCAGCGGTCCCCAGAGAGCCACCAGAGCGAGCTGTCTGCTGCAGCTCCCATGAGCTGGAGGGGTGAGTCCTTTGTTCCTGAAGGGGGGTCTGGGCACCGCATCACAGTGGCCTTGCCGAGGCCCGAGATGAAGAGATGCCTGGGTGCGGCAGATGTTGAGGGCTCCGCCCTCTGCACTTGAGCCACAGTCACCCCGACATCTGGAGCTGGCACGTGCGCCCCTGAGACGTGGCTGCCCAGTGCTTGGCCAGCCAGAAGCACATATTCCTCCGCATGGCAGTATCCCATGGCCCCACACGTTCGACCCTGGTGAAAAGTTCAGAACAAGACAGGGACAGTTCTCCTGCCCTCGACTTTTAGCCCCAAATGAACATCAGTCCTCCCTTAGCTCTAGTCCATGGAGCTCTAGAGCTCCACGTGAACACGTGGCCATGTTGCCGCCTCCCGGGGGGGGCTGTTTATCTGCAGGTGCGAACACCTGTGCGACACCAGCCTGAGCTACTTGCAGAAAGGTGGACCACGGTCGCCATAAATGGCTATTATTTATCTTATAATAAACCATATATTTATGGGAAAGAAAATCTGAGACACCCTAGAGTGCAAGGTGTATGAAAAGCAGGCCCCTTGAACCCTCTTTCAACAAGTATTTCCGGAACGTGTTCTGATCCGCCCACCTGGGGGCTGGAAGACTAGCAGAAACCAAACGCATCGCGGGACCTGCTCCTGCCCTCAGACGCGCCGACCATCCGAGTCGGGGAGCAAGACGTCCCCACAAAACAATATCATTATGTGCTCAAATAGCTTGAAACTGGCCCAAAAAACCTGCTGTGAGATGTCAGAGACGCGGGGAAGGAGCGCAGGCTGCGGTGGCGGAAGACGCTGCGGAGGCGTGGGCCTTGGGAGCGCCCAGAGCCCCGGGAGGAACTTCAGCAGTGGACAGGTTGGTGCCGTAGTGTTGTCACGACGTCGTCAGCAACAGAGAAACAGCCACCAAAAGCCTGGAGCATCAGTGCGAGGAGGACTGGTCTGGGGCTGGGGACAGTGCTTCTGCCACGGGGACCGTGCCAGGAAACGGCGTGGACAGGCACCACGTCGCCCACGTGGGGTTCCTCCATTCCCGCGGGGCTGCCGCCTGGAGAGCGCCTGTTACGCCATAAACGGCGGGAAACAAGGGGGCAGACACTCGTGTTCTCCGAGTCCTTGGCCTGAGAGAGTCTAAATAGTTGAGAACCAACAGCTCCTGGCGAGGCCTGGGGTTCATAAACAGGAAATCACCGTGACAGGCAATGACAGAGCCGTGAGGCCTGCGGGGGACCGTGGCCCTCGGCATCAATATGGCGCCAGGGAAGGAGGAGGTTGAAGAGAGGAAGGGACAGGCTCACGGGACAGAGGACTGACAGTGAGGTGCAGGGCAGGGGAGGAACAGGGAACAAATGCAGTTTTCCAGGGAAGAGCCTGTTTCCAACGCTGCCACTGAGGGACAACCTAAGCGTCCCTGGCTGTGTTCGGCCAGGTGCTTTCTGTGTCACTGAATGTTCCATGTGTCAGGAAGGATCAGAGTACAAACTATCCCACAGCCTTCCGAGTCCCGTAGCCCAGCAAGGTATTTACAGTCCGCTGCATTCGTCCCTGCAGCTGCAACGCCCCGAGCCCAGCCTCACGTGTCCACCTGCCTCCCCAGCACCCCGTCCCACCACCCGGCAGCCGAGGAGCAGCTCAGATGAAACACATCCAGACTCTAGCCCTGCAGCCTTCCTGCCCCATCTGGCCTTCCCACGGCCACTGCAGCAAAGGAAACGCCTTCCTGGCCTTTCCTTGGGCCAGAACCTTCGGACCCCTCCTCGCTATTGCAGCAAAGCGTGTGCCCCACTCTCCCACCCTGGGCACCGTCAGCACCTCACCCCTCACCACCCCCCAACCTGGACGGCACGGCCGCTTCTGCCCTTGGCCCTGCAATCTTGTCTAAAAGAGAAACCAAACTGTCCAAAGAAGAAAATGAGCGTTGGCAAGGATGTAGAGAAGGTGGAACCCTTGCGCACTGCTGGTAGGAACTTAAAATGCTGCAGCCGCTGTGGGAAACAGCGAGACCCCCTCAACATTGAACACGGAATTGCCATAAGATCCATCAGCTCCCTGCTGGGTTTACTCCCAAAGGAACGGAAAGCAGGGACTCGGCCGACGTTTGTAACATCCACTTGCAACAGGCAAAAGGTGGAAGCCACCCACGTGTCTGTCGACAGGAGAGGGGACAAACGAGGTGTGGTCACCCGTGCCGTGAGTGGCGCCGGCCTTAGTGATGCAGGAGGTCCTGACACCATCTGCAGCAGGGACGGGCCTGAGCACGTGACACTCGGTGAAACAAGCCAGTTACAAGAGGACAAATACCGGCCGATTCTACTTGCACGGGGCCGCCTGAGTCGTCAAATCCACTGAGACAGAAAGTAGGACAGTGGGTGTCAGGGGCTGGGGAGGGGGACAGGGAGTCGGTGCTTAATGGGCGGAGTTTCAGTTCTGCGGGATGAAGAGAGTTCCGGAGAGGGATGGTGGCGATGGCTGCAGCGATGTGAGGTGCTTAATGCCACTCTGCACTTAAAATGGCTAAGACGGTAAATTTTATGTTGCATCTATTTTACCACAGTAGAAAACACGAGGGAAGCCAGAGCAATGACTCTGTAGCACAGACCAGCAAGCAGACCCCATCCCTCCGGGCACGACCCCCGTTCCGTGGCCACCGTCTCATCAAGGTTCTGCGCTTGACCTCACAGGCTCCCGCCTGGTCCCGCGGCCTCCCGAGCCGCGCGCGTGCTTCTGCCCTGTCTCTCCCCGTCTGGCTTCCTGGGCTCATGCGCGTACTCTTGAGTGAGAGTGTGAATTCTGTGAAAGCACAGATTTGGTCTTTTACGTTGACGTAGCCCCCAGCAGCTGCAGCAGCGCCCGGCACGCGGGAGGTGGTCAGCGCCCACCTCTTGCACCCGTGAGCGAGCGAGCGAGTGAATACATCAAGCATGTGATTATGTAAAGGAGAGGAGGAATATTTTCTTCAAAATACTAGCTTTTTCTAAAACTCTAAATCTGTGTGTGCTGATTTTTTATGTGAAGGAAATGTTGTTAAAAAGAAATCCATATGGTGTGTGTGTGTGTGTGTATAAAGCAGAGAAAAACATAAATAACTGGGCATAAAATGGCTTTTATAACGACACATCCCTTTTTACCATGTTCACAATAAATTACCAGATGACAATTGCTAGACCACAAGCACACAGGCAAACACACTGTGTGTATATGTATGTGCATGTACTAAAGAATGTTTAATGCACTTAGCATTAAAACGCAGTTGGAACAGTCAGTAAGAACAACAGCTTCACGTTGTATTTGCAGGTCATTTTTGTAACCCAGTGTCCAACTCCGGGTGCTACACTAGATTTCACAAGGCTTCCCAAAGCTGCACTGCAGCACTACATATTTGAAGCTCTGCACATGTTTGAAAACCCCTCTTGAAAATGCCGATAATATTCAAACAAATAGCTGGCTGTTTTAGCAGAGAATAACATTCCTTACTCCCTGCATTTTCTCCTAAACCTCAGCTGTCAACACCACTGAGATCCCACCGTCAGATACCAGGGCCGTGCCTGCCTTCCCCTCACCCACCCGCCACTTAAAATACTTTGCTTCCTTTTAATCAGAATAAGCTCCGATTATCTCCCTTCAAACCGAGATTGTTGTTTTCATAGCGTTAACAGTCTGAGACCCAGCATAACAAACGCCGCTGTCTGCGTCGCTGCTTCATGGCCTGGGAAGGCAGCTCTGCTTCCCAGGTTATGTGGAACCTACACGATGAACACCCCAAGCCATGGCCAGAGCCATCTCATCCGCAGTGGGGGAGATGCTCTGTCACTTGGGGAGCTCAGCGCGCCGCGAAACTTACAGAAGAGCAGAGCTTCTGCCCAGAAGTGAGTCCTTGCTGGGCGCTTACGGGAGAAGCAAGCTCTGCCTCATGCTTCATTCTAAGTGGAGGGAAGTAAGGTATTACCTCACCAACTCTGAGGCGCACAGGTAAATATCTGGGTAACCAAAATAGATTTAGAAAGAGAGAAAATGAGAACAGTTGCCCTTACGTAACGGTCCACAATCAATCGGGATTCATTAAGCTGCTACTAAGTGGTCTCTGAACAGCAAACTGGGAGACACGGGAGAAGTCTGTCCCGGCCCTCTACTAAAAACCTTCCTCTCAAATTATTTTAGAAGGACCAAAGCTCCTATTACCTGCATAACCTGATTATATAGGAGCATGAGAACAGTCGCTCTCGGCTGGCGGCGCCGTGGTCCATGAGACACCAGAGGACACGGGAGGGGCCATTTGGCTGATCGCTGAGCACTCAGCTGCATCCCTGATTCAGTGATGGAGTTTCTGCGTCACCTCCCCGGAGAAGACTTTCTCTTTGTTGAAAGGAGTGCTTTCCTCGTTTTTAGTCTACCTGAAATTTACCTGTTTGGGGAGACATGGGCCCTCGAATACCATTTATGAATACGAGGGTTTCAAGAATAAGTTGTGTGCTCTGTACGCCGCTCTCCACCCTTCCTGGGCTGTGCCAAGGCCCCTGCCTTTGCGGGTCCCTCAGCCCGGCTCACACGTCAGCGCCTCCCTCTGACCCTTCCCTCCTTCAGGTCCCCCGGGAACAGGACTGGCACAAAATGGAATCTTTTGATAATTTGTCAGCACAATCCCTGTGTACACCGATTCGATGCGAAACTAGAAAAAGAAAGTTCCACCTGTGTCGGGGAAACCACTAGCTGTGTAATACATCATCTTGGTAAAGTTGCAGGCAAAGGGACCGAGATTAACAGAGCTATTCTTCCCCACTGTGTGTCGTTGCAACAAGCACTGACAGCATAAGGCTACGTCCTCCGAAGCTGCACCCTGGAGGTGACTTGTTAGTTCAGGGCTTGGACTGGAGTTTCCCACTGAAATTAGTGGTTTTCAAGATTTTTGTCACATAATTAATAACTTCCTTCAAAGATCACACATCTTTACTCCAAATAAAGCGTCCAACCATGTAGTCAGCATCTTACTGGCCTCATGACCAACTTGTGACAGTTAAGCAGAAGGACGAGAAATTGCCTATCACGTCTTTACTTTCGAAACACTTCGTATCTGTTGCTATTATCTTTCCACGGTTGCATATAAAAAGATGCATCCACGTCTTTGAAATTATTTCATAAAAATAGATGTATATAAATCCATGCCCAGAGATACATACTTTTTGAATATTCCTTAATTGCAAAACAAAATGATTAGCTCTAACCTATCATACAATAGTCCTTAAATAAGAGATTTCACATCTAAAGGTTAAATTATTTGGTTATTTCACTTAAATTTATAAATAGGAAAAGATAACTGAACAATAATCTGACAATTGCATCCGGTTGTTCACACTGAGGCTCCCGATCTATGCAGAGAATGTATAAGGCAGCTGATGGCAGCCTGAAAGCATCGACTCTTCCTGTATTCGTGTCAAACCATCACTAAACATTACCGGGCACTTCCTACAGGCCTAGCATTTGGCCCCGTTATCACATTAGAGAGCTCGGAAGAGTTGACCTCAGCTTTTCACCATGTTAATGACAGAGCGTGAATCAACCCATTGCATTCGTTCAGTTCTATCAGTCGACTTGTAAATATCATTTTAAAAAATGATAAAAATCTTGAACCAACTGATAGGGATAGCGTTCAGTAGAGTTGTAAGAACAACAGTGGCCCAACCAATATGTAGAGCAAAGAGCATGCAAAACAGACAGAGCTTAAAAGCAAAAATAAACTGAAATCTGAAATAAACAGGCTTAAACCTGTGTTCAACTCCCTCTTGCTTGTCAAGCCTATGTTACCTGCAAAGCCCTCCAAGGGCTTCCTGTTTTTTAGCCTCCTTCCAATACTTCAGTTTCAGAGCTTTATGAATTTTATGTAAAGTATTTAATCTCAAGAAAAAACATACCACTGCATATATACGCTTAGATGTGCTGATGTTGTAATTTGCTTCTATTTGGTTTGATATTCTTGGGAAGAGACAGGATGAGGTCATTGTCAAACTTTATCAGTAGAAATACGTGATTCAGTTAGATTTTTGCTCTTGAGCGTGGGTTACCTTTGGGTTCATTTACCTGTGTTACCTTCAGGTGGGGGCAGGTAGAAAGAGAAAGAATACAGCGGCCTTGAAATTCAAAGCTCTATTTATCTCAAGAACAGAAAAGTCAGAGTTCCTTCAATGTCCAGAAATTATTTCAGTGCTCTAAAAAAATTACTGGAAGTACAGAAAGCTCATCCTTATAAAAATTATTATAGCTTTAGTTCGTTTCCTGCAAAAAGGTCAGAGGGCCTAGATCCAATTAAGGGTAAAAATCTACTTTAGTCCACGATGTAATTTAGTAGTGACTACGCTTTATTATTCCTACAGTCTCTCTGAGACAAAAGCTACTACCATGCTGTGTTATCTAAGCCCATTTATACAGACTCGCTATATGGACTGAATCCCTATATATAAAACAATGACAAAATTCTACAGGTTCTGTTATAATGAAATTTTGTTATGACAAACAAACTGCTAAGAACCACATTCGCGATCTACAAGACAAAGAGGGGAAGCGGATGGGTCCCTCAGTTCCTACTGTAACTGGGGAATGAAAATGAAATACTTTGCCCCAGAGGAGAAAAGGGGGCGTTGTGCAAATACCCTTCCCGCTCTGCACGCGGAGGGCAGCTTTCCGTGGGTCTCTGCTGTCTGTAGCTTAGGAGTTGAAGTGGGTCCTCCCACCTGGAATGGCTGGAATTCTTAAAGTGGCGAGAGGCCAGTTAAGTCAGGATGGCAGAAGAGAAAAACTGCAAAACTCAGCAACAATCAGCGGGCCCTGTGGCCCCTTCCAGCTAACAAAGTGAACAACTATGAAGAATTCCTACGGAGGAGGCGGCATTCTCCGATGAAAACAAAGCGCTTTTGCTGTGGACCATCCAAGATAGACTGCTGACCAAGACAGAGGGGCAGTGCACAACATGAGACGCTCCTCTGCCCTGGGATTTGGGGGGACGGGGCCGCATCTGAACTGCAGGTCCAGGTGAGCTGCCTGAACAAAGCCACACAGCTGAAAGGCACAGTGTGAGCCACGGCAGAAACCTGCACACGGGACCCTGGGAGGACGTCACCCGTGCTCACGGCCTGGCTGCTTTCTCATCACAATGTGCGCGGGATGGTGGTTTATACACGAGACAAGACGGGCAGGCCATGATGAAGAGCCCCACGGGGCTCTCTGTGTGTGCTCTCAGCCAAAAAGGCCTCCTTGAACTCAGCATCACCAATGTGGCCCAGTGGCAAAGCCACTCCATAGCCCGTGACTCCGCAGACTGGCAGGTGGCCACGGCGCACTCAGCCCACTCATGCAAGTCAGAGGAGCCCGACCTCACGGGCTTCTCAACTCCCCCTCCATGCACACCCACCCTCCGCCTGCCTGCACGGACCTCCACCCTGAACTCCCCAGCACCACCGCTGGGGCCACCCTGTCCGCCCTGACGTGTCCTTACTGCCCTGGACAGCTCTCTCTGGTCTCCATGACAAGACTCCACGTCTGTCTTCATCGTGTCTCCATAGTTTGGGGCAAGGAGTAGACAGTAAGCGAGACTCCACAACACCGGAGTCAAAGTCCAAAATCCTTCATCCTGAGGGCCGCAGGACCGTGCATGTGAGACAGAAATCAGTTCAGCCATACATTTCTGCAAGGTTCACTCATAACCTCTGAATTCGGGGACAAACGACAGAGCCAGGCAGCCAGGCAGACACGAAAGCGCAGGGGAGGCTGAGCCCTGCGGTGGTGCCTCTCTGGGTCTCCCCTGCAAACCTAAGAAAATGCAAAAAAAAAACAAAACACTATGAATGTGAAGTGAACAAATTCCTCTTTCGCATCCCGGGCCATTCTTTCTTCTCTCTTTCCCCTCTGACTTCACTCAGAAAAGACAACCCCAATGGGCGATCACTCGTCACCTCCCAGCCCACAGAGAAAGGACAAGCCATTTGGCTGTCCCTGTCAGGAGCTTTACAAACCAACACCCGTGTCCTAAAAGGCTGGAGAAAAAGGAAAAAGCAAAAAGGAAGCTGAACCCTGACGTGGGGTCCTGTCTCAGGAGACGTTCTCATGTAACGGGGAGACTCAGCATCGCCTCTTTCATCCTCGTTCGTCTTTTGTCCCCGTAACTGGTCTGCTAGCTGCTTGTGAATGAAGAGAACTAACATTAGGTTCCTACAGCGTGCCAGGAGCTAGCCCAAGCTCTGTCTTTCCAATGCAAACGAAGGGGCTGGAGAATGCCCAGGGCCTCAGAGCTGGCAGGTCGCACAGCTTGGTGGGATTCTCAAGTGTAGGGACTGTGGAATGTAGCAGCAGACCTGGCCCAGTACGGACTTAGAACACTAATTAATACTCATTAAATGACTGAGTCGATAAATGTCACATAATATAATAAAGGGTTTATTTATCTTCCTATACTCTAAAAAACACAGGCCTTTATTCCACCACAATAGGGGAGGGGGTCGGGGGGGACCAGATATTAACGCTTTGAGGCTTTGCTATGGTAAAGACGTGGCCTCTGGGCGGAGGCAATTAACATGCAGGCACATTTCCCCAGTGTCCCCATCGTGGACACCATCGCCATACACTCACAGGCTCCCGAACGATCTTATCCTTTAGGATTTTAAACCTCAGGACGCAGAGAAACCCACATGGACATCACATGCTCACTCGCATCCCCCCATTTCCAAGACCATCAGGTTCTGCAGATTCTACTTCTAAAACATGCCTTGATGCATGCCAACCCCGCCGCTCCGTCCTCTAAGTCAGCCACTCAGCGTCTCACGGATGAGTTCATCTCTCCTCACTTACTCTTGACCACTGCACCCCCCTTGCCTGGCACCATTGCTGGTACACAGTAGGTGCTCACTAAACAGTCTCCAAATGAGGGGCTAAATGAATGAAGGCACCCTCCAGTCCTAACGCTTCTCCTTGTCACTCCACCCCACGCGCCGAGGATCGTCTTCCAAAGCTCCCATCCGCTTTGAGAACCGAGGGGTGAGAAACACTCTTCTCTGGGAAAGAGGAGACACTACTTAATCTCAAAATATATGTTCAGCAAGAGGAATATTTTTATAAAAATAAAGGATAACCTGAAAGAATGCACAATGGAAGCTGTAATTTCAACCACGGCATTTACCGTGTGTGTTTGAAGCAACGGCAGTATATATTATTCTGCATTAGCCACCACGGTAAACAGTGTTTAGGATTCAGATACATCAATTACCGTGTCCTGGATGCTCAGATGTCTCTTCCTGTCCCACGTTTTACACTGTTCCTCTCAGCGTTCAAGTCAAACCTCCAAAAAGATATTTGTGTTAACCGTAAACTCAGGCTGGCCATTATTAATTCTAACATTCTTATGAAAACAAGGAAAACCACATTTGCCTTGATAAAAAATACTCATCCTACTAAATGACATATGTCTTTAGTATCTGTCTGGATAAAATTAATACGAGTGAGGTTAGAGGGCAAAGAAAACGTAAATCTTAAATGTATTTCTGAACTGGTTTGTCACCGAGAGTGAAAACCCACCAGCAAGCCAATCCTCTGCACCTAACGTGGCTCTTGCATCTATTTCTCTAGTGAACTGAGTGGCTAACATTTTAGTGTAAGTTACTCTTAACAAATCGCTTTTATGCAGCTTGCAGGGAGGAACAACAGAGAGACGGTGAGGCAGGTGGGCAAAGGCACCTGAGTTGCCCAGGAGCCTGGATGTGAAGCTGCTTCTCCTCCCAGGAAACCAAGCTTTGGGAGGGAAGACAGTCTTTCAACCGTAAGGGCTGATGAGCATGGAGACTGTAAAAAACATACTGAACACAGCCTTCGAATCTCTCATCCACAGTTTGCAACAGTAAACAAATTTGAGTGAGCCTAGAATGCCAGCATCCATGATTCCAGATTCATTTTTAAAATAGTGAACTAATACATTTTAAGAACCTGCACCTTGGCGCCATCTGGTGCCCGCCCAGAGAAAGACAGCGCCATCGACCGCGGCACCGGTTCCCTTTGTTAGTGGAAGCACTGGAAAATACGACATTTGTCTTTCCCCATAGTAAACCCCACAGTACCGCTGAAAACAAATGCAGTCTGAAAATAAACTTGGAAATCATTCAGTTTCTCCAACTATGATCTTATTTTGAGAAGGGAATACATTAAGTTCTGCTAATATCAACCCTGAGTTCTTACAACATACTAAGTTCTACTAACTCTTTCTATGTGCACACGTTTTTTAAATGATAAAAACATTTTCCAAGTGGAGATGCCAGGGAACTTCCTTTGTCAGAGACATGTATAGCACAGATAAGAGCTCTTTTTCAAACACTTCCTGGGGCAGTAAGATTCTATTCTTCCTAAAAGACATATTTAAAGACACATGTCTCAAACTGATGTGAAAATTAAAAATTTTGATTATTCAAAATACTTAGGAAAATAAAACTACAAAGACCCAAGAGTAGAGTCTACTTTTACAGCCCAAAATATAAGCAACCTTTCAGAGCTGTTTCCACCTGCAAAGGAGCGTGAGTTAAAAGCCTTCCCCGGCAAGCCCCGCCCACAGCCATCCGGGCTCACGCGGCCCTGGCTGGGCACGTCCGCTGACCACTCGCAACCACACTGACACCATTAGCGTGGATGAGTCACTGCATTTGCAGAGTCACAGTCGAACACAGAGGGTTTATCTGGCTTGTTTTGTTCTTGTTTCTAATTTCTTGCTGACTACAATCTGTCCTACAAACAGCTGCCGAGTTAACGTTCCTCTGAGCATCGGTGGGACAACGTCCACTCACCATCTCGTTCTGTCACATCTCTCAACAGTCCACGCGACACCCTTCTACACGAGCCCAGTGTTTAGCTGGGCTGGCATGGGAGGTGGGGTCCAAATAAATCCTAGACATTCTCACCTGGTATTCCTCCTTCCTAGAACATTCTCTCCCCTTCTCCCATAACCTCATGCCTCAGGCTCCCGTTCAAGTCAGGTTTCCACAAACGCCTCCTGCAACGTCTCCATGCTGTGTCTCCCCTATTGCTGAATGTGAACTGTGGCTGTCAGTGCAGTTCCCTTGGGAATTGCTGTAGAGAGTTTACATTTTACTTTTATTTTTGAACTACACATCATTTTCCCAACTAGATCATGAGATTGCTGGATATCAGAGCTATTTTACAGATTTCCACACTAAATGTTTTACACAGTGTCCGATGCTGCTAACTATCATATACTTATTTTTTTTTTTTTTTGAGACAGAGTCTCACTTTGTTGCCCAGGCTAGAGTGAGTGCCGTGGCATCAGCCTAGCTCACAGCAACCTCAATCTCCTGGGCTCAAGCAATCCTCTTGCCTCAGCCTCTCGAGTAGCTGAGACTACAGGCATGCACCACCATGCCCGGCTAATTTTTTCTGTATATATTTTTAGTTGGTCAATTAATTTCTTTCTATTTTTAGTAGAGACGGAGTCTCGCTCAGGCTGGTTTCGAACTCCTGACCTTGAGCGATCTGCCCGCCTCGGCCTCCCAGAGTGCCAGGATTACAGGCGTGAGCCACCACGCCAGGCCTCATATACTTATTGATGGTTGCTACGGAATCACTGTGTCCTAAGTGGTTTATCTAAAGTGGTTTATCTAAAAACTCCACAGACATTATTATTCCCTTCATTTTAAAGGCGAGGAAACTGAGTGCAAAAGGTAAAGCCACTCGGCTAGACGCGACGGAGCTGCAATGCCGACCCAGATCCCTCTGCCGCACGGCCTGCAGCCTCCACTGTCACGCTGCGCTGCACCTCGGGTGGGCTCTGGAGCACAGGAGCGGGGGAGCTGGCTTGCTCGCGTGTTAACTTAGGATCTGAGAGCAGTCAGTGCTAACAGCTCAGGTCCTCCAAAACTCTGACCACTGCCCCACGCGCACCACGCAGTCCCGTCCACGCAGAGCTGAGCCCGGGGTGTGACGGGGGAGCACAACATGGGTTCGAGTCTCACTTCCACCACTGACCAGGTGTCTAGCCTCTGACGTAACCGGGCAGCTGACTTAACCTCTCTGAACCTTGGTTTTCTCATTCCTAAAATGGAGCCGACAGTATATACTTTGCAGGGTCCGGTGAGAGTTAGAAGAAACGTACATAAGCAATGTAGCTAAGGCATCCGGTCAGTGGGGCCATCGGCCTGCACGGCAGCCTGGGGTCTTCGCTGACCTGAGTCCAGGCTGGACCACAGCCCTAGCTCTCGGCACGGCTGCAGGCACACCTATAACTCCTCACTCGCCCTGTGGGCTGAGTGTTGTCTCTTCACCACCCTTAGAGACACTCGGTGCCCCAGGAAAAACAGACTCAACTCCTATAGGATGTGGCATGGCCTTGCCTTTTTCCGTAGCTCCATACGTGTGACAGAATGCCTGTCCACTAGGCGGATTCCTACCCGTCCAGGGAGACTCAGCCCAACCAGCAGAGTAAACAGAAAAGCTAAAAAATAGGAGAAAATATTTGTAAACTTACAGCTAATAGGGGATTAATATAAAAAATATATAAGGAATTCAAACAACTCAATAGAAGAAAACAAATAACCAAATTTAAAAATGGGCAAAAGACTTGAATAGGCACTTCTCAAAAGACATACAAATGGCCAACGGGCATATGAAAAAAAATGCTCAAAACATCGCAAATAGAACTACCATGTGATTCAGCAATCCCACTACTGGGCGTATACACACACACACACACACATACACACACACACATACCAGAAATGAAACCAGGATGCTGAAGAGATGTCTGCACCCCTGTGTTCACAATAACCAAGATTTAGAATCAATCTAAGTGCCAATCAGCTGACAAATGGGTAAAGAAAAGGTGGTACATACACACAATGGAATACTATCTAGCCATAAAAAATAATGAAATCTCATCATGTGACAACATAGATGAACCTGGACATCATGTTAAGTGAAATAAGCCAGGCATAGAAAGACAAATACCACATGATCTCACTTACATGTGGAATCTAGAAAAGTTGATCCCACGGAAGCAGAGAGTAGATGGTGGTTTACACAGTGGGGAAGTGAGGGGAGGGGGAGGATGGGAAGACGCTGGTCACAGGGCGTAAAATCAGTTAGACAGGAAGAACAAGTGCAAGAAATCTACTGCACAGCACAGTGACTACAGTTAATGATGATGTGTTATAGTCTTTAAAATTTCTTTAAAAATTATGCATCAACCTGGAAATTGATTTTTGGATCCCAGTTTGTCCAATTCCAAATCCTTGAGAAAATTCTATATAGCCAGGACGACTATAAGAACTTTCTTGAGATGGGAGTGAGGACCCTGGGAGGGACAGAAAGTCTCATAGATGACAACGGTGCTTGGATGACAAACACTGTAAAGGTCCTAAACTAATTTCTTCGTGTCCCAATAAAGAAACTGAGGCACGGGGAGCTCAGCGGCTCACCCAGGACCCCACAGACAGGGCCTGGGTCCAGGGCCCAGTAGCTCGGCCTCTGCTGACCCCGGTGGCAGGTGCCAGGGTCAGACAGCCGTGGGCACTGCCTCCCCAAGGGCAGGACCCCGGGCCAGACTTCCCTGCTGCCCTGAGATTGGTTCCTTTCAGCTCATCTGTCCCGCCAGTCACCGCCAGCCTCACGGCTGCAGGCCCACCACGACCCTGTGCTCTCCGCACCCACGGCGTCCCCTGCCCAGCCACAGGCCTGGGCTGCCTCCCGCTCCCGCCGCCCCCCGGGATGCTGGGCTTCCCGGGAGGAGGGACCTAGGTGCCACCCGAGCAGCGGGCCTCTCAGTTCACGCCCGCAGAGGCCCCTGCTCTCCCCGCACCATGCGGCTAGTGTGTGGCTGCGTGAGAGGCCTTTCTCCTCACGAGGCTGTCGATTCTGCTAGGACACAAACTGTGTCTATCTGGCTTCTGCGCTCACTGCCGCCAGCACAGAGCCCGGAGTCCAAACATGTGTTGTCACTACCCTGAGCCCGGCGTGTGGGTTCAACAACCGCTATAGAGTCCTTCCAGCCAGAAGATCCCAAGGGTGAGAGTGTGTGTGTGTGTGTGTGTGTGTGGACGGAGAGGGAGGGAGAGAGAGAGGACACAGATGTAAAAGAGACAGAGACACCTGTGTAGCTTGAAAAGCTGCATCCAGAGTTCTTATTTATTTTGATATTCATATTTTTATAAAGTTCATACAGATGCTCCATCTCCATTAGGGAAACGCAAATTACAACTATAATGAGACAGCACTCCGTGCCCACAAGGATGGCTATAATCAAACAACGGGATTGGTGACGCTAGACCACCAAAAAGCAAAGGCAATGACAAGCGCTGTGAGGTCGTGGAGAATCTGAGTCCTCGCACGTCCGGCGGGAAGGTAAAGGGCGAGGCTGCTGTGGACAGTTCTGTGCTGGCTCCTCAAAGGGTCAAGCACAGATACCAGATGGCCGGCAGTTCCACGGCCGGGCACGTACGCAAAGCAGCTGTTCAAACAGAAGCTGCACACAGATGTGTACAGCGGCATTGTCAGTAAGAGTCAGACGGTGGAAACAACCCACGTGTCGGTGGAAGGATAAATGGACAGACGAAATGTGGGACGTCCACGTGGTGGAACATTATCCGGCCGTAAGAAGGAATGAGGCGTTGATGTGTGCTGGATGCACTTGAATGGATCTTGAAAACACTATACTGAGTGAGAGGAGCCAGACGTAGAAGCCATATATATTGTGTGACTCCATTTATACAAAATATGCAGAGTATGTGACTCACAAACAGAGAAAATAGATTAGTGGCCTCCAGGGGTTGGGAGGCGGTGGGGAGTGACTGTCTCATGGGTAGGGGGCTTCCTTTTAGGGCAATGAAAAGTTTGGAACTAGAGGTGGTGGCCGTACACAGCCTGACTGTACTAAATGCCACTGAATCGTTCATGTAAAAATGTTTATTATTATTAAATGTTTAATTACTACTATATTATCTGGATATCATCTCTATTAAAAAGTAGAAAAAAATTATAGTTAGCTTGAAATGTATTAGGACTAAAGATCATTGATACCCTTTCTAACGACTTTGATTTTGGAATTAAGACATTTAATCAGATTAAGAGTGCCCAGCAGGAGGTCAGCTCCCGAAAGAGCCCTTCGGAATACACCAGAGCCAGCCCCTTCCTGATGCAAGTCGCATCCACATTAGTCATCCCTACGCTGTTAGCTCTGAATAAAGGTGGGGAAACCTGGTCACACGTGCCAGTTATTCTACAGATCACGCACGTGGCGCGGAAACACAGCGCTCTTGTGCCAGAAAAACTCCGTGAGTGCACCACCTACCCTCGGCGGGACAGCAGCCCTCACGGGGTGAAGACCGTTGAGACCCGTAAAACAGCAAACTCTCCCGTAACAAACTGAGGTGCGATGTTTTCTCCTTTGGGCAGAGAAACTGATAGGTGCGCCCCGCTGCACCCTGAGAACGTGGGGTGCTAGGGGGATTGGGCGCTGCGCCCGCCTCCGCTCCACTCACTCCCGTCACCAGAGCCCACTGCAGACCAAACCCCAAAGGAAAAGCATTGCTCTTCGGCTTTCTTATGGAAGGCGATTGGATTTCTTTCAACTGCACGCCCTGTTTCTTCTACAAAGAGACTCCGCCCAGATGTCAGGCTGCAAGGGTCGCCCTGCATTCTGGGCTGGGTGCTGACTCAGACCTGCTTAGACGCAGTCTGCATTTCCCCTCGTCCTGGGACTTAACACGTTCACCACATTGGCTCTGCCTGTTTCTATTCCAATGCCTGTGCTTTTCCACGGTCTAAGGACAATAATCAGCTTGAGCCTCGGGCAGTAAGTAACACTGACACCGATACTATTAATACAACCCTCCGGACATCCCTGCAGAGCAGGTCGCTAGGGGTAGCCAGGCAAATGGGGTGTACCGAACACCCACGTGAGAGTGGTCAGAGGCATCAGTGCATACACTTCTACGGAACATAATTAACACCTGCCATCATGACAGTTATGTTGCTTTACACAAAAGTTACGAAAAGAGGGGAAAAACAAAGTTTTATAAATTAAGTCAATTATCATTTCAATATTTAAAGGATCGTAGTAAAATATTTCATAATTGTTCTATAATTCACTCCGTAATTTATTGATCTATAATTATTTTTAAGAGAAGCAGGTCTGCGTCATTAGCACTGTAGCAGCAGGGATATTTCCCCTGAAGCAAAGATTTAGCAACATCACCCAAGATAAAGTGATGGTGTGCAGCCGTCACTGACGGTATTTTCAATGACACTGCATAAGCATGGCGGCTGGTCTAGTTAAAAAAGAAAAGGGAACCGAGAGAGAGAAAGAGAAGGAGATGAAGACAGAGGGAGACAGGGGAGGGGGCACCTATTAAGTCACGGAAGCGTGTAGTCAGATATCGCGCACGTCCGATGCCACAGTGATGCGTGTGCGACGCGTGTGAGTGCGCGCGTGGGGTTTCTGGGGGATGTGATTCTGAACGTTGCCAGACACGGAGAACTGCTCAAAAGGGAAATCCCAAGCCCGGAGTAACAGCCGACAAGCCCTGTTCCGGGACACAAGGGGCTCCGAGAAGGGCCTGGAGAAGGTCTTACCCAGTGACGGGTCGTGATCGGCCTCTGGCCTGGCCGGCATTTGACGCTGCCCCTTTCTCGGTGGGGCCGGGCCCAGTGATGGACTTGAGTCCCGCCTCCCTGGGGGTCTCTCCTGCTAGTGGACCTGAGACTGGACGAGTCCCCTCCACTCCCAAACCGGCCCCTCCGTCTGTAGCCGCCGGGAAGCTGAAGACTACCAACAAAGCTAAAAGGTAGTTGGTTCTTTGGAAACCGTTACAGACAAACTTTTAGAGAAACTGATACAGAAAAAAGGCAGAACATACAACTGAAGAATATTAGTCATGAATAAGGAGACGTCACACCGGATATAATTCTTAAAATAATTTAGTGCCAAGCATGTGAACACTTGCAAAAATAGGTAATTTTTTATAATTTAACTTATAATAACTCAAAAATAAATAAAATTCCTGAACAATCTTTTTACTATTAAAGAAACCAAAGCCATAATTAAGGATTTTCCTAGGAAGAAAACACAAAACAAGATGGATTTTACAAACGAATTTAAACAAATTGTCAAGAAATAGATCATTCCAATCTCATACGATCTTATTAGTCTAGAGCAGCAGTCCCTGGGGACCAGTTTCATGGAAGACAATTTTTCCATGGACTGAGGGGTTGGAGGGGAACGGCGGAGCTCAGGTGGTGATGCCAGTGACGGGGGAGTGGCTGTAAATACAGGTGAAGCTCCGCTTGCTCACCTGCCACTCACCTCCTGCTGTGCTGCCCAGTTCCTAACAGGCCACACACTGGGACCAGTCTGCAGCCCAGGAGCCGGAGACCTCAGTTTTAGAGAATGAACGAGGAACATTCTCCTCTTATTCCATGAGGCCAGTGTAACCTGATGTCAAATTTAAACAGACCAACCTCACTCAGGAATGTACGTACATGCCCAAATCCTAAAGTACTAGTAAATCAGACTCAGCATGAATAATAAAATGTAATACGCCAGGGCCATGTTTGATTTATTTCAGAAATACCAGAATGTTTTCATATTTGAAAACCCATAAAATTCATGTGCCATGTAACCAGATTGAAGAAGAGTACTGAATGGCTATCTCAGTAGTTTGAGAAAACACATTAGATATAATCAAACATCATCCAAGCTGAGACTAGAAGGAGACTTCTTTAATCTGGTAATGAGCATGTATAAAACACCTGCCATGAACACTATTCTTCATGGGAAACCCTGGAAGCAACACTCCCTTCAAGTCAGGTAAAGACCAGGATGGCCCATCGGGGCTTTCATTCAACACCACCCTGGAGCTCAGAGCCAGCCCAGTAAGGACGTGAAATGCATTAAAGTCGTAACGATCAGAAAGGAAGAAGCAAAACTGCTATTAAGGGCAGACGATATAACTGGGTACACAGGAAATCCAATAAATATATGAAAAGACATTCAGTCTCGCGAGTGATCAGCTCCATGTAAACTCAGAACACAGCGAGACACCGTCCTATGCCCGCTGTATTAGCAAAAGTTAAGAATTCTGACAATATTGAAATTTGGGAGCATGTGGACCAGTGGGTCACAGAGAGGAACCTGCACAACCTCACAGGAAGATGATTCGCTGTGATCCTGTGAAGGTGAGCGTTGCCCTGTGACCCAGCAACCCCACCCTGTGCCGTCCCAGAGAAAGCCTTGTGCCTGCACGTGCAGAGAGGCGCACAAAGATGCTAACAGCAGGGCCGTCAGCAGCAGCCGAAGAAATGACTCCAACGTCCTCAGTTGGGGACTGAGTGAGCTCTGGTTCATCGCACAGAGGGAGGTCACGCAGCCGTGGAAACGAGCAGACCCAGCTGTGTCACTGACAACTAGGTCCCTTCAGTACCCGAGACCTGCAAGAGTGGAAACAGGCAAAGCCACAGGCGGAAAACCAGGCGGCGCAAGAGAGGCTGAGAGCTCAGACTACAGTGCTGGCCAGAGGCTGGCAGAGTTGGGGGTGAGTGGGGGCCACGTGGAGAGGGCTTGGTGACACGTTCGATATGGGACATGTCTCTATGAGTCCTGGGTTTCCACTGGTGATGCCGTCTGCGAGACAGGAATGGGAGGCATGACGTCAACCCGGATGGAGAGGTGAGGAGAGGACAGACCCAAAGGAAGCGAGTGGAGACCATGCCCACCCGAGAGACTCTCACAGGGCGAGGGGACGAGCGTGCAAAGGCCCTGAGGCAGGAGTCCGTGTGGCATGACTGGGGAGCTCCCAGAAGCCTGGAGTGACAGGAGGAGAGGGAGGCAGCTGTGATGGGACAGGACCTGAAACAGTAGCATTTGACCAACAAACGTCACCGATTCTCCTCCTTGGGCTTCTAAAGTGCCCCAGCGTACGAGGCACCCCTGGTTAAGAAGCACGAGTAGATTGTCCTTCAGTAACTTCAAGGGTTACACAGTCATAACACGAACAGTCACTCCCAATGTACGCCCGCATTGCTGATCTTCCCCTTGGGCTACGTAAGTTACTACTTGCAAATCACTATTGTGGCTCATTCAACCTTCTTCTTTCAAGCCTATAATTTCCAATTTATCAAATTCCTTCTCTAAACTAACGTTTAAAACTAAAGAAAAAGAACAATGATGATGAGACAGAGCTAGCACGTTGGTATAGTGACATCAAAATCCAAAATTAGATTTTGATCTACAAAAAACACAAAATTCACCAGCATGCTACCCCCTCTTGCCTTTTTTCTCTGGGTCAATCTCGTTTCAAAAAAACCATTATCACACAAAATCACAGAATACCCATCCCGTAGTGAGAAAGAGATAGATCCAGTAATTGAAGTCCGCACGTTATCCAGAAACCTCATTTCAGTTCAATTTCAAACCTTTCCGTCATCAGTACTTTATATCCACTCTCAGGTAACAAACTTGGGTGATTTACGACCTTGGACAAGTTCCTTGTCCTCTCTGGGCCTCCGTGTGCTCAGTGGTCGGTGGAGAGGCTGACAGGTGAGCCCTGGGGCGCCCCCAGCACTGCCAGGCCCCCACAATCCCGCGGCCCACACCTTCCTCCCCTCCCACAGCTGCGGTGCTGCTGGAGAGACCTCAAAACTTGATCACCAGTGGACTGACAGCAAGACATTGCTCCATTTCGGGGAACCTTAGACCCAGAATTTTTAAGTTTTGGGGCCATAATAAATCATGCCTAAGAGTAAGACAGTGCTAGCCAACAAAGTAGCGTGACTTTATTCCAGGCAAACACCCAGACAAGAGGAGGAGAGACGCTAAATGCAGAAGGTTATGAACGAGTGTCAGAGATACTTAGCTAAGAGATGACTCTCGTTGAAGAACAAGAAGAGACAGGTGATAACAAAGAAAATCTCAGGTATGGGACACACATTAAAGTTTTCAAACTGCAGCAAAAATACTTAGAATGTCACCAACTTTAACCCCTAAACTTACAAGATACTGTCAACTCGGTTTAGTGGGTGATACTTTTTGTAGTTACACATTGTGAATTTAATAATAACAAAGTGTTAGAAATTCTTTCCCCAAAACTCACAGTACAACAATGCTGCCAGAACACACAGAAGCAATGAAGCGGGGGATACGTGGCAACCGATCTTCACGATCTTGGCCGCTGGCTGGAATCACCCAGGGGGGTTTGTAAGTGCTGATGCCACGGTCCCCGCTCAGCGAGTCTGATTTAACTGGACTGGGGTGAAGCGTGGGCTTTGGAACATAAATAAAAATCCCAAATGATTCTAATGTGCAGCCAAAACTGAGAACCCCCGAACAGTCGAGTCAGGCTCCCAAATGGAGGAAAAGGCGGGATGACCTCTGTCCCCAAGCACACGAGGAAGGAGGTGCCGGCCAATCCAATTCAAAATCGTTTTCTTCTTGTCCTGCAGAATTGCAACCAAAAGGAGAAGAGTCTTCGGATCGATGGACTCTCAGGTCCTGCCAGGTGAGCACATAATTATCTTTCCATTTCTTTTCTTCCAGCAAATTTTCCCATTGCAAATGATTCAAATGTTCCTGTATCATCAATACATTCAAAACATATGGGTCTGCTTGTCTGCTAGCTCTCTTAAAGGTCTCTTTGACTGACTAAGGTACATGAAAAACATGCCTAATGCCAATATTTTTGCATTTCTAAATCATGCGGCAATGACCTTCATCTATTCAGGCAATATCAAATCCACCAGCTCCCTGACCCCCAAACGCAGAGTTGTTTCAGCTCCATGTCGGACTCAAATCTCAACTTTGATATTCACCAGCTATGTGACCCTGAGACAAGTTATTAACCTGAGTGTTTCCCAGATTGATACAGTGAAGATGCTACTGTGGACTGCACAGAATTGGTGTCGGGGCGTAGCAGGCATCCATCGCGGCGGCATTTCAGACTGTGCTACATTTTGACAGGATGGAAGGAAAGCCCAGACCACATCACGGTACGGCACGGGACTAAAATACAGTGACTGTGATTGTCTGATTAATTTGAACTGATATTTTAAACGCAGAGTCTCTACTGTGCTTGAAGAAAGAACAAGATACATAAAATCGAAATGTGCCTTCATCCAAGATGCTCATTGAAAAGGCCTGAAAATGGAGTGCGTCCGGTTGGCAAGTCTGCTGGTCCTCCCAGACCCAGCCGTGTGCAGCCCCATGGCCCAGAGAGGCTACCACGGCCTCTGCACCCCACCTCCTATGAGTCTCAGATACTGAGGTGGGAGAGCAACTGACTGCTTTTATCAATATGCATTGTTTTATAATCAGATAAAATTAATAATACATATTTTTAAAAGAAAAACCCAATGGTGTGAAGCTGTGGTCCCCAACCCCAGGGCGGTGGACCAGTACCGGACCTGGCCTGTTGGGAACTGGGCCACACAGCAGGAGGTGAGTGGTGGGCCAGCGAGCTAAACCTCATCTGAATTCACAGCCACACGCAGGACCCTTCCCTGCACAGGTGTTCTCTACCTACAAACACAGGGGGATGGGTGGACGGATGGATGGATGAAGAGTTGGATAGATAGACAGAAGAAGGATGGATGGGTGGATGGATGGAAAGATAGGCAAATAGAGAAATTGCAGAAACTAAGCACAAAACTTTGCTCTTCATAAACTTCCAGCAGTCAAGCTAGAGTTGAGTTGCAGTGTCCTTACTTGAAGGAAATGTAGCAGCTCCAGTGAAGACAGAGTTTTTCCTGGCCCTGAGCTACAGGAGAAACGCTGGGCGATGTGATTCCCAACAATGCTGCCAATGGAAGTTCTGTTGAAAACGCAAACTTAAGTTACATGCAGCTGTTTCTTTTATTGGCCGTATGGGCATGATATAAAAGCGTAATTATGCACACTTACTTCTCTGAGGTCAGATTGATATGGTCCAGGTCACAGAGCCTGATACATCTTTAAAAACGGAGATAACAGGGAGTAATATAAACGTCAAGCTCTTCCCTTAAGCACACTTCACACGACTGCATGTCAGCACCGTCTTCCTCAAGAGCTCCGAGGGGAAGGCTATTCACACCGAGAGGTTGGTAGCCAGGTAGAGCAAAGAGAGTTTTACTGAAAAAGCAAAGGGACCTAGTGCGTATCTCGGGACGACAGAGGGGACGCCTTTCTGCAGGGAGGTGAGAAGCAGGAGAAACCGCAGGCAGAAACAGTACCTGTGGCTGCACACGTGATTCCTTGAAGCTACAAGGTTCTGCACCATGATCCTATTCGTCTGTGTCGAGGGTGGTGCCACAAAGTCCCCACCTATGGAGCTTCAATGTCCTCCTTGTACGTACCAACAGATCACACATTCAGAACCACTGAATAAATACATTTATTTAACAAAAGTATTTGATATCATCCATCTAAATGCAAAGGAAAATCACCAGAAATTGATTATTTGGGTTTGGACATGATTACAATTTACATGATATTCTTGCCCATGATTTACTAAATCGAGGGCCCCTGACACCACTCCAGAGCAGGAATGCAGGGCTCTGGTCACCAGCAGGCAGGAGAAGCCCCCAGTTTGTCTAAACATGTACGAATGTTAAACTACAGGTTAGAAATAAAAGGGGCTAAGTCTTGATGTTGGTCTACACCATTTGATATAGAGATTCAATAAATTAGAAGATCATTTTTGCCCCTCTGTCATTAGGATAAAACATCTAAAACAAACCACTGAAACACTTAAATCGATATTAAGATCATTCAAATTGCCCAATTAATGATTTCTGTCTATCGAGTCAAAGGTTGATGCTAGATACATAAATTCTACGAAATGTCTTGAAAGAGTCTCGACAGATTTTTTCTATTAGTTAAGGCAATCGGTGTTTTACAATCAAAGCTAGGAATTAGAAAGGAGCAGCAACCCAAGAGAGACAGTGGCCCAGGATATGTGTTAGAGCAGTGGTCCCCAAACTTTCCGGCACCAGGGACCAGTTTTGTGGAAGACAACTTTTCCACAGACCAGGTGGTGGCGGGAGGGATGGTTTCAGGATGATTCAAGCGTGTTACATTTACGGTGCAGTCAGACCTCTCTGCCAATGATGATCTGTGTTTGCAGCCGCTCCCCAGCACTAGCATCACCACCTCAGCTCCACCTCAGACCATCGGGCATGGGATTCTCGTAAGGAGCCGCAACCTGGTCCCTCACATGCTCAGTTTACAGTAGGGTCCGCGCTCCTATGAGAATCTAACGCCACTGATCTGACAGGAGGCAGGGCTCAGGGGCGATGCCAGCAATGGGGAGCGTCTGTAAACACAAATGAAGTTTTGCTCACTGGCTGGCCTGCTGCTCACTGCCTGCTGTGTGGCCCAGTTCCTAACAGGCCACAGCTGGGTGCTGGTCTGCAGCCCGGGGTTTGGGGACTGCAGTGCCAAAGGACAGGCACGTATAGGTGGCCACCCAGCTTTGGACCCTGGACATGCTGGTGCCACTTGGCATGGGGGCATCCAACACACATCCCCTTATCAAAGTGGTTCCCTCAAATCCACACGTGGCTACTGAGAGCAAGTTGGGGGGCAAAAGGGCCGCCTGCCCCTCACCACACTTCACCACCCTCTGCAGAGGAAGGTTAGTCCCCCAATTTCCAGAGCCTGGAAGTATGTGATAAAGACAGTGTCTCAGAACAGGCCTCACAATTTCTGAGCAGCCCCTTAGCAGGCCCAGCACCTTGCCTTAGGCCAGGGGTTATCCCCTACTTTTCTTAGTCCTGTTGTGACACCCTTAC
Source organism: Cheirogaleus medius (assembly GCA_008086735.1). Classification (NCBI taxonomy): domain Eukaryota; kingdom Metazoa; phylum Chordata; class Mammalia; order Primates; family Cheirogaleidae; genus Cheirogaleus; species Cheirogaleus medius. The sequence continues at coordinate 1,587,155 of VBSM01000865.1, read as the reverse complement.
CAAACTTAAGCAGCTAGCTAGGAAAATCTCACTCTGGCCAAGATTAATAAGAAGAGTAGGCCGGGCGCAGTGGCTCACGCCTGTGATCCTAGCACTCTGGGAGGCCTAGGCGGGCGGATCGCTCAAGGTCAGGAGTTCAAGACCAGCCTGATCAAGAGTGAGACCCTGTCTCTACTAAAAATAGAAATAAATTAATTGGCCAACTAAAAATATATAGAAAAAATTATCCGGGCATGGTGGCGCATGCCTGTAGTCCCAGCTACTCACGAGGCTGAGGCAGAAGGATTGCTTGAGCCCAGGAGTTTGAGGTTGCTGTGAGCTAGGCTGGCGCCACAGCATTCTAGCCTGGGCAACAGAGTGTGACTCTGTCTCAAAAAAATAAAAAAATACAAAAAATAAAAAAATAAAAAAAAGAAGAGTATCTCATTTTTAGTTTATAGTGTATTTTTATATGCAGAATTATTTCAAAAAATATGTTATTTTATTAAGTACACCAAACAGTTTTAAATGTATATTGAAATGAAGCAGGAAGCCTTCTTAGGTAATGGTCTTAGGCTCTATTTTAAAATAGCAACTTTCAATGTGCAACTTGTCCCTCAATCTCACAAGCACACAAAAGATTTTACTCATCATACACGGATTACACAGTGGCCTCCAAGAGAATACAGACTTTTTCCTAAGACTTCAGAAATCAGAAAATCCTGAATGTTGCTCTAATATAGAATCTGGATCTGCAGTAGCATAAAATGTTTTCTCCTCCAAACCAAACTTTCCATTTTTTCATAATTATCCTTCAATCACACTCTTGGATAATTATCAATGACATTCCTGAAAAAAGTGTATTAAACCGACAAGACTAATTAGTCCCAGTGGGTTTCGACTGAGAGACTCTTCATATGCCCACCGTCTCCCCGTGCCCGCCCGGGCCAGCCTGGCCGGTCCCGCTGGGTAAACGCTCTCCCCTCGATACTCCGTCTCAGGAATCAGCTCCACCACTCGCCCGTGGCTCAGTCCACACCCAGAGGTCATCCCAGACCCTCTCTCCCCGTCCCCTCTACAAGACAGACTCCCTGGCCTCGGCCCCCTCGGGTACGCCCAAGATGTTCCACCTGAACTCTCCTCAACTGTCGACTAGCTCATCCGCTTGTCATCAGTCGTCTCCCGCCAAGGCGTGGGCTCCGTGAGAGGCAGGTCCCCCCCACCGAGAGCAGCACCCGCATGTGAAGGGGGCTCCATCAGTACTTGTTAAATGGGTGCATGTATGTAGACGGTGTGTGTAAGGATTTTTGGTATTGATGAAAAGACATGATGTGGTTTAGATATGAAATACCCGATGGCCTGAACAACATGATTCCCATGTGAGATGGAATTTGGTAAGGATCGCAGAGGTGTGGCCCCGCAGCTCTGTGGAACAAAGCGCATCAGCTCTCAGGTGTCTCGACTGGAAGAGACGAGTGGCTTTTGCACACAGCCCCGTTCGTCAGAACCCAGGGAAACAGCTCCAGCCCCATCACACCCCAGACAACTCTACCCAGTTAGGGAATATTCTCTTTAGACGCACACGTAGCACTGCCTCAGCCCCAGGAGGATGAGAAGAGAATATTCCACTTCTGAAGGTGCACAAAAGCCTGGGGCAAACACAGAAAGAAAAATATTGCATGGTCTCACTTGCATGTGGAATATTTTTAAGAAGAGCTCAAATATGCACAGAGACTGAAGCAATGGTCGCCATGGGCAGGACAGGAAGTGGGGGATGTCGGTGGGAGGATACAAAATCACAGATATGTGGGATAAGCAAGTCTACAGAGCTGACTGACAACATGAGAGCTAAAGTGAATAAAGTTGTTTTGCTCAGAGATTTTTGTTAAATAAGTAGATTTTAGCTGCTCTTGTCATAAAAAGGTAAGGACGTGAGATGACAGACACGTTAACCTGCTTCACCACAGTAACCACTGCACTAGCCATATGCATCCATGTATCTATACCCATCCCAAAACATCACATTGTAAACCTCAAATGTACAACATCAAATTTATTTTTTAAAAAAAAACTGAGGCAATATATAGTCATACAATGGGTAACTTGGAGGCATGAGAATACTGTGTTACAAATTTCACATGAACTACTAAAATGCTACTAAGTGGTAGCTTTATGTTAAGTGAAATTTCAGTGAACATTTTTGATACTCCCGAGAGTGCCACAACAAGGGACCAGGCCTGCAACAGCCCATCTCTTCTCACGTTCTCCTAGCTCGTTCTCTGCATGTGGTTTCCTCACACAGGCGCTTTTCCCCGAGCGCTGTCTAGAGATCCGTGTGGGAGTTCCAGTCACCTCCAGCCCCTCTCCATGGCAGTCTGGACTCGGAGCACAGAATCCATTCCACCCACCCAGGGCTGCACTGTCTGCATGCGCAGCCGGCCTGAAGGCTGGTCTGGAGACAGGAAGGTGAGCTTCGGAATTATCACAGATCCTGTGCCAAGGCGGCTTCTTTACCGCGCTGATCAAACCAGGTATCTACAGCTGGTGGTTTTGGTGCCTGCCTTAGTCTGCGCTGGAGGTCATCACAGATGTGCTCCCGTGTCTGTCTGAGACATGCTACAGCCCCCGGAGCATGCTTAGCCTGTGTACACAGGGCAGGCCAGAAATGCAAGGAAGTTAAAGCCCCCAAGCCAGCCTCAACCAATGCATAAGAGTTGCGAATAAGAACCCCTCCTCTCAGGACCACCCGTGGTTTAAGCTGCCTGCGACAGACACCCGCTTTCAAACACAGCCTACTGCAGGGGCAGCTTCATGGGTCTGACACCTGTGCAGCTGCACCGAGCCCACCCTTGGCTTCATGCTCCAATGCATCGCCTGGAAATGTTTAATCATTTTTATTCTGCACTGAGCCCTGCAAATTATGCAGCCGGTCCTTCTCGTGGGCCCCTCATGGGGCTTTCTAGGGTCCTGTCGAATAAATGACTTGCTTCCAAATCTTTGTCTGAGGGGCTGCACGTAGGGACACTCAGATTAAGACTCCGGGAAGCTTTCCTGGCCTTTCCTTGTACCCCTCCCCCATTTGCCATGTCCACGTTCCTTCCATCAGGATCTATCAAGACAGATCGCGACAGTGTTAAGTTCTGTCCTCCCGTCAGTCAAAGCCCAGTGTCAAGGAAGAGAGGTCTGCACAGAGTGTGCTGCGGGAACACAACAGAATCGGCTTCTGGACACTCCAAGAGCTCTTCTACCGCAGAGCCTTTGCACCTACTGTCCTTCTGGAAGGTTCTTCTACACCTCATAACTGTGTAATATAGAAACGCCTCTGCAGGCACTCACACTGCTTCTGCATAAGCAAGGCTGGGATGCTCACATGAGGACTTGGCTTGGTCCCAAACTCCCCAAATATGCATAAAGCACTGTTCACTCATTTCAACCACCATATGTATTCGCTTTCAAAGCACACCTCTAGTGTAAATTAAAAGATACCTTTTTTTCTGTTTTCCCTTCAGCTGTATTGAGGTATACTTTATTTATATATGCAAATAATATATATTTAAGGTGTACAATGTGATGTTTTGATATAATACACACTGTAAAATGATTAATAAAAATGACATTGAACTCAACATTAATTTCCAAAATGCTTAGTGTGTGCCACTGTGCTATAATTAGAAAGTTATAATTGCCCATTTGATTCTACTTAACTATAGAATCTCAGAGGACATGACTTTTATCTTATGGACATTCTATAGTAAGAAAAAAATTCTATCAAATATCTAGTATTGGGCTGTTTCCCGGGACAGTGTTCAATTATTAATTCGAGCCTGATGAGACTACATAAAATCTTAAGAGAGGGGCAACTGGGGAAGAAAGGTTGAGACAGCTGAATTTTTTCTTTTCCTTGGAAAATGCTGCATGTCAAATACATATCCATTAAATTACAGTTAATATTAATTTAATATTTTAAATCATTGATCCTATGCATTTGTTATGGGTTCAGCATTAGGCTAGACATTATGAAAGCACAAGATGTGCTTAACATATAGCTTCAGACCCTGAATAGTTATAAATCTGCCTGGGAAAGCAATTTATTTATACTTGAAAATTTGGGTTAGGTTAAAAATATATTTTTACATCTACGCCAATATTTGTTGTTTGGGGACTTTTTGATAAAGGCCATTCTCACTGGAGTTAAGTGATATCTCATTGTGGTTTTGATTTGCATTTCCCTCATGGTTAGAGATGTTGAGCATTTTCTCAAATGTTTGTTGGCCATTAGTCTATCTTTGTTTTAATTTCAGCATAAAATGGGGGTACAAATGTTAAGGTTACGTACATTGCTCTTCCCCCACCTCCCCCCTCGAGTCAGAGCTTCAAGCGTGTCCGTCCCCCAGACAGAGTCTGTCTTCTTTTGAAAAGTTTCTCTTCATGTCCTTTGCCCATTTTTGATAGGGTTGTTTGATTTTTTCTTGCTGATTTTCCTGAGTTCTATATAGATTCTAGTTATCAGCCCTTTATCAGATGTGTAGCATGCAAACGTTTTCTCCCACTCTGTAGGTTGTCTGTTTGCTCTCGTGATAGTTTCCTTGGCTGTGCAGAAGTTCTACTCAGCCACAAAAAACAATGGTGATCTAGCACCTCTTGTATTATCCTGGATAGAGCTGGAGCCCATTCCACTAGGTGAATTATCATAAGAATGGAAAAACAAGCACCACATATACTCACCATCAAAGTGGTATTAACTGATCAACACTTAAGTGCACACGTAGTAGTAACATTCATCAGGTGTTGGGCAGGTGGAGGGGGGTGGAGGGGATGCGTATATTCACACCTAATGGGTGTAGTGTGCACCCTCTGGGGGATGGACATGCTTGAGGCTCTGACTCGGGTGGGGCAAAGGCAATATACGTAACCTAAAAATTTGTACTCCCGTAATATGCTGAAATAAAAGAGAGAGAGAGAGAGAGAGAATACACCTGGGCTAGCCTGGTGGAGACGTGTGTTTCGGTCACTTCTGCTACCCCCCCGACCAGCTGCCAGCACTAACCACTGTCCATGTTACCATCTAGATCAACTAGCTCCTGGCAGCATCCCAGCTGGCCGCAAAAGCAGGAGTGGGCCCAGGGAGGCCAGACAGGAGAGCAGGCCGCCTGAACCCAGCCCACACTGCCAACTGGCAGAATCACAACCTAATAAATAGTGTTTCAAGCCAAAAATATATATATATATGTATATTTATATAGACATATATGCTGAAGGAGAACAACAGAAGTCCCCTGAACACATCATGTGCACTCTGTCTTCAGGGTCTTTGCACTTTGTTTCTTCTAGAATGTTCTTTCCCTGAGATTTCCCCACAGCTGCCATGTTTGCTGTATTCAGGCCTTTGCTCGAATGTCCTGTATCAGGGGCCTTCTCTGACCACATTAAGTAGCAACAGACACTCATGTCTTCATAGCGCTTGTCAATCCCAGCCTGTATTGACTCTTTTGTTACTATTTTCCATCTTCCTCCCTCCTGGTAGGAGGCAAGCTCCTGAGAGCAGAAGCGCGGTCTGTCTCACTCTCTCCTCTCTCCTTGACACCTGGAAGACGTCCTGGCTCATAACAGGCACTCAGCAAATACGTCTTAAATTAACGTTTAAGGAAGGAATCGCATGATGCGGCTTATTTCACAATCTGATGTCGTGTGAATTAAGACATTTTCAGGAAAGACTGCAACCACCATAGGAAATTGTAAGCTTCCTAGGAGCCGTGAGTCCCCCTCCCAGCACCAGCAGTGCAAGGCATGCACTGCCAACCTCTACAGCGAGGTACTGGTTCCCATGTATATCTCAAATAAGTACCGAGTTTTCACACATATAAAACACATAGATGTATTCACTTCATATCATAAATAGATAAATGAAGGCAGCCCCAGCTAAACATAGTTTAAACTCAGACCATTAATACCTACACCGGTGCTAATTTCAGATGTCCACACAACTGAAGCAAATAACTTCCATTTATATGAGCCAGGTCGTCTAAAGATAGATTTCTTTCCATGCAGATTATGGAGAAGAGGAACAAAACAACAGCACTGCGATCTAATTCGCCTTATGTGCGCCGATTGCCACAGGATTAGAACTCGCCCTGTCGTGTCAGGGTTTTCTCTCTCTTGTGTGTGTGTGTGTGTGTGTGTGTGTCTGTCTGTCTGTCTGGTTCAGCCCGAGTAGTTCATCACATTCTCAGGTTGAGGCTGGAATATTTTGCACGTGTAATCTTCAGCCAGGGATATAGAATGTGCACACGCACTCTTCCAGAAGCCCCCAGCAGCAGGGGCAGGGGCATGAGCTGACCAGCTGGGGGCTGTGCCGAGCCCCATGGAGGGTCCAGGAGTTGTGGACAGTGAAGAGCAGGGACTTTGAAATCAGACGGTGGCGAGGACGGCTCCTTCCCTTTCTTGCTTTCCAGCTGCCCAAGCCTCGTCTATCCCTCCTCAGAACGTCTTTGAGTTACTCATCTTGCACACGCCACTCAGCAACTCACAGCCGCTATCCCGTGTCGCTTGGTGGTTTTTAACCCGAGAGCCACAGCTCCACACCTAGCGTGTCCACCATCTGCGTCAGAGACAGAGCACGTAAGCTCACTCTCGCACTTCCTAGAGGACGCAAGCACCAAGCGCACGGCCCAACAGACATTTCTATTTCAAAGCCCGGTAGGCACCCACGATGGTCACGTTCTGTAGACCGAGCTTCGGAAGCAACGCGGCACTCTGCCTCAGCGCCACCGCTGCCACCGAGTATGCGCTCGGCGCTCACTGTCCGCCTGAGCAGATTTCTCCACGTGACATGGTAGAATCTGCAGCTAAATACTAACGAGTGAAAACTTTTGTCACTCCAGTTCAATATTCAAATAACCCTGCTACCACATGAAGGCGTTCATGCGAAAACAAAACAAAGACAAATGTTCTAAAAAGCATTCTCTTCTCGGGGGTAGAGGGAGGCAGTTAACACTCCATTTTAAAGGAACTCGGCAAATCCAGCCCAAAGAGCAGACCAAGCATATCTGGAGGCGGAGAAAGTGAGTTTTATTTCAGTGTCTGCCCATTTCCCCTCGGTCCCGACCACCTACGGCGGCAGCTTGTGCACTCAGAAACATCACAAACCCAGCACTGGGAAACGGGCAGGTGTCAGTGTCCAATTTCGCTGTCATCCCAGGATGGAAACCCCGAGATGGAGAGGCTGTCGTGTCAGAAGGACCAGTCTCGTCTCCTCTTTGATGTAAGCAAACTGGGCCCTGCGAGGTATGGCTAATTCTTCCTTATTCCAGGCCTACCTTAGTGCATGATGCTTTTTATGTAATTCTGCAAATTCTTATGACTGGTTTAGAAACTACAGGAAAGGAAAAGACACCCAGGAAACGCTTTACATGATATAAAAGTCCCCACCCCTAAGGGTCCCCCAGCCCCTCGGTACAAAGCGAGTTTTATTAACACGAGGCGAGTGCTCAATTTAAACAGGACTGTGGGCATTAGAGCAGATTGTTTTATGTCTCTGACACAAATACTCCGGGTGGATGAACTGTGAAGGCCTGGGTTTAAGTGTGATTAATGCCTGGTACTTGGAAAGCATCCAAACTTATTAAATCTGATGGAGTAAAGCAGCATAACTTTCTCATATTATTTCCAAGAGAGGTGATTAGACTGAACGCAGCAGTGAATGAAACTGCAGGAATAAGCCGGTGTGGGGGAGGGGAACTCTGTTTTATTTACAAAGAATTAAACAGAGTCGAGCGTTTTAGCAAGTACGGGCAGAATTCGATCACCTCAGCCCAGGAGAGCAGTGAGGACGGAGACAAAGTCAGCACAACCTTCCTGCATGTTCTGTGCGTTGTTCACAGACTGCTGGGCGTGGAGTTGACTCACCGGAGTAAAAGGAATAAGAAAGTATTTGATAAATGTTCCCTTCCTCCCACTCCAAAACAAATGCACCAATGCGTACATGCACATCACACACACACCTGTCATTCCACGGTCTGTGCAACAGCCCTTTCCACATAGAAAGCGGGAGCTGTGCCGTCTCATCAGGACCAGCATGTTCACAGACCCAGGCCAGCCTGCCTGATGTTGATTATTGGTAGATTTAACAGTTTAGGGATTGTGTATGTTTTGCATTTCTAATGTGCGGTGCTTCTCCAAGGCAAGGAGTTCCTAAGAACAATATGCATACTTGGTCAATTCACTCGGTTCTGTTTTGAACAAAATAAAATTCCAAAGAAAAAAACAGGAAAATTACAGACACAAAATGAGTGACTGTCCAGTGTCCAACAAAGAGGAGTCAGCTGAGCATCTGCCGTGCACAGGCGGGAGCTGGGCACTGAGAAGCAGGCCGGGCCGGGCCGGGCCGGCCCCACCACAGGCCCCAGAGCTCTGCAGACCTGTCAAACGGCAGCGGTCCCCGGATGCCGCAGCCCACGCCCAGAGACTTTAACACTGACGACCTGGACGCTTGGGTACTGGATGTAGGGCTCTTATTTAAGAAATAGAAACACAGAGACAATACTTGCTTAGCCAAGCCACTCCCAGCGCATCACAAATGCCGAGGCAGATCTGAGCCATGGGAGGGACGGAAGATGAGATGCAGCCCCCATCTCTTCACTGATAAAAGAATAACAAATATAAAAAATCTGCCAAACAACAAAGCTTCAATTTATTATACATGCTCCTCAATTTAACCCAAAAACCCTTAAAAGCCCTGGGGTGATCCAGCCCCTTTAATACCAGGCCCTGAGCGCGCCGCAGATCAAGGCCCAGGCCCCAGCCCGCTTTGTCTGCGGAAGATGAAAGCCGGGAGAAGCAGGTGAAGGCTTTTCTGAATCATCACCTGCAATTAAGCAAAGGAAACTAAGAGGAGCAGAGGTAAGCTGAACTCGCTTGAAAAAGACACCTCCGGAGCAGGTGGATGCTTGCTGCATCGCGGTGCTGTCGCCGGCACGCCCTGGGTAGCGGGCATGCCCTGGGGTTCCGTGTGCGCACAGCACGCTGCGGGCGGGGATGGGGTGTGGGGGGAACACACGCACGGGTACGCACACGCACACACAGACACACACATAGATATACACAGACACACATAGACACACACGGACACACACATAGATACACACATAGATACACACAGACACACAAGGACACACACATAGACACACCCATAGATACACACAGACACACACAGACACACATGGACACACACATAGATATACACAGACACACACACAGATATACACAGACACACACGGACACACACATAGCCCCACACAGACACACATGCAGAGAGAGACAGACACACACACACTCCACACTACTTATAATTCTTTACAGTATTTTTCAACCACTTGCCTCTTTTCCATTCTTTTGCGAGCACTGTCTCAAACACAAGTTTGCATGAGACTTAGCCGTTTGCATCCTGTTTCGCGTTCTCCACCGAGTCCCAGCATTCTAGTAACTATAACATTAAGGTCTGTCAAAGGTAGAAGAGTGTTTACCCAGGATTTTCAGGCCCGACACATTGCACAGAAGCAGCATCTGCACGAGGAAGCTCCCGCTTCTGAAGGAGCACAGTGATTTTAACAGACAGTTTAGCACTATGTCATGCCTCCATACGGTCAGTTTTCAACCTCTCACAGAAAAGTGCCACTGTTTGGAAGTGTCTGGTGTTTACATTTGTGGATAAATTGTCTTCTGCTGTGAACTGCCAGGCACTGCTGAAATCCATCCCACCTCTACCAACTTCCTCTGCCAAACCTCCTCTCCCAAAACTTCCTATTGCTTCTCAGCTGTGGAAGGACACTCAGACCAGTGCACATTTTACCAAATTACGTATTGACTTTAAAAGAGTTTACCATAAAAAGGAAAGTGATCCTCAATACAGGCTTCAAGTTTATGGGATGCCAGTAAGTCATCCCAGTGAAAAGCCTCAAATAAATTTTGATTTCATAAAGAAACCCCAACTGTGTCAAAAAGAACAGCAGAGAAGGTCCTAGGCTGACCTCTTACAAGGCATGGAGCTCAAAGTCCTCACCCCGATCTAAGATTGTTTGGTGGGGAGGGCGGGGTAACGTCTGCCTCCTCGAGCGCGAGCTGTGGAGGAGGCCCCACCATCCCGGCACTGCTTTCCTATTTGAAGATCAATACGACAATCTGTGCGAGTTGGTGACAACGCACCAGACAAGCAGGGAAGTGCCGTTTTGGGCCTCTGGGAAGTTCTTCAAGGTGAAGTAGGAGGAACTCTCCAAAATAATTTTTTACTCTCACAACGGATGAAGAAAGCAGAGAACTGGGGTGGTATCAAAGGGACCTTGGCCGGATGCTGCTCTCCAAGTTCCGAGTAAAAGCCTGACAACCGGGTCTTTTGTCCCTCTCACCTCTCACGGAACACACTCGTGTCTGTTCTTTCTGGCCCCTGCTTGGTGCTTCCTGTTAGACCCCAACTATCGTGAGTTCCCCAAGGCTGCAGCCGACAGCCCACCCACCTGTCTGTCTGCCCCGTATGGAGTGGCCCTCCCTGAGTCAAATCAAATTTGTTGAGTTATATAAAATTGGATTTTCTGGTCAGATCTGCATCTTCAGTTCAGAGCCTGTAGGTTTCCAATCTTTCTAAGCTACAGTGATCAAATAGTCCAAAGAAACGGTGTTTTCAAGAACTTTGTTATTTGTCAAGGAAATGAATATGCAAACACCACCATGTTGGATAAAATACATTTTTACTTGAAACAAGTAAAACCAACATACCCTAAATAACAGCCTTCATCCAGCCTTTATCTGGTCTTGGTCTTCATCTTCAACCAAATGCCATCAGGCCTACCACAGGTTTATATCCCAGCAAACAACCCAAGTTACACCTACATTTTTAACTATAGTTTTAAAATATGAAAAAGAATTATTATTGTATGAAAAATTCACTTAAATGAGTGTTTACAGGTACAATCTTTAAAACTGCATCACAGAGGTGCCGGCTTGACTTCCTGCAGGTAGGAAATCACTGCTTTGGGCTCAGCAAAAAGGAACTTGCAGAGTTTGTCATCTCAACGCAGGTGTGCATGGGGAAGGTGTCAGATAACGGATTCTGTTTCCTCTCCTTGGCATGTGGGTCTCCGGTCTTGCCGGGAAAGGGCAAGCTGGGATTCGGTGGAAACTTCTGGTAGGGCCTGGGAACAAAATCATCCACGTTAGAAGGTAGTAGGTGGATTTCCTCTCAATAAAGACCTTGAGCAACGCCCAAGCTAGCGCGGCCTCCAGTGTCAGATGGGAGTGGGACCGAGTACTCACCCCTCAGGTCCTCACTGGCCATGACATTTTATAGCCCCACAGGCCGTCTCCGCAGTTGTCACTTGGCAGGATCTGGGCACGTGGGAAGGTCAGGGCCTCGTTTATGCCTTAGCAACTTCCCAGTGGCTGATTTCGTTTGCACTCTATCCTTCAAGGTGATACCAGTGCTTTGTACTACAACAAAAGCCACGTCCTTTTCTCTAACTCACCCACAGCTGCAGGTGCGGCCCGGCTTTCTTGTGCTGCTCACTCTAGCTTGTACCTTTTTGAAGGAATCGTTTTTTTCCCACAAGTACGGTTACAAATGCCAGCCTCAAATCCCAGAGCAAGCTAGACTCTGGCTGCGTTCAGACAGCACCAATCCTCCCCTCTGTCGCTGGGAGTAGGGACACTGGGGGGCCTGGGATGGGTGTGAGATTCACACAGTGCCGCAGTCCACGTTCCTGGCCTCAGCTGCCCGTCTGCAGAATGAGGGGCTCGCGGTGTGTGCCTGCTGTGAGCAGGAACACTCTGTGGTTACAGGAAGGGTCCTTGCTCTCTCTCCAGTAACGCTCAACATGGTCTACGTCCAAACTCAGAGCTCCAGACTGTCTGAGAACACCCACAGAGGGAGCCGCGCCGGGGTTGGAAGGAGAAAGCTGGGGCCGGTGGAAGCCCATGCCCATCTCTCCCTTCCCCCACACCTGAGACTTCTGTCTCCGGCAGGTCGCTGTAAGGCAGACTGCTCTTGCCGTGGGAAGAGGGGGCTGCGCTGAATGTCCAGCTGCTCCCCAGAAGCCCTCGCAACCTGTTTCCGACAGCAAGTGCTCGTTGAAAGACCAGCTGAAGGTGAGGGCAGGTCTGTAGCCATGGAAACGGGAGAAGAGCTGTCACACCCAGGGGTCCACACCACATCCCAAGTCCACGAGAACTACATTCCAGCTAGGGCTGCAGGATTCGGCAAGGAAATAAATAAGCAAGTATGCAACATGCAGTGAAATTGGAATTCCAGACCAACACCAAATAATTTTATAGTACGAGTTCCAAATATTTCCTGAGCACACTTATACAAAAAAAATGTATTTGTTCTTACTGAAATTCAAATCTAAGTGGGCACCTGGATTTTACCTGGCAATCTTAAGGCTCACCAGGCTAGAATCTGACCTGGTCACACTGCTGTCCCCAGTGCTCCTTTGTGCCACCCTCCTGGGTAACCGCAGACTTCTCGGGAGCAGACACTTGAGGCCACGTGACGGACACTCTGCTCTTAGGTGGGAGCCCCTACGGCTGGTCCTTCCCTCCTTCCTGCCTTCTCGGCGTTTGTTCCAAAGGCCCCAGCGATGCCTCCGAGGCACCTCCGTGCCAGGCACCTGCTGGGAGGAGCCCAACAAGCTGCAGCGCCCACTGCTGTCCTGCCTCTTCCCCAGCAGCTGGCCTGTAGCAAGCCGGCCCCTTGGTCCCAAGTTGGCTTCTCCAACAATCCTGCACTGCTTCCGCGGTGGGCTGCTCCCTCGGGGGCCCTGCTCCAGCCGCAGGCCTGAAGACCAGCCGGGTGGGTGTCTGTGCCCACAATTACCAACAGGATCAGCTGCTCACCCCTTTATCAGCTTGTTCGGTTCGTCAGGCTGTGGGAAAATACCCTTTCCACAGGGCTGGGCAGGAGGAATGTCCTCCTGGCCGGCCTCCTACACCCCGGCATGGCCCCAACAAACAGGGAGCAAACTGCGTGTCCTGTTCAGACCTGGCAAAGGCCCGGGCTGCCCTGCAGACTCGCCCCAGGCGGCCACACCTGAGCCTACCTGCCTGCACCAGGCCCCTCGGTCCAGGCCCAGCCCCTGCCTGTGGCTGCGGGCGCTTCTGGGAGCTTCCGGGCTCTGCTCCACCCAGAAGTTCTCTCCGGGGCACTTTCCTCACCTAGTACTCTCCCTGCCTTCCTTGATGGCAGGTCACTGCCCTGTGACACACCCGCGCTCCTCAGCCTTCAGCACACAGCTGCTACTCAACATCCAGAGCTCCAGACTGCCTGCCACCCTGACCTTGGCCTCTCCTCCCCAAAACCCACCTAGAATGGGCCGGTGTGGGTGCCTTTGTGGGAGAGATGTCCCAGTCTTCACACAGTGTCGCTGAGTACCAAGGGAGGCTGGGGCGGGCGCAAGTCCCCGCCAGGTCCAGGGCAGCCAGGGCGCAGGCGGCTTCCAGGCCAGTGCTGCGGAAGCCGGGAAGAGAGGGCCAGGGGGTGAAAGACTCTCGCTGTGTGTGAGGGGGAGGTCAGGACGGCTTCATGGGGGGAGGGGGGACATCGGATCCGGGAGTTGAAAGAGCGCGAGCTGAGCACGTGGACCTGAGGCCGGAGGAGCATGGCCTGGGCAGCACTGGTCACATGCGGGCAGCCGAGGTCACGGGCGGCAGAAGGCGTGGGACAGGGCTGGCGCCTCGGTACCGGCTGAAGGGACGCAGGTCAGCTCACGTCCCTGGGTGTGGACGGAGCACTGGCTCCACGCCAGGCGCTGCTCTAGTCCGCGGCTCCCCGCACTGAGCACGCACCTGCCCGTGGAACTCACGCTCTGGCGGGGTCAGGTGATGGCGATCGAATCAGTGAAACGGGCTCAGATGACAAGGAATGTGACCCAGGAAACTAAAGCAGGGGAGAGGCATATGGAATGCCAAAGTGATGGGGCTTTTTTTTAAATAAAATTTTTACTTTAGGATAGTTTGAACTTGCAGAAAGGTCGCAAAGACAGGACCAAGGGCCCCTCCCTCAGTTTCCCCTGTGCTGAGCGCCTCGCCTTGCCAGGGCGCCTGTGTTAGAACTAGGCGCCGGACGCTGTGGGTGACTGGTACGACTCCAGGCTTTGCCCCGTTTTCACTAGTTTTCCACCGACGTCCTTTCCTGACGCAGTCATCGCGTCACCAGCTCCTGGTGTCCCTCCGCCTCCCCTGGTCCGTGCAGCTCCTCAGACGTTCCTGCATTTTCCCAGGCTTTGAGAAACACCGAGTGTCCCTGGAGGGTTTGTCTGCTCTAACTCTCACAGCCAGCTGGGCTGTCCCTGGGGGACTGTGCTGTCCTCCTCGCAGCACACCTGAGGGGAGGAGGGGGGAGACTGGCAGAAGCTGGGAAGGAAGAGCTCTGAGCCTGCGAAGCTCAAGTGCGAATGCCCTGGGGCAGCAGCGGGTGGGCACAGGGCAGACGGAGGGGTGCTGAGGACAGGCAGAGAAGCAGCAGATGAGATTAGGGGACACAGGAGGCCAGAGTCACAGTCTTGTAAGCAATGTGGATTTTTTGAAGTTTTTTTGTGCATGTAAGTGACATAATCCGAACAATTCCTAGCGTCCATTGGAGACCACCACAACCTCCTGCCCCACCCTTCTTGCGTCTGTGGGACCAAGACCCCCACCTGTCTCCAGGGGAGGGAGCAACAGATTCTGGGACCTCCACCTTCTGGTACAGCCACCTACAGGTCACCTGGTGCAAAGGACGCTTCCCGGACCAGGTGGAGCTAAGTGGATCAGAGAACTTCTCCCAGGAACTTGAGCCAAGAAACGTAGAAGGAACCAGGCAGTAAGAGGTGGGCTCGGGGGTGGGACAGCTAAAGACGGGCTGGGTGGCCCATTTTAGGTCCGTTTTTAAGCAGAAGAAGCTGGTCTGCCAAATGCAAGGAAGGCAACAAGCTGTAACGACCGCAGTGGCAGTTGCTGTAACTCCTGTTTGACTCCTACCCCAGCGGGCGGGAGCCCGGCTGTCCTTCATGTCCTGCCTTTGGCTTCCATGATTTTTCTGTCCCTTAAAGTGGCCCCTTCCCATTTAAATTAGGCTAGCTTGAACGGGTTTCTGTTTTCTGTGACTACAGGAGCTCTGGCTATAACAAGGAGATCAAGCCGGGAGTGCACAGGTGACAGGGCAGAGGGGAGGGAGACAGGGGCAGGTGGACCAGTCGTATGACCTTTACAACTGATGCAATGGATGCACGTGACTCCGGCACTGGGTGTCCCCTTTACGTGCTCTGGTCACTTGAGTCACCAATGACGTCATGCCACCCCATAGGACCAAAAGGTGTAAAATAAACCCATCCCCATTATGGTGTCAAGGGTATAATTCATCATCATTTCCAGTAAGTATTGAGTTTTTGAAAATAAGTCCTGGAAATATAATGCCTTAACCCTTAGGAAGTAGTTTCTCAGGGTGGAATTCCCGGTCCCAGAGCACCAGGCATAGAAGACCATTCTGAGCAGGGAGCCTTTCAAGTACATCACTCACACCTCCCACCTGCGTGGCTCCGTGGCCGCCCACAGGTGAGCGGGTTGCACCACACTTTGACGATGCCCTTCATTAGAGCAGGAATTCAGCAAAAGCAGCAGCCAACTTGAACACTGCTAAAAGGGTTTAACAAAATCTCAAGCTTTGATCCCAAATGTTAAAAAAAAGAAAATCCTTGTTATAAAACAATCTTGCCATGTATTATGAGGAAGACTTTCCCTTGCACGTACATCAAAGAAACTAGTACAAGAATCTAGAACTGTGCTAAACATTCCCAAGCAGACCTCTAGAATCATTCTGAAGTGTGTATCTGTGCAGGTCTTCAGATTTCAGCAAATCCAGTCTGTCTAGGGGAAATGAAGAAACTGCGGGGCTGAGATGAGAAATTACTTAAAATGAGGCCCCGCACCTCCCACTCACACGTGCTCCTCCCTCCCCACGCCGCTCACAAACTCGCACGCCCACCGCGCAGCAAGCTCGTGCATCACCACCAATGTCAGCTGCGTAACAGCTCCCCTCTCTGCTCCTGTCGGCAGCGTGACCATTTGCTGACCCAGGTCAACACTTCCACCTGGGCCATCCATATTTCTTCTTCTCCAGTGCCTGCGTGGTTGCATCCATAGGCTTAGGAAAAACAAATTACATACTCTCCCCTCTCCCTTCTCAAAAAAGAAAAGTTCACAGGAAGAGGAGCGTCAGCTGCTCACCTATCCAGGCTGCGATGGTGCCAGCTCCCGCCACCAAAGCAGCGAGTGTATGCCGTGGGGCAGCGTGCGGGAGCTCTCTCCTCAGCTTGCTGGGTCTAAACCAGAACGAAGCCTGCTGCGCCCAGAGGAATTCTCAGAGTGAGCACAGCTTCAAGACTGTATTCCCACACAGAGCTGTTCTTTTCTTTGGCATTAACCTCTCCCCTGCACTTCCCTCTCTGCCTCCACAACCACACAGGTCTCTCCCACCCTAAGCGCTTCCATTAGCCGCCCCGTTTCCCCTCCTGGCTGTCGTCATCACTCTCTTGTAGTCAACCTTTTTTAGTTTCCATCAACCTAGTTTGCAGTTTTTGCGAGTTCCAGCAACTTGTCCACAGCCAGTCACGTGGCTCCTGCCTGTCCCTCCCACTCCGTTCTCTCTGCCTCGCCCGCACTGCCCCATCCGGCCCTGACACGATGACCCCACATGTGGCTCCATCTCCTCTCTCACCATCACACGCCCGCTTCACACACTCACCCAGACTCCTCGTCCTAAAGCACTACCCAGACGCTTTCTTAAGGCAATCCATTTCTACTACGTAAGAAAACTGCACATTCGTCCTCCACTGAAAACATGTACTAAACTGGAAAAAAAATGTAAAACATCCATTTAGGGTACAGGAAAACAACCAAGGGTAGGCGACAACTTGAGAACTGCTTACTTATAGGAAACCGACCTGCATCGGCTAAGCCTGGTGGGTCTGTGACCTTCCTTCCTGGGGGCATTCCTGGACCACCTCTCCCCAAACCAGTGGGGAAGACATGCAGCTTTAGCTTTATGGTCAGAAGGAGTGGGCGGCAAAGCAGCTGGAAATGTGTGGAGGAGACTGTGGAAGTAAAGAAGTCATAAAAGAGCTGAGATGCGCTTGTCACATGTCCCTGGCTGACTGCCAAACAACACATGCATGTGGGAGGTCCTGGGAGATCTGAAAATTACCATCATGGGGCACTCATGAAGTTGCGGTGCCTTTGGAAGCATTCCTCAGTCCACATGCTGCCCATGTGGCAAAGAGTGGAAGCTTTGCTGGTTCAAATGTAAGAGCATGGTCTCCACTCACATCACTGGTGGCTGCTAAGCTGTGCAGGCGCTGGGGGGCTGCTGGGAGCCAGGCCAACAGGGAAAGGCTACGCAGAGGTTAGCACTGCAGGAAGACACGTGGCAAGTCAATTGCCTACACCTTCAGAGCATCAAACCAGAGTTCATGGTAACTTCAATGTATTAGCTAAAATGTCTAGTTTTCAAATACAAATTACAAGACATGTAAAAAGAAAATAAAAGTATAACCCATACTCAGGGGAAAAAAGCAAAAAAAGAATCAGTATAAAGTGATGCCAAGTGGGGCCACAAGTTGAATTTAACAGACAAAGATTTTTCAAAAAGCTATTATAAATATGTTCAAAGATTCCAAAGAAAATAAGCTCAAAAGATTGAAAGAAAATGTGCTGAGCATGAGTGAGTAGACCGATACAAAACAGAGCAAAAAATCAGAAACCATGAAACAGAACCGAACAGAAATGCTAGAGCTAAAAAGTAAAATACTGAGACGAAAATTTCACTAGATGGACTCAAGGGCAGCTATGAGGTGGCAGAAGAAAAATATCAATGTATTTGAAGAAAGATCAGTAGAAAACATTCAAGCCAAAGAACAGAGAGAAGAAAGATTAAAGAAAAATGAACAGGTCCTCAGAACCGGTGGAGCAATGATATGCATACCAACATATATGTAATTGGAGTCCCAGAAGTTGAGAGAAAGGGGAAAAAATATTTGAAGAAATGTTGTACAGAAACTTCCCAAATTTGGTGGAAAAAATCCACTAACTTACAGATCCAAGAAGCTCATCAAACCCAAGTAGGATAAACAATAAGAAAACCACTCCTGAACACATTATAGTCAAACTGCTGAGAGTCAAAGATAAATAGGAGATCTTGAAAGCAGCAAGATAAAAATGACACCACATAGAGAGGAACAAAGATACAACGTAAAGCTAACTTCTCACCAGAAACAGTGGTGGCCAGAAAACATGAGAATAACATAGTCAAAGTGCAAAAATACTAAAACTCTCAACCAAGAATTCTATACTCATTTAAACTATCATTCAAACATGGTAGTGGAATTAAAACATTTTGAGATGTAAAACAACTGATAGAACTTCACTGTAAGTAATGATGGGAGTCCTCTGGGCTGACAGAAAATGACACCAGGCAGGAACTAAGAGCCATAGGAAAGAATAAAACACACCAGAAATGGTAATTATTTGTATAAATATATAACAATATATATTTTTCTTTTATCTCTTCATTTCTTTAAAAGAATGTTTAAAGAAAAAATACAATACTGTGTTGTTGGATTTTAATATACAGAATATGTGTGTGGATGTGTATGTGTGTATGTATGTATGTGTGTATGTATGTCCTTCAATTCTAATGTTACATATACTGATGTTATACAACATACACATATATTCACATATATATGTGTGTGTATATTATGTACATGTATGTGTGTGTTTTTATATATCAACAGTAGCAGAGAAAGGGAGGAGGGAATGAAGCTATCCCAGTGCAAAGAGCCTATATTTTACCATAAGAAAGTCAATGTTCATTTGAAGTAGGTTGTGATAAGTTAAAAATACTGATTTAACCCCTAGAGCAATCACAAAATAAAAAAGAAAAGCACACAAAGAAATATAGCTTAGAAATCAATAGAGATATTGAAATGCTCTACTTAAATATTTAACACAAAAGAAGGAAGAACAGGAGAGCAAAATGGCAGACATGAATTCAATGACATCATAAATACATTAAATATAAATGTACTAGCCACTTCAATCAAAAGGCAGAGATTGTCAGACTGGATCTAAAAGCAAGATCTAACTATATGCTGTCTACATAGAACACATTTTAAATTCAATTATACAAAAATAGTAAAAGCAAAATGGTATACAAACTGTATATATGAGAGAGCCAGACTATGTTAATATCAAACAAATAGTTTTAAGATAAAAAATATTACTCAAGACAAAGAGGTACATTTCATGATAAAATGCTAAATGGTAGCAAAAATATATAATAATTTAGGCACATATGCATCTAATGATAGACTCCAAATACACAAAGCAAAAACTGACAGAATTGAAAGAATTAGATAAATATTAATAGTTATAGCTAGATATTTCATTCCTCCTCTCTCATAATCAATAGATCAAGTAAACAGAACACCAGTCAGACTATAGAAGGCTAAAACAACACTATTAAACAACTGACACATGAAAAACACTCCACCCTGCAACAGCAAAGCACACTTTCTTCTCAAACACACCTGGAACATTCACCAGGACAGACCGTACACTGGGCCATAAAGCAAGTCCCAGCGCATTTACCAAGACTGAAATCACAGAGCATGTTCACTAATCACAGTGGAGTCCAATTTTAAATTAAAACAGAAAAAATATTCTGGTAAAGCCACAAATATGTGGAAATTACACAAGATGCTTATAAATAACCACAGGTCAAAAGAGAAAATATATCTTGAACAGACTAAAAATGAAAACACAACATATGAAAATTTGTGAGATGCAGATGAAGTGGTGCTTAGAGGGAAATTCATCATTAAAAGCTTACATTAGAAAACAGGAGAGTCTGTAATAGATGATATAAAATTTCATTTTAAGAAGTTAGGGAAAGAAGAACAAATTAAAGCCAAAGTAAGAAGGAAAGAGATAATTGAGATCGTGCAGAAATCAATGAAATGGAAAACAGGAAAGCAATAGATAAAAATCAATGAAATGGTTCTTTGAAAGATCAATAAAATTTATAAACCTTTGACTAACTGATAAAACAATACACATACATTACTGCTAGGTTTAGAAAATGGAAATGGTTTTGGCAATTTCTCATTAAGTTAAGCATACACTTACCAACAGACCCATCAACCCCGCTTCTAGGCATCTACCCAAGAAAAATGAAGAAATATGTCCACATGAAACCTCTTATGCGAATGCTCATAATAGCATTGTTCATAATAACAAAAAACTGGAAAGAACCCAGAGGTCCATCAACTGGTGAATAAACAAAATATAGTGTAACCATGCAATGAAATATTACTCAGCAATAAAACAAGCGAACTATTAATACATGCGGTGACATAGATGAATCTGTGGCACCACACCCCTGAAAGCAAGGACATGGAAGATTGCACACTGTGTGATTTTGTTTACATGCGATCCCAGGAACATGAAACTACAGAAAGAGAAAGAGATCAGTGGGGCAGGAATTGACCGCAAAGGGACATGCGGGAATTTGGGGGTGATGCAAGGGTTCTAGGGTTTTATTGTGGGGGTAGTTGCAGGACTCACACTTACCAAAACTCTGTGGCGTGAGATGTTCTTCACGTAAACTACGCATCAGTGAAGCTACTGCTTGTGTGCGTGTATGTGAACCCACACTGCGCGCTCGGCAGGTATGCTGTGAGGGTGAGCAGGGGCCTCCACAGCCTGGCCCTGTCTCACTACCACAGTCTGCTGCCCATCGCTGTCTTTCTCACACCCACCACTTGGTAGTCACACACGTCTCATTCTTTCCAACCCCAAGTATCAGCACATGCAATCCAGTCACTTCAGATCCCGTCCCATCATCTCTGCATTCAAATCCCGTGATCTAGACAGGCCGACCCTGTTCCATCTCCTGCACGTTCCATCTCCTGACCCTCGTAACCTCCCTTTCCACCTCTCTCATCTTCCCAGGCTCAAGGCAACATTTCCATCCTCTGAACCCCAACAACAGCCTGCACTTGCTTCATCGCTCCTCACCGAATGCCGTATGCTATGGTTACCTGTGTGTTTTGTGCTGTCCCTTGCAGAGGGCCGCTGTGTTAACTGCTATCCTGTTCCCAATAACACTACCATAAGAGTTTGCACATAGAAGACAATCACAAGCATTTGGGAACAAATGTTTCGGTCTGTCGCCAGTGTTCCCTTCTAACCCCCCTGTGATCTGGCTGTGACTGGTCTCCTGGTTTTCCATCGTGAACCCCAAAATCTGCCTTCATTCCTGAAGCTCCTACTGGCCTGGACAGAGGCTCTCCAGCGCCCTGTGCCTCACCTCTGCCTCTGGCCCGAAGCCGTGGACATCCCCAAGGCTCAGCCTATGGCTTGTCTCCCTATAAATTTTTGATCAAAGAACTTATCCACTCATGCAGTTTCACAAACATTTCCCTGAGGACAGCCTTCAGACCTCTGTCCTTGGACTGCCCTCTGCCCCCAGCCTGCTCCCTCCGCCATTACATGCTACCAATGTCCAGAGATCAACATACCGTCTCCCCCAAACTAGCTCCTCCACTACCTTTGCTATTTCCACCTGCAGTGCCATCATGCTTTTACTTGATTTCATAAACGTTTACTCACTGTGTACTTACCTTACCCCAACTATGTGACTGTAAACTTCTGGGGCAGAGGCCAGATCTCCTTCATGTTTTCATATCACAACACATTGACATAGTACTTTATACAGGGTCAGCACCGGCCAATATTTTTTTAACTAGAATGCCCCACCTGCACCTCGATAGCCGTGCTCTCCTGGGTGTGTGCCTTCAAACCGTGTCCCTATTTAGCACTTCCTCCCTGCAGTCCTCCCACCTGCCCTCCGAGCCGTGGGTCACTGCACACGTGCTGGTCCCTCCCTTGGGGGCCTGCCCCCACTCGACCGCCAGCGCTAGATGCACACTTCCCACATGCCTTCTCAGTCGGGAGGGTCCTGTTCCCGCCACGAGGGATGCAGCCCCGCTGTTCACCATGGACGCAGGTTTCCTGCAGGTGCCCCCAGCCCGTTCTCGCTTCTCCCCTTTCCTGCAACCCCATCTGCTCCTCACTCATCAGCCAAGCCAGTCCCCTCCTTCGAGGTCCGGATCAATACCCCTCCATTAGGAAGCTTTTCCAGCTCTGAAAGTCCTAAGCATTCATTGTCTCTACTATCCCCACACATTTCAATATTTCAGAGCAAAGGACTTTCTGCTTCTGACAAGATTATAAGCACCTTGGAGTGGAGGCAGAGCATTAAGCCACAGCCCTCCTGCCTCCCAGCACCGTCTTTAAGATGAAACGGGCAGGACCTATTGCATGGCGTTAAGAGATTGTTATGTGGTATATGTATGCCATGGAGTTCTACTCAGCCACAGAAAACGATGGTGATCTAGCACCTTTGTATTATCCTGGATAGAGCTGGAGCCCATTCTACTAAGTGAAGTATCCCAAGAATGGAAAAACAAGCACCACATGTACTCATCATCAAAGTGGTATTAATTGATCAACATTTACATGCACATATAGTAATAACATTCATCGGGTGTCGAGCAGGTGGGAGGGGGGAGGAGGGGGTGGGTATATTCACACCTAATGGGTGCGGTGTGCACCGTCTGGGGGATGGACAGACTTGAAGCTCTGACTCGGGCGGGGCAAAGGCAATATACATAACCTAAACAATTGTACCCCTGTAATATGCTGAAATTAAAAAAAAAGTTGGCAAATAAAAATTCTGCTTCTATAAAAAAAAAAAGAGAGAGAGAGATTGTTATGGTTTCCTGAGACAGCAGAACACAGGTGAGTTGGCGAATACAGAAGCTACCTTCCCAGCCATCCCAAATCTCCCCACTTTGCCCTTTTTATGTAAATTTCATTTATGTTTGGACCCCAGATGTTTTCCCAAAATTAACACATTTTTGTTTCCATTACGTTTGCTTTCCCAAGAAATAGTGCTCAGGGTATGATTTTTATTAAATAATTTAGGGGAAAAATAAACTTGCCTAAACACTGGGGACAGTGAGATTTACAAACTGAAAGTGAGTTTGATTCCTTCAAACTGCCGTGTGCTGGAAGGAGCCTTGTGATTATTGCAGCCTGTTCTTCGATACAAGCACGGGCACGAGATGTTCACCTGGGGTTTCGCACGTCCCTGCAGAAGAGGAGCCCCTCACAGAACATGCCTGCCGGGTCAAAGGCTGCGTTGGACCAGGAGAGGGTCAACAGACACTCCATAAGTGCGGGAGGAATCAGACAGGGTCAAATCGAGAGTGTTCTCTTGCATCTCAGGGACACCTGCCCCAGAACACGAGCGGAGAAGAACTGAATTTACCTTAGAATCCCACACTGACATTCCCGCAGTCCGTGGTACGCGCCATCCGGTGCCAGGCATACAGGCCTGGGCCACTGCCTGGCTCAGATCCCAGACCCTTCACCTCCTGCCTGCATAACCTCAGGAACTCAATCTGCTTTGACTCAGTTTCTCTCTAAGAAAGGGACAATAATAGTACTTAACCCTGCTGGGTGGCTGTATTAATAACACATGTAACATGCCAGCAACAGGCCCAGCACATAGTACGTACTCGATAAATATCACCTACTAATACTGTGTCATCATTACTTATGCTTGTATATAACACGTGCTGTTCTCCTCCCACTGAGCCGGTTCCCTCGTCCTCATCAAGAATTTCCGCTCCCTGCGTGAGGTTCCAGGCAGCGCCCTGGACACGGTGCAGACTGCTGCACGGCTGTCTCTGTGAACATTCCGGTGCCCAGACCAGGAAAAGCTAGACACGCAGCAGCCCACAGAAAATGTTGTTTTAACAAGTCTTTTTTTTCCTGGCATTGATTTGCAAAACATAACAGTAAGTCGTTTAAGGTCAGAGCAGCCAGACTCCAAAGCCTTATTTTTGTTTCATTTTTCTTTTAGCTTTTCTGTTTCTATCCAACAGCACCTTAGGGTAGACGATCAATCCAGTCATTAACATTACTGAGCTGTCCAGAGTATACAATCATCTTTTAAAAACATTTCTACTTATTTGCTCTTTCTTACAAATTTATCCTCACCCACAGTCTTTTAAAACCAAAATACTTAACTGCCTCTTCCATCCTAGCAAAGTGAGTCTGAAGTGAGCGGGAGGCGGTCGCTGAAGCGAAAGGGGAGTGATCTGTGTCGTCTCATCAATCAAGTCTGTTCCCTTTGCAAATGGAGGATGGCAGGTGTCTGACACCCTAAGCTTTGTTGAAGTGCAGCATGTTTTGAGAAAACTGTAAACACACTTGTGAGCAGTGGTCACTTTTCTCCTGTCTCGCATCCTGCTCCTGCTCCTCATCTATGCGCCCCCCAAGGCTCCCACCCGGCAGGGGGGACGTGTGGCTGAGGCCCCCACAGCTCTCCTGGAGGACCCTGCCACGGGGAGGTGGGAGGTGGTGTCCTGTGGCGGCCGTGGTCCTGGCCCAGCACGTCCGTGTAACCCCTGGGGGCCCTGTACCTGCCACCATGGCTCTTCATCCTGACACTTCCTGGGCCCCCCAGGGTACCTGCCTCCTAAGTCTGGTCTCTCAGCCTCTAGTAAACTTGGGAACTTCCCTATCTTTCCAATAAATCCCTCTCTCTTTTTAAATCCTACAAGAGTCATCATTTCGACTGTTTCAGCTAAGCACCATGGCTGAGAATTCATCACCTTGGGCACTGTGGCACCTGGTCCCCCCACCCCGTCCCACCAGTGGGACTGTGCAAGGCCGTGGGGCAGGTCACAACCCTCCCCTGTTCCCCTTCTGACAGGGTAAGTCCCGCTGCCTGGGAGGCTGTGGGTGAAGACCCCACACGTGGCCATGGCTATGGTCATGGGATCAGGTCATTCTGTGCCACAGAGACCACGAGAAACAAACCCAACCTGCTCCACCGCCATTGCCTTGGCCAAGGGCATCAGGGCCACTGATCCTCGGTCCACTCGCCAGGGCTGCCCTGGAGAGCAGAGCCAGGGCCTCAGGTCAGTCCTGTGAGTGGCCAACCCGGAAGGATGAACGGAAAATGCAGACAAACCTGGCAGCGGTGGAGTGAGGTGGCGCGTGGGGGTGTCAGCTGCAGCTCGAGATCAGTCCCAGGGAGAGGGTGGCGGGGGAACAGGCGGAGGACAGAGTGAGGAACGCCCACTTGTGCTCATTAGGGGGTGATTTGGTGGAAATCGTCACATTTCCTGGCATTTTTTCCTCCTGATGTGCAGACTTGCACGGCCGGTGCTGCCAGAAACCAGTTCCAAGCAGAACAGTCTCGGCTGGTGAACTGGACCACCCCCTCTCCCCTCAAATATGTTCCCAGGAAGGATGCACATTTGACCCGGGAACAACTTGGGGTTAGGGTTTGACCTCTGTGCCATCAAGCCCAGCACAACTTCTGACCCCCAACACTCACTGCTGCCAGCCCGCTGTGGATCGCAAGCCTTTGGAACTGGGTAGAGGTGGTGGTTGTGCAACAGTGTGAATGTACTAAATGTCCCTTGTATTTGTACACTTTAACTGTACACTTTAAAATGGGTAATTTTATGTTGTGTGAATTTCACCTCAATAAAAAAAATATTTAAAAACGACAGTTTTATAGTGCCCACATGACACTGTTCACACTCCTGACAGGGCGCCCCGGGTCCCACACAGCTTATCTCAGACCCACATTTCTACCCTTAAATCCCACCATTTCCCCAGGGACCCCGTCCTCCTGCCACACAGGTGCCCGGCGGCCCTGTTCTCCTTCCAATGCCTCCACTCAAGCTGCTCCCTCCACCTGGAAGCTCTCAGCCGACCTCCCTCCCTCTCGCACGCCCCTCATCCTCCAACCTCCAGCGTGCCCCTCCTCTGCGAAGCCTTCCTTGACTTCCCCTGAGCTACAGCTTCCATCTCCTGTCTTTCCGCAGAATGAGTGTCCTCCTGAACTCCCACGACACCTGCTCACCCTCCACAGGATATCCCTGTCTCTTCCCTACATGACCATGCAGCGCAACGCCACCAAATACACTAAGCTCCTGGAGGAAAGGTCATAACTGGCGGGTTGTATTCCCCATGAGGGTCACGACACCACCTCCCATTTCATATGCAATTTTTACAATGTCATCCTGACACTCTTCCCATCAAATGATGTGTCCCTTCCCTGCATCCCAGACACACCTTGGTGACCACCTCAGCCAACAGAATATGGGAGAAGTGACAATGTGTAACTATAAGGCTAGATCATTGATTGCAGATTTATGAGCAAGATAAGCAACTACTGCTCTTTCGAGCCACTAAAACAGAGCTTTTCTGTTGATGTGGTTTGTCCCACGTCAACAGAAAAGTGGAAAAATATCTCACTCTTATCTGTGTCCTCCCTGGAGCTGGACATAACTGCAGTGTCACTGAATGCCTTAGGTGCACATGACCATCTCTTCTCACAAGCACCTGACCATCACCCCAGCGCTGACCAGAAAATGCCACAAATCCTACCTACTTACCATATCTCTACAGCCACAAGGTGAGAATTTCATTATTTCCTCCTCCAGGTTAAGACAAGGTAAAAATGAGAAAGTAGGAGGAACATGATAAACCAGATTATCTCAACAAGCGCAGCCACAGAGTGATTTCTGAAGTTTAATGGACTAATGGAAACCCAAGAGGAACTTAGGAGACACAGCGAGTTCTTAGATTAGAATAACCAGCAAAAACGGACTTAAGATGAAGCAATTGTTGTAGTTAAAGTGAATTAACAAAATGTAATTAACTTTCAATACACAATGACACTGAACAAGACCAAAAATATGCACTAAAATGATAAGAAAAATAAAAGCCTCTGTGCATATTTGAAATGACCACAGAATCTCTGCCCCGTATCTCATGGAGACGTGCATTCTCTGTCCCTTCCGTCTGAGTATGGGCGGGTTCTGTGACTGCCTGACCAACAGAAGACAGAAGTGACTCTGCCGCGTCTGGGCCCAGGTGTTAGGGTAACGGCAGCATCTGCTTCCTTCTGGAACATGTGCTCTAAGGGAAGCCAGAAGCGACGTGAGAATCTGGACCCCAGAGACCACCATGTGCTGAGAAGCGCAAGCTGGCCCAGTGGGCAGTTGGCTTGGGGAGCGAGCACCTGGCTACCCCAGCTCTTGAAGCCATCCCACGCCAGGGGCCAGAGCAGCAAGTGACAAAGCCTCTGAGATACTCCAGCCACTGAAGCCGCAACGCAAGAATGACCAAGGGGCCAACACACACAAGCAGGGCCCCACAAATGATGCCAGTCAAGCTGTCCCCGACATCTCCAGCCATTTATGCCACTGCAGCTGAAGTTCCAGTGACCACAGAGCAGAGATCAGCCATCCCTGCTGTGCCCCACCTGACCTCCTAACTCACAACACCGTGAGCATAACAGGTTGTTTAACACTACTAGTGGTGGGGTGGAGAAAACCGGAACAGACTGGTTCTGTTCTGGGCTACAGGATTTACACACATGGGGCAGGAAGACAGTAATCCCTTCAGAAGGGGGCTGAAGGACTTGTTTAGGATCTGGATCTGTCCAGCAAGCCCGCTGTTTTGCTTAAATGGCATGTGAGTGGGTGTGGCTGTGTGGGGATGGAGGTGCCCCGTGGAGATCAAGGCGGGTGCTGGATCCCCAAGACAGATTGTCCTGAGACAGGCAGCTGGTACATGCAACGGGTGCTTTCCCACAGAGTTTCCTGGCATTTTTATAGATGAGATATCCTTTTTTTCTGTTTCTCTGTTTGGTTGCCTATTTGTTTTTTGCCCAGTTACTAAAATCAAATTACTAAATAATAATTAAAACATAAATGTGTATACTATTTATCTTACATTTCTTACAAATGTAATTATCTCATATGCACAGTTACTTCCCCAAACCACACATCAGCCTCTCACAGATCACTCCCTCTGTGAACCACAGTTTGAGAAATGTTGCACTTAGGCAGAGGAAGGAAAGAACCAATAAGAGAGACCTTGAGAGACACTTAGTGAGGGAGAAACTCAGGGACATTTCAAAGTACAGGATCAAGGAAGACACTATAGTAAGACTAGAAGTGCACTGCAGTAAGGACCTAGGAGGACATCAGAGTAAGGACCAAGGAGGACACCAGAGAAAGGACCAAGGGGACATGGCAGTGAGGACCTAGGGGACATGGCAGTGAGGACCTTAGGCAGCCAGGGGCAGAAGAACAAAAGCAACAGCTACATCGCAATTAAATGTCACTGATCACTTACTTTGTGCAGTTGACTGTGCAAGCCCGTCACATGTGTCACTCCAGGCTAACAGTCAGGGCAACAGTGTTCCCATATGACAGATGAGGCATAAAAGACTTAGGCTGAGTTAAACTCGAGTCCAGGCCCACAGGCCCTCAGACTCTCAAGCCCTGGTCCTGAACAGCAGGAGATCGGGGGTGATTTTCCAGAACAGACTTTGCCTGCATGCCCATTGTCTCTGGGTCTGCAGAGAGTCAGGGCTGAGGCGCAGGGTGGGGAGCTCCAGCACAGTCACATACAATGTGGGGCACACGGGCCCTCAGCACCCAGCGTCAATGACACCAGAGAAAAGCCCCAGTGTCTCTCCTATTCACACTAATAACTTCCACTGGTAAATGTCCTCGTGGCGTCACAAAGAAAAGGATGTTCTACACATCTCTCGTCCTAGCTCCCACCTTAAATGCAAGGTTCAGCCCTTTTCCCTCCTTCCTGCCTCATTTGTGCTTTGAATTATTTGAAATTTCTTCCATTATGTGAACGCTTTTTATCATCTGATACCTTCACAGGCCTGTTGGTTTTCCATATTGAGCAGAAGTATTTTTAGCCTCCTAATGCTATTGATTTAGTTACTTTTAATTTAATGATCTGTACTTGACATTTTTTGACCTTATGTTCAAAACCAAGGTCTTCATTTGTTCACCTTAAAAAAAATCATAGCAGAGTTTTCTTTGATTATTGGCCAAATCATGTCACTACCAAAAAAACAGATGTCAGACAAAAAGCCACTAAATATCAAACAGGTTATCAAAAAGGAGAAATTTTAAAGAAATGAAGGTTAACACAATCCTATCTTCAGACAAACTCATTTTTTCCATCCTAGTTAAAAACAAAAATGTCAATCTAATAGTAGAAATATATCGAGTGTTTATTATCTGCCTGCTCATAGGGTTATAAATATAAGTAATTCTGTGCCCTTGTAAAGTATCTTGACAGCGGTAAATCATTAGGTTACAGAGTAGAATTTCATTCTCGGTGCTGTTAATTATTCTATCCGTTCAAGACAGCTTCTCAAAGCCCACCGGATCCTTCACAGAACATCTATTTACCACATACCTACAATTGTTAAATTTGTGCCTGCTCAGCGTAAGATCAAACAATATGACTTATCTTTTTGACAGCACGAACTTTCAAAGAAACCCACAACCATGAAGATTTTTGAAAGTATTTTTTTTTAAATCTCTAGAAATAAACTTGAGGAGAATCCAAAAACAAATGCATTATTTTAGGAAAGACTTTCAAGTAAAAATCTTGTCTAAGAGGAAGCTACAGAGTTCAAGAAATCATAAATTGTGGGAAATCAGTAAACATGCCCAATATTGATTCAAGAAAATTGCATGAAATATCTTAAGAATTTATTAAACCCTAATAGAATTTAACCATGACTGCTTACTTCTTATAATTATATTTGCATAACATTAGAATTTCTAAGAAATAAAAATTACCCCTTGCCCCACTTTGCTTTTTCTTTTCAAAGTGCTTCCTCATACGAAATGTGTGGAAGTTACAATCACAAAATTTAAATGACTGACTACTGTAGAGTGCTTGGGACGCATGGCCCACGTAAGTGCTCAGTACATGTTAGTTATCTGCATATTCCTTTAAAATTTCAAATGCTTTCAAACATATCATCTCCTTTGATGTTCAGATGACCCCTCTGATGTGGATGAAATACCTGATGCGTCCTTTAAGCCAACATTTCTGTATCTCTTTGCACCAAGCACATGAGACGTAAAGATGAACAATCATTTCCTAAAAGGTGGGTGTGTAAACAAATAATCATGAAAACAGCGCAGTA
>VBSM01000865.1:1529687-1556931 GCA_008086735.1 Cheirogaleus medius | reverse complement strand
AAGCGAGTCCCCTCAGGCCTCTGACGAGCGGAACCGAGATTCTGGGTAAAAACCCAACGGACGTCGGCAAGCGTGCGAGTCCGCCGGGCTGCCAGACGACGCCAGCGACCATTGCAGCTGCGTCTCCGCCTGCGCCACCTCCCTGCGCGCCGGCGTCCGCGTCCAACTCCCCTTTGTAGCGACACCCGTCGCACGGCACGAGAGCCCTGACGACCTCATCCATCCTAACGTGTCACACCTGCCGCAACCCCGCTCCAACAAG
This sequence comes from Cheirogaleus medius, assembly GCA_008086735.1. Taxonomy (NCBI): domain Eukaryota; kingdom Metazoa; phylum Chordata; class Mammalia; order Primates; family Cheirogaleidae; genus Cheirogaleus; species Cheirogaleus medius. The sequence continues at coordinate 1,556,669 of VBSM01000865.1, read as the reverse complement.
CTCACACTCTGGGGTCCTGGGGGCTGGGACTCCAGCGCTCGACCGCAACAGGGGCTCGTTCCGCCTGCCGGGCCGCGCGTCCCGGGGCGCACCCGCGAGCGGGGAAGACGGGGCTCGAGCCTGTCACGGGACGCTCTTCATCGCCACGCGCGCTTCCGCTCGTCTGCACCCGCGCTTCCGCCGCTGGCTCTCCCTGTGGGAACGGCGGGCCCCGCACGGTGGACGCCTCAGTGGAGCGTGACTTTGGGAAGCCGCCGATCCCCTGAGAAGAGGCACGCTCTGTCAGCAGAGGCACGTTATATGTTGTTGTTATCACATCGCATCTTGGTTCCTCCAGTCTCTGTGCTCCTGACAGTCACCACCATCCCCGGCGACGCCGCGCACCCGCCGAGCGCCGAGCGGAGAGCCGCGGGGCCCGCCTGCCGGAAGCCGCCGGGGGCCGCTTCCGGTCTCTCCGCCCGCCTCTCAGGCCGACCTGGGGCTTCGGGGTTTGGCTCCTTCACTCACTCGGTGGCCACGCGAGGACTGTCCTCAGCCCTGCCGCGGTGGCCGCTTCACGGACCGGACGCGATCCGCCCTCAGGGGGACCGAGCGGTGCTCTCGGCCCCTGTTCCCGTCGCACAAGTGACGGCGGAGTTCACGCTTCCGACGGTCTCCACTGAGGAAGAGGCGGCAGGGATCCTGGCCGGCCCCGGGGTGGCCGCGTGCTCCGGTCACACGAGGCCGGGCGACTGCAGCAGCCCCGGGCGGGTCTCCTCACACCTTCGCCACCTCCCCGCCTTTGTGTTTCCTGGAGATGAGAGTCCCTGAATCTCCAGTGGGTTCTGGTGGCCCATGAATTTTTAAAGATGGTTAAATAAGCTTACCAGTCAAATCCTCGCATTAAAAACTGTGTCCCCAGCTAAGGGAAGTTACTAATAACTAGATTCATTGCCCTTTTCCCTTGAAATTCTGACTCCTAAGAACAAAATAAGTATTAAGGTAATTATCACCCATTATTGCTCTAAATTGCCACGTATCAAGTTTTACAAGGGGATTTTCAATTCACAGACTGCTAATTTTGTGGTGTGGTGCCCATTTCATCCCCTCCATGGAACATTAATAATTCCCTTTATTTTTCATGGTAGCTTTATAACTCTATTTTATTATATGAAGTTAGATTGAGAAGCCCTGATATTGCACACACTTTTGCAAAATCTAAACAAGAGATTGGAGGATGGTTCCCCTGCTGTTATGGAGAAGAAACGGTCCCGGGACGGAGCTCAGAGTAGGAGAAAATCAGAGAAGAATTATTAGGGAGATAAGAAGGAAGCGTTAACCTTGTACAATGCCTAAAAATAGACTTCTCAGGGGACTTAAAGATCAGCTAGTCCAACAATTTCTACAGTTTGTTTTATGAGACATTAGAGTCACAGAATGTTAAAGGACATCATTAATTTTGAGCTTAACCAAATTAAGCAGTTTTCTTTAATTCAGGGCATTTAAAGACACTGCAGTTCTCTAAGAGATAGAAAAAAAGTTCAGTGTTTCCCAAATTTACTAGTCTATGAGACTCCTTTCCTAGAGTATCTTAGAGACTGAGTGTTCTGAAGAAAACAGCTGGGACCACTCATCAGATCTGCTCCCTTTACAGCGAGACAAAGGACACAGGAGCCAGGTAGGACTGGCAGCCCAGGACCAGAACTCAGGTCTCCCCCTTCCTGTCCCATCCCCCCGGGACGGTCCACCTCGCTGTGGCTACCGTGTAACTCTCCTTCCTCTTGTATAGTTGGGCCACTCCCGCACGCGGCCTCTCCCAGGCTGCTGCCCAATGCTATGAACATTTACTGAAGTCCTGGAGGCATTTCATAAATCACTCACGTAAGCAGCAAAAACAGCCAACATTTACTGTGCGCCTACTAAGTGCCAGGCACTATACTAAACATTTCACGTGCATTGTCTCATTTAATGATCTCGGCAGTCCAGGAGAGAAGCACCGTTGTCGTCCCTGTTTCCCAAATGAGGAACTGAGCCTTAAGATGGCCAAGGCTGTAAGGAGTCGGCAGGGAAACTCCAGCCAAGACGAGCCCTCAGTCCCTGCACACTAGCGGGAGCCCACCTCTCAGGTCAGCGCTCAGTGTCGGCGGTGACAGGTGGTGAGTGACAGAACTAACGTATTAGGAAGAGGTGTTAAAAAACACAGCAAATGTGTTGCTGCAACTTGGGGGTGTGTTCATTTTCTATTTTAACTGTGCCGCCGGCTGCGCCAGTCATGACAAGACCTTGGTGGTGTCCTGCGTCTTGCATTTCCACCTGGCCACGTTCCTCTTCTTCTGAAACTGTGCCGGCGGGAGGGTCCACAAAAGCGACTGTCCCTGTCCTTGATGCCTGATTTCTAAACTCAGGTCAGATTCGTCAAGGAAATCAGGGTTATGAAATATTTCCACAAGAATGGCAACAAGAGAAGCCAGTGCCCTATAAATTTTATAATTAAAAAGGCGTATGTTTTTTCTTCTAAGGGTAAACTAATCAAAAAGACAAGATTGGCATTCCTCTGCCGTTCTCTGCTCACTGTCCAACGATGAAGAGGAGGTTTTCTCAAGCACTGAGCAGTGACTCTGAGCTGTAACCAGCACTCACAGCACCCCAGCGGCTTTCTGGGACATAGTGCCTGTGACACTAGCTCTTGCCTTTTGGGGGCTGACAGTTCACTTGCAGAGACCCAAAACCCAGAACATTAAACAAATACAGAATTCAGGATGTGACAGATTCCATAAGGCAAATATTTTTGGAAAATGTCACATTTCTGAGTTAAACACAGAAGTGGTGTTTAAGTCGCAGGACCATGGTGGCCTGGCGTGGCTGGAGGCTTTCTCTGGCCACCAGCAGAACCCGAGAAGCTCTTGAAGGACAAACTGAACCAAAGTGCTGAGGTTCTTTGTGGTCGGAACTGATGGCTTGTCTGGGGCAAGGGTTACAGACCGCGCCGTGAGCCTTCATCTGTGAAGCTGTGGTTTTTCTCCTTGGCGTCTGTCTTTGTACCCCTCCAACACTGGGGACCATTTTCTGTGGGGCAGTGTGGGCTACCTGCCACAGGCACCCCTTAAACACATACTCTATCCATTTATGATGGTTGTATGAGATGATCTACCTTCTTTGCCTCTGAGAAATCTCATCTCCACATAAAAATAATCCCTGACGTCTGCATAGCACTTTCAGCCTTTCCAAGGGATTCTGTCTATTCAACATTCTCACAAAATTCCTGGGGGATGGGAAACACGGGTTATTATCGCCATTTAGCAAGTAAAACAAAAAAAATGAGGCCCAGGGGACTTATCCTAAGTCACGCAGCCAGACGCAAAAGTAAAGTGATCTGTCAAATCCAGGGTGCAACTGGCAAAATATAAATACTACTGAGTATTGGATGATAATTATGAGTTTTGTTTGGTGTGATAATGGCCTTGTGTTTACCTTGGAAACTTTCCTGGTTTTAGAAAAATATATGCAGAAGCTCTGGGGATAAAGTGCCCTGATGTCCACAACACCTGTAACTTAAGACGCTTCGGCAACAGTGTTCGAGCAATGTGTTACTACTACTGCAAGTACGCGCTATGCATAGGTGTCCGTTGTCCTAATCCTCTTTTTTTGTGCTTGAACATTTCATAACAGAAGAAAAACTAAAGTATCATAGTTCATCAGCAATGTTTAGCACACACCCTACAGCACCGCCGTGCATAAATTAGAGGGTTAGACCCTGAGGTCTCCTGCAATTCACTCGTGTTTGCTAGAACAGCAAGACGGAGATGCAACATCTGAATTTCTTACGTTACTGACACACTGCATGAGGGATTAAGAACAACTCTGCTGGAGTCCCGAGATACAGTCTCCTGGCTTGGTCAGTCTGTGAGCTGTGGCAGCCACTGCCTTGAGGAAGCAACAGCTTCAAGCCAGGCAAAGGCACGCCTTTGAGAGTGACATTTCGGAAAGCTTCAGAAGGCGTGCCGAGGCCTCTGGCCACCCCTGCCTTGTCTTCTCATTGAACACGTTCACGTTTAACCTCAGACTTGCCCACGGCCTCCACGTCTTTCTCTGCCCAACCCCAGCCTCTCGCTGCACAGCCCACGCAAGCATGCCGCCAGTCCCGCCTCCCGACCGAGGCCGGCTTGCTCGGCCCTGTGTTTTGGTTTCCTATCTCCCTCCCAGCTTGCACCGTTTGCCATGCGCCCCGGCTCACAAAAAGGGCTAACCACGAATTCCATACAACACGCTAAAAGAGCCGGAGTGTGTCCTAGGAAATTAACTTCATGGATGGTGAAAAGCTCTGCTACTTATTTCAGACACACTCAGCAGGTTTATTTCAACACATTACTGCATACCGTGTGTTACAGTATGCACATACGTGTGTGCAGTACATGCCAGGCAGTGGGTGTTGTGCAAGGTGTACACGGTGCGGTTGCACTTGTGCAGGTGTGTGTGAGGAGCCACACTGCTCTCCTCACAATAGCTAGGCTTTCGCCTTTCCACAGGTGGACTGGAATGACCCATCAGAGACAACACCCTGACACCTTAGGAGTAGACGTCTAGTGTTTACTTGTAAAATAGTGACAAGAAAGAGTCCCATGCCCTCTTTCTCACTGATTTAAAATGAAGGATACATGAATAAACCTATATACAATTTTATTTTTTAAATAGTAATTTAAAATGGTAATAAAGAATGACTTAAGATCGATTTCTTTTTCATAAAATATGGTTAATTACAAATCCATATCATATACTGCTGGGATGACTCAGTCACTAAAAATACCAAGTTTAAAATTGTGTTTCCCTTACTAAGCTCCACAAAGGTCTATGCCTACCATGTTCACTGTATATTCCTAGTGCCACATATAGATGTTTGTTGACTGAATGATGAAATGAACAAACGGGTTCTCCCAAGGAAGGCGAATTTCCAGTGACCATGCGGCATATCATCCACCTGCTAGTCAGGGCCTGTTAGATAACGCATTAGTTCGCCGGGGCTGCCATAGCAAAAGACCACAGACCTGGGTCTTAAACAACAAGAATTTATTCTCTCACGGTTCTGGAGGCTGGAAGTCCAAGACCAAGGTGTCAGCAGGGCTGGTTTCCCCTGAGGCCTCCTCCTGGGCTTGCGGACGCCGTCCTCTCCCTGTGTCCTCACGTGGTCGTCCCTCTGTGCATGTCTGTGTCCTAATCTCTCTTATAAGGACACCAGTCAGACTGGATTAGGGCCACCCCAAGGACCTCATTTTAACTAAATTATCATTTTAAAGACCTGTCTCCAAATACAGTCACGTTCTGAAGTCCTAGGGGGTAAGATGTCAACGTGTAAATTTGGGGGAGACACAATTCGACCCCTAGCAGGTAGATTTGGGCAAACTGAACCTATCTTCACTTAAAGAGGTAAATGCAGAACACAAACTTCTGGATTCTTAAGATTGAGGTTTGAGCCACATGCAGGCATACAGGAATAGTTCACAATTCATTAATGTCGAAAGTGGAAAAACAGAAAAGAACCCCAGCTATACATGTAGCCTGCCTGTCTCGGACGGGCTGGGGAGCATCATAACCACTGAAGCCCGCAGAAGTGCTGGCCGTGGTGCGGCTTGGGAACGGGAGTCCTGCTGCCGCGGTGGCAGAGCAGGAACCCGCGGGAAAGGAGAGAGATCAGGGAGAGACGTGTCCCGCCACTCGGACGGTGGTCTCATCTCGGAAAACGATGTTTCTGCAGAACTGTGAGTGAGCACCTGTGGCGAGCATCCCCACTGCCTTTTCAGCACGCTCCTCACTTCCATTAGGAGCAGGAGCCACGTCCTCCCCAGTGGGCAGAAATCTCTGCTCGTGTATCCCCACTCCAGCTGCACCCCACTCTGAGCACCTCCATCTCTCAGGCTGTCGCAACAGAGGACCCCAGACTGGGCGGCGTAAACAACAGACATTCACTTTCTCACGGTTCTGGAGGCCGGAAGCTCAACATGAAGGTGCCGGCAGGGTCGATCCCTGGTGAGGGCTCTCTTCCCGGCTTGCAGACAGCCGCCTCCTCGCTGTGTCCTCACCTGGTGGAGAGAAAGACCTCTAGCATCTCCCTCTTGTTACAGGGCAGCAGTCTGTCCCATCAGGACTCTGCCCTTGTGACATCGCTCAACCTTGATCATTACATCACAGGCCCATCTCCAAGTACAGTCACGTGGGGGTTAGACCTTCCACATAGGAATTTGGGGGGGGCAGGGGAGACACACTCAGCCCCCACTTGCATTCCCCAGACAAAATATACTGTCCTCCATCCACTCCTTCCAAAATGTACATGAAACCACAGCTGTTCCATCCCAACCAAGTGACAAGTTCCATTTTCTGAAGGCCAGGTAGGTGCAGCCCAAGTGAATGAATTGTGTGGGGGCTTCAGACACCTTGGGAACAAGTAGGAAGAAGGTGGGAAAGGGATGGCTTTCCTCATCTCTGTCCACAGAATTTTTTTTTTTATTTTTTAAATTATCAGGTTGAACTTACTCTCTCTTCTCATTGAAAGTCATTATAAGAGACTCTTTCCTATTTAATTACTCATAAGTTTATGAGAGAACTAAAAACTTCTCAATACTTCCAAAATTATAAATTTAATAAGTAAAGTAATCTAGCCCTTAAGCAAAAAGGAAAATACCTTGCAGGTTTTCTAAGTGGTAACGATTTCCCCTTCCGTGGTCTTCCTTAGCACCGTGGCCCCAGTGGCTGAGAACGCAGAGCGGCAGGCCACACGGCAGCACAACGCTTCTCATCTGACTGTCGTGTGAGTGTCTGACACCAGCACGTGTTGCTTTAGGACCTAAGTTTAGAGCCCTGTTTGAAAAGTGCTTTGCGTCTGAGTTTCAGACCATCACAGATTTGGAACAGGAAGAGACCTTGAAGTCCAGGCAAGTCTCTTGCAACAGAGAACTCTGCTTCTCCCGGCAGGATGGAAGTGCCTGTGCTAGTTTCCCCACAGAAGGTGCACACAGCAGACACCAGGATACCCGCAGGCCATCCTCCCTTTCCTGGGACCCCTGCAGCACCCGTGACCTCACCATTCCCGGCCACCCCTGGGACCTGGGACCTCCTCTGCCACAGCCATTCCAGTCCTCTGCACTGCGCCGCGCCCCCAGGCTGAGTGCACGTGAACTGCACCGCCCGACTCCTGTGCCTAGGGAGACGCGGGCACCAGACCCCAAGGCCTCATCTCTCTAAGACCAGACCCATGCTCCGGCCCTCCCCCTCCCTGCCTGGCCCAGGGCAGTGGCTTCCTCTACTGCTGGTGTCTGGGTGCCTCAGTTTCCCGTGTTAGCTCCCTACACTCACCCTGCCCTCGCTGGTGGTCCTGTCACGAAAGTCTCTTCACTTGCAGGCCGTTTCTGCCAGACCCCAGGGCAGGCAAGGATCGTACAGGAAACAAGAACATTCACCAGACGGTGAGCCCCAGTCCACAGGCCGTGTTCCCGCCACTTCATTACACAGAAGCCAGAGTTTCAACATTAAAAATTTGGCAGAATGCACAGACCCTGTTAACTGGGAACATCCTCAGTGGCACGTCGCAGGCATTCAGTCTTCAGCACAATCGCCCCTTTCGTAGAGACGTCCTTGAGGTGACGTTGAGTCTGTTCCATAAAACCAGGTGCCCTGGCAAGACCCACTGGCCGAATCGGTGGCCCCAGCCATGGAAAAGGGCCAGGTGCCGGCAGCCCCGGCACCCACCAAGAGCGCTGTTCCCTCGGCTCCGCACGCCCATGGGAGTCCCCGGCGTGCAAAGGAGACTCACAGAAAACGATGGCAGCGCGGTCAGTGCGACGAACCCAGCCTCTGCGAGCCCAGCTTCTCGCCCAGCGATCTGCACACCTAGCGCGAGTCAGGAAGCCTGTGTCCGCCAAAGGGTAGACATAACTTAGAAACAAGTCAGTTGTTGATTTGATAAAAACTAGAAAAATACATTTTTTAAAGAATCAAATGAATCTGATAACACAATGGAATGAAAAAGCCACTATTTCTGGGCTAAAAATAGTCTCCTAGAGAAAAAATATCTCCTGGTCTATTCAGTAGGAAAAGAGATTTTTTTGCTTGAAGCAATGAGTTTCAGCTTCCTGATCTTCCTGTGAACTCTTTACAAATCTTCTAAGACCTGCCAAGGCCCTTACGCCGCAAGTGCTATGACGCAATTTAGGGCATGACAGCTGTTCACCTCCTGCCCTCAGGCTGAGGGCGCCGAGTCTCTGCCTCGGTGGCCCCGTGAGGAAGACCTGCCAACCACCAAGTTCTCAGAGCCCGAGCTGACGTCGCGAGAGCTGGCAGGACACGAGAAAGCGCTCTGGCAACAAAATGAAACTCCACACGAGACAGACAGACACGCAGGTTATAACAGACGTTTCCTGGGCACGACTGGAATCCCCTCATAGCAGGGAGTTCTCCTAATCGGCCCCAAAATGTACCATGCTCTGTTCTAGAACACTGAGTAGTTTTCCTTTGCTGAGGGCTTCATTCTTCTCTTTTCAATGTGTTTTCTTTTGGGGCATTAGATTTTCAACATGTGACAAGACAGTGTCACCTACCAGAGAGAGCATGGGGTGGAATTCAAGGTACCCAGAGTCATTTAACTTCATGTCTTGACTTTCTCAACTATACGATGGGGACGACGCGCCATCACAGTCCAGCCCACGGATCCTTCACACAGGCAGACACAGCTGACCTGGGAAGGTGGAGTTGGTCAAGTCTCCACTTGGACGCTCTCATGTGAACGTTCCCTCTGCTCAGACGAAGAGGGAGGGTGTGACATCAGCACATCTGGGCTTTTGTGTCCTCCCCTCCTGGAGCTGATATCACCACCCTCTGGCCTCTCGAGTCCCTCCTGAGCTGTAAGCAGATGTCAGTGGTTTTTCTCTAAGATATATAGATTTTCCTTTTGGCATTTCCATAGGAAATTGTGGAAAATGTAAACTGTGTCTGCGGCTAGAATGCCAAGGGCTCCCACGGAGGCTCGGCAGGTCTGGGGAGTCTTCCAGGGTGCTCCTCCACCCACCCACGTGCGGATGCCTCTCCGTCCCACTCCCTGGAGTCAAGCGTCTGTGCAGGGAGTGTTCTGGCCCCACCCGCAAAATGAAAACTCAAGAATCTACACAAAGCCAAAAGACAGATGAACACCTGTAACTTACTGGAGTAAAAACCCACAAGTAGAGGCAACACTTTGCTGGGAGTGTTTTTGCTTCAAGGAAGCCCAGAACTCCTCCTGGCTGTGAGATCGCTTCTGTCTCCAGGCGAGGCCCAGGCCGTGCCTGTCGGTGCGCTCCAGCCCTCGCGGGGAGCCTGTTCCCGGGCTCCGCCAGCCTGGCCAGACTCTCCTGCTGTTGGCCCGTGTCTCCAGTGCCCTCTGCTGTGGGATGCGGCCAGAAGCCGGGAAAGTCTGGAAATCGTAACCAACGGAAGGGACGGATATGAAGGCCCGGGAGAGGCTGCACCAGCCTTTTCCAGTGTGCTACGGCTCTGTTTTGTTGAGCATTTAGCTCATCTAAGTGTCATTCATTTGGGGGTAAAAGTGAGTATCTAAGTTGACCATTTAAAACGCTATTTGAAATCAGTAGCCAACTGTCACTTAAAATTAGTAGCGAACTGTCACATATGGAATATATGACATGTTCATGTGGATATAAATATAACTTCACAATGAATAAATATGAGGCTCCCTGATTTTCCACTTATTTTCTTGAGCAGGTTTCACACCTGTTTCCTTAATCACCTTTACAGCAAATTTTACTATTTATAGTGCCAGTCTTTCCTCCCCACTCTTTCTTTTTTAAACTTATTATTATAGTTATTCTCCTCTAAACTCCTGGAAAGTAGTTTAAAAGAATCTGGCATGTAATAATCACCAAATAAATGTTAGTTATTATCAGTATTATTGTTTATTAGGTTTATTCTGTCAGATAAACTTCAAAATAATTTTGGCAATCTCAAAAAAATGAAGAACAAGGAGCTCAATCCGATATTCATCGATTGTTTTAGCCATCAGTTAGTTTTGGAAAAACCAGCACCTCCATGGTGCTCCACCTGTGCATCAACGGGGCGTGCACCTCATTTATCCTTCGTTTCCACCTGTCCACAAAACAAATGATTGTTCTCCTCTGATACGTTCTATATTTCCTTCCAGATATTATTTTAGGCAGGAATCTTTAGCTTCAGTAAACAGAAATACCAAGAAAAAAGAGACTTTATTGTAAGAATATGTCCCATGGGATTCAGAGACAGAAAACACAATATAGATATACATCACAGGGACCGAAATGAGACATCCGGGAAGCAAGGCGCCTCTTTGCACTTCCCTCTCTCCCTCCCTCCCTGTCTCCCTCTCTCCCCCTCCCTCCCGCTCTGGAGCCACACACCTCTGTCTCTGCTGCTCTCCTTGAATCTGCTCCGTTCCTGTGCTTCTCTCTTCAGAACAACTTCTCTGCTTACTTGTAGTTTTTGCTTCTTTGTAATTTTAGTTGCCACATGGCTTTGTTTTGTCGCGGCCCATTTCCACCCCTAACTCCGCATGAATTTTTACCTCTGTTCCCCTCCACCAATGCACACTGTAGTCTCTGTGTCTCTTAATTCAAGTTCCTCAGAGAGAAAATTGGGCGTGCTGCTGGCTAGTCAGTGGTGGTTCGGGTTGGCCATTTCACTCCCGGACCAGTCAGGTACTTTGGGACACGAGGGAGGTACACGAGGGGAGCACAGTGGCGTAATGTCTGGACCATATGACATGTGGGACTGCTCCTGCCAAGACAGTGCACAAGGCAGGCAAGATCTCTAGAAGTGCAAAAATAGGTCAGAAAAGTATAGACATATCTAAGAGTATTCCCAGACATAGTGTATAAATTTATCATAAGCAGGATTCATTCGTTTTTCATTCGTTTTTCATCATATTACCCACAAGTTATTCCCATATATATTAATAATCTTGACATTTGTGTATTTATTACATATCCAGCAACTTTACTCATCAAATTCAGTTGTTTTTAACTTGATTCCTTATAGAATTTTTAGGCCTAATATTTAAAATAATGATTCTTTTTTTTCCTCTACTTTAAACATTTATTCTGATTATCATGTCATTTTTGTAATAGCTCAAATTTTCAGAATAGTATGGAATAATAACAGGATTACTAGGCATTCATGGTTTTTTATGTTTCTAGCAGGATTTCCTTTAATGTTTCACTATAAAGTGCCACGTAGGAAATTAGGAAATAGTATCAGAAATGTCCCAGAAACTTAGTGAGTAGAGCTAATATAGCATAGATGGGAGAAGTTCAGATGTGAGGATGAGCTTGCCACGCCCAGACCTCAGAGGACATCATGAGAAGACAAGGGAGAGAGGTGGGGGCTGGTCATGAGAGACACTGGGAACCGCTGCCCGGAAACCCCAGGTTTCACACCGCAGTGTACGAGGCAGAAAGTCAGAAGCATGGGTGGCTGCTGCCCAAGGTGGTGGGGGCAGAGCCCTGCCATGACCCTGGCACCAGGCCAGCCAGGGAGCCCCTCACATAACAGGGCACCGCCTGCCAACTCCAGTCACCTCATATACGGTTTGCGATGGAGGGGAGTTTGCAAAGGAAGAAAGTGATGTGCTGTGGAAATAATTATCCTGTTCCAGAAATCTTTACACTATATGCTACTTTGAAATTGAGTTAAAAAACCTATAAAATGCTATTAGCCCAAATCCTTTCTTTTTGTACAATCATTAATTTTCCATGGTCAAGTAGTTTTATTTTGTAGATAGGGTCAAGCCAGTTTAGTTGGATATAACATGACATAATTAGCATTATATGTATCTACTACCTTTCCAAATACATTAAAATCTTCTTGAACAATAGTCATGCTTATACTTCTTCTACATCCTATATAGCAGCTGTCATTTTGCTGTGTCTATGATAGGCATTCAATAAATATTAAATATGATCCAAAGTTTTTAAAAGTTATTGATACCCAGAGAACCCCCTAGTAACCGGGGTCATGATCTCATAACTACTTCTACCGGTATCAAGTGTGCCAGCATCCGAAAACGTATGAACAGACTGGGACAAACCCCCCCTCAACCTCAACTCAAAAAACATTAATCTGTGACACAGCTGAGAACCAGGAATATGGCCTCTGTGTGTCTGTGTGTGTAAGTGCAGGTATATGTTGGTTTTATTTTATAGCTTTTGTTTTTTGTTTTTGTTTAGAAGAGAAATGGGGAAAAGATGGCCCCTAAAAGGCCAAAGCAAAAAACTTGTAAGAGAGCCCTTTAGGCTTTCGCTGACAGTGAACTTACTTTTTACTTTATATATCATTTTATCATCTCGGGGTTTGTCAAGTTTTTACACTAAATGTTTTACATATATCATTCATTCTTAAAACAAAATCCAAAAACATCTGCTACCTACGATTCTCCTGCAAGAATGGAATGTTCACAACAAGGGAAATAAGTGACAGTAAAGAGGCCACCTACAGATGGGAGATAATGTTCACAAACCACACACTGGACAGGGGGTCACTATCCAAAATACATAAGGAACTCCAACAAATCAATAGCAAGAGAACAATTAACCCAGTTACAAAATGGGCAAAAGACCTAAACAGACATTTCTCAAAAGAAGAGATACAAATGGCCAACTGATATATGAAAAACACTCAACATCTCTATCATCAGAGAAACGCAAATTAAAACCACAAGATGTGACCTCATACCTGTTAAAATCGCTATTATCAAAAAGAGAAATGTTAAGCAGTGGTGAAGACATGGAGAAAAGGGTGCCCTCGCAAACTGTTGGCAGCAACGCAAACTAGTGCATCCATTTGGAAAACAGTATGTAGGTCCCTCAAAAATCTAAAACTGGAACTACCACATGATCTGGCAATCCCACTACTGAGTGTATACCCGAAGGATTAGAGGCCAGCATGTCGAAGAGATATCTGGGCTCCCATGTTAATTTTAGCATCATTCATAATAGCCAAGATATGGAAACAACTTAAGTGCCCGTCAACAGATGAATGGACAAAGAAAACATGGTATATTGATATACACACAATGGAATACTACTCAGCCTTTAAAAAGAAAGAAATACTGTCATTTGCAGCAAACTGGAAGAAGCTGGAGAACATTATTCTAAGTAAAACAAGCCAGGCACAGGAAGACAAATACTATATGATTTCACTTAAGAGTGAAATCTGAAAAAGTCAGTCTCATAGAAACAGAAAATAGAAAGGTGGTGATCAGAGACTGGGGGGGTGGGGGGGAAGGGAAGATGTTGGTTAAACGGTACCAAGTCTCCATTAGCGCGCAGGGAGAAGTTGTAGGGACCTACTGCACAGCACAGTGACTACAGTTAATGATCATGTATTACATATTTCAAAACTGCTAAAAGAATAGACTTTTAACATTCTCACCACAAAAAAAATGTCAGGTAGGTGAGACAGATATGTTAATTAGCTTGACTGAATCTTTCTACAATGTATATACATAGATCGAAACATTACATTGTACCCCATATATACACACAATTATCATTGCCAATTAAAAATAATTAATGTTAAAAATACATGCATTTCTATGAAAAAAAGTAAAACAAATAAACTTTTAATAAAGTTTTTTTGTTTGTTATAAAACAAAAGAACTGGAATGTGTTGGGACCAGAAGTGGAATAAAAATTCTTGATTTTATTTATCATTCACATAAATAGGAAAACAAGTTTTAATTCTTTGAAAGGAGAGGCTGAGTGGTATGTCTGTTCCGATGTGTGCGCACACATCAGACCCACCAGCTTCGGAACGGGGGCCGAGCGCTCAGCCTGCCCGGGAAGGAAGGACAACACATCCAGGCAGGGACAGCCGCCAAGGCTGGTCAGTGACGGCACCTGCCCGGGTCTGGGGAAGCGCGTTGACCCACCGCGTTGACTTCTCCAACGAGAGGGCCAGTGGGCCTGCTGCTGGATTTATGGTATCTATTATTGAGCTGTAGATCAACCTAGATATTGCATGTCAGTGTAAACACCTTTTCACACTCTTCACCATATAACTTGTCATTTTTAATCTCCTACATCGATGTTAAACATCTCCTTACCATCAAACTGTAAATACAGCATGGACCGTTTTTCTACATGACTAAAAAGAGTGACTGAAGAGCTGATTAAAAAAAAATCCTTGATTTATTTCACCTGAGGTTCCTCAGGAATATGCCATGATTTATGTCCCAGCACAGGCTGTCTGATCGGTTCACTCTGGGCTAAAAAGGCAAACCATTAAAGGCATTAAAATTTCAACAAGAATGCTACCTCCACTGTAAGCACAATAGTGACATCTTGTGCCTAGGAGCACAGGCGTTAGCGGCAGCGCTGCCACTTCTCGGGGAGTCTGGGGCCTGAGGAGCCGGCACGTGGCCAGCCGTGTGCATGCGCCGTGTGCACTAAAACTGTCTCGCGGTGTTGCGTCAACCCGGCACGGGAGGCTGTTCTGTGGCTTTTCACTTCGTATATACGGCACACGAAGGTGTAGTCGAGTAGCTTTTTCTCTTTATATGAGAAGGTCTGGATGTAAAACAAAGAGCACTGTGCCAAGAGTCCAGGGGCCAGGCCCCAGCCCTAGCTCTGGTCATCATGAATTCATGGCACTATTTCCTCCTCTATAAAATAAAGGCCTGAAGTCTGAGGTCACCCACAGGAATATCTTCACATTTATAGTTCTTAAGTTATTTTAATTAGGCACACTATCAAAAGGAAATAGTACGCATGTGTCACTGTGCACTGCCACATGTGTATCATGTTAAGACAGAGACTGTCCTCAGTGTCCCTCTCAAGCCTTTCGTGGTCACCTGCGGTCACACTGACTACCGACCACGGCCTTCGGCAGCGCCCGAAGAGCCCGAATGCTGCCCGTGCACCTGGCGGTGGCCGGGGCCCTGCTGATCGAGGCTGGGCTCAGCCAGAGCAGGTCACCGCTGCTCCTCGTGTCTCTTCCCTGGGCCATCGCAGGCAGTTCTCCAAGCCGGGGAGGAGGCCAGGCGTGAGCAAGGACAACACGGCGTCCAAGCTCGGGGCGCACGGCTGACTGGCCACCAGCTCATGGGCCTGGTTCTGTTGGTCAAAGCAAGTCGTACGTGAGAATCCAAAGTTGATGGGCAGGAAAACGCACACCCCCCACGCCCTCGCCGGGGCAGCTGCAAAGCCAGGTGGTGACCCACGCGGTGGGAAGAGGCGGGAGGAGGCGGGAGCGCAATGCATCACCGGACACCACGGGAAAAGGGGCCGCAGGGGAGAGGCCCCGTCTGCACTGGCATTGCTCCTCCTAGGGACACACTCCGACCCGCCCGCAGAATTGATTTCATAAGCATTTGTTCTGACTACCTCTGATCAAAACCTGGTGTTAGGCCAGAATCACAGAACTGGTTCGACAACCTCCTGCTGTGTTTGAACTCAGGCTCTGCGCCTCCCGTCCAGCCTTTGCCTCCGCCGGCCACACGGGCACCTGCGCTGAATGCCAAGGGGGCTCTCGGCTCCTTACATGAAATACCAGAAAATACACACGCTATAAACACAGGCTCCATCCGACCACTCTTTAAAAACACATACTCGGATTCAAATTAATAGCACAGATACATTTGTAATCTAAAGCAAAAAAATTTAAATTTCCTTTTTATAAAGAACTCTAGAATAAAAACCTAGATGTGAGAAACCTATGAATACATTATTCAACAATTTGGATGTAAAATTATTTTTAATTTGTTGGGACTGAAGTAATATGTTCTTTCTCGATATGATGATACTTTCATCCAAGCACACTTTTGTGAATTTTATGTTTGACTTATTCCGTATCTGGCATGTTTTGTGAATGGACTTGAAAGTGTCTACTAATGTCAGAGTTATGGGCCTGAGAAAACACTAAATTACAAAAACTTTTTAACAATTTAAAATTTTCAGTTAAGTCTTAGCTGTAGAGTAACAAATACAAAAAATACACACAGGGTCTCTCGGGAAGGAAACTGAGAACTACGGCCCTAACCTGCTGTTAGCTACTGAGTGGACGCGCGGCAGAGAACGAGGGCTGCTGACCCCACTCTGACTTTTGGAAAATCTCCCTTGCCGCAGCCGCCGTCCTGTGAGCATTTAGACAGCAGACAACGGTGAGGAAGAGGTGAGAGGCGGGAAAAGGAGGCCTGTGACCCGTCAGAAGTGGGTTGTTTCAAAGCTCTGGGAGACTCCGGGAAGCGTGCCGCAGCTAAGGAGGAAGCGACGCGACGTCTGCAATTTGCTCTCCGTGGTCCAGCAAAGCAGCCGCGGGCACACGTGGACAGAGGCAAAGGCAGACATGGCTGAGATGCCAACAAATGACCGATCCGCGCGGAAGGTACCTGGGTGCTCCCACGGCATTCTTTAAGCCTCCCTCTGTGCTGGGAACTTTTCTAAATGAAAGAACACAACGCACATGAAATAAATAAACGAATACCTTCCTGAAGGCTTCCGGTCAAGACGTCACAACAGAGTCCCCTCTTCAGGGACCCTCTCAGCCCCAAACTATCCCCATGCTGGGTAAAATCTGCCAAGAAAAAACAAACAAAAGAAAGACATAATCAGGCTCAAAATTAGCCAAATAGCTCTACGAACCAAAGGTGACACGAAAGTAGAAAGCTGGGAACAGGACTGAAGACCAAGCCTGCTGCAAGTGGGGTCTGGAAACAGAGCAGGGCCACGGTGATTCAGTGCCCCTGGGGTGGCAGGCAGGAGGGGCTCGCACAAAAGGAGGATCAGAGCTGACTCACTGAACGCGGCCAGCAGGACATTCGTAATGAACAGAGAAGGCCAACACAAGAACAAAGCCATGCGCCATTCCTCCTTTGGATGAAAAATGCAAAAATTCCAAATAAAATATTAGCAAATCAGCAGTGTATAAAGATCATTTATCATGACAAAGTAGGACTTAAGAATGTAAAATGGTTTAGCACCAGAATATATATAAGGTAAACAAGTTAACCTAACAGATTAAAGAAAAAAACCCATATGCTCTCCTTAGTCGATTCAGAAAAAAATCACTTTATGAACTTCACAATTACTCATGTGCTTAAACAATACAGGAAACACAGAGGAACTTCCTTAACCTGAAAAAAATTTCAAAAACTCACGGCAAGAATCCCTTCTAGCTATGATGAAGTTGCTTGTGGTAAACCACTGTTCCTGCCGAGAATAAACAGAAAATCTAGAAAAAATACCCCAAAAAAGTCTGTTGGGAAGCACTGCTGAGCCACTGAGGCAACAAGAACGTGAGGGAACAAAACCGCGGCGCAGCGTGGACCGCGCTGAGCGGGGACGTTCTGCAGCTCTGCCCACCCGGGCTCCTGCTGATGCGGACACGGAGCAAGGCCGGGCGTCCTAAGGCCCCGCGAAGGGCAGAGACCCCGCCAGGGCTCCGGCAGCCCCACAGGGTGAGGAACTGACGCTGGAGACTCCAGGATCCAGGATCCCAGTGACAAGGGAAGGGACAAAAGCCAGTCACAGCAAGAAGTCAGCTTTTCCCCTCCATACACATGCTGGGTTATGAAGCTGCAAGGGCAGAAAGCCACAAAGGCAACAAGAAAAGCCCTGAGACACAACAGTGAGTTCTCAGCAAGCTGCTAGAAAACAGCATCAAGGACTGGAGGTCAGGCCCTGCTGTGGGACCACCTGGGATCAGCAGGGCCTTCGGCTGAAACACCCAGGAGAAGGGATACCGGAGCCCTCCTCAATCCACCGCCCAGCCCCGCGACAGCGCAGGCCGGGACCCCACTCCACCTGCCGGGCACAGCAGCTGGAGGCCGTCTCTGGGAACGATGACAACGAGCAATTGTATGATTGTCCACACGCAACGTCCAGCCTTTGGGGGAGGGGGTGCCATGCATGTAGCGAGGCGGAATCATGTGACCAAAATCGAGGAGGAACAAGCCACTAGAAACAGATCCGCCTTTGATGCACATGTTGAAATTATCAGATAAGTAATTCAGAATAGTTTATGAACATGTTCAAGGAAGCGATGGGGAAAATGATGAAAAATGAGTAATCTCACCAGAGAACTGAAATTTAAAAGGAACCAAATGGGAACTTTAGAACTAAAAAAATACAACAACTGAAACTAAGAACTCAACGATGGCTGTAACAGCAGATGACACCCAGCAGAAGGAAGTACCGTGAACTGAGTCCAGGTCGACAGAAAATATCCAAACCAGACACGGAAGGGAAAAGATAGAGACCACAGAAAAGACGACGCAGGACCTGTGGGACGCAGGGGAGGGGCCTAACACACGGGTCACTGGACTCCAGGCGGAGAGGGAGAGCAAGTGCAGGACAGTCACCGTCTGAGGGGATAAGGAGAAAACGTTTTCTGGCACTAAAGGAAGACATCATCAAGCCAAGCCACAATTTACAAAGTTCTGCAAATTCCAAGCAGGATAAATAGAGGGTAAAGAACAAAACCCTCCACAAATACCACCCTTGCTGCTAAAAGGTTTAAAGTACAGCAAAAGACTGCATAAACCCATAAGCCACAGCCCGAGCGGTTTCGCAGTCCATAAAACCAGCAAAGGATTAAAAACCACATTATACGTTTTTAAAGTTGGCAAATCAATTTTTAAAAGACAAGCAAATTGCTGACTTTTCCAACTCTAGGAGGCTTCACATTACTGGACCAAAAGCCCAGAGTCCCCCGTCTGTCTGGGCACCACCCCGTTCCCTCCAGGCTGAAGTGGCGAGAAGGCCCCTGGGTTCCCGGGCTTCGCTCCTCCCGAGGCTGCTTGTCCTGCAGGGGCAGGCTCTGTCAGCCCCAGCCTGCCTGCCGGGCTCCGGGTCACAACGGGTGACGATTCCACCAAACGTCCTCCAAGACCTAGAAGGTCACCATACCTACAGCCCACGACCTTTGCTTCTTCACGCTTGCCCTGGCCCCTAAGCCAGTGCGCGTTATTTTAGGGGTTTGTCCCTACGCGTCCCCATTCACAGGCCCACGTTTCTGACTGGGTTACTGACCCCAGATACAGCGAACAAAACGGACAGCAGCTTCCTTCACTCGCGCCACACAGCCCAGAGCTGGTCAGCGGGTCCCCGGCGCTGGCGGGATGCTGCCCGAGGCCCTGGCTGGCCGGCCAGCTCTGCAGGCGCAGTGCGAGGCCCTCTCTGGACAGACAGAAGGAAAAGGGGGTGTCCAGGGAAGGGACTTTGTCACACCTACACACCTCCCACGGCCAGACGTAGTCACAGGGCCACACCACCCGCATGGCTGTCTTACAAACTTAGGCTCAACTTTCCAACCTCTACAAAATCAAGGATGGGCGGAGGCTGAGGCGTGAACACAGAGGCTGAGGGGTGAATGCGGAGGCTTTCAGCCGCAAGTTCGCCCCAGTCCCGAGGGGCTGGGCGTGCCTGCGGAGAGCCGCCAGACAGATGTGGGGTTTGCTCCTTCTCAGGCTCTCAGACATGGCTCCCGTGTCCTCCCCGCAGGCCACTGCCAGCTTGTCTGCAGTTCTCCTCTCTCCTGCCACCAGGACAACGACCCTTGACCTACGTCAGTGCCAGCGTATTAGGCCTTGGCAGGTCCCCCGGCTCCAAATCCAGCGAGAAAACGGCTGAGGTGTCAGCTCCCTCCCAGAAGGCCCGCACCCCTGCAATACAGGGCACCCCCAACCTGCACTGCAAGGGAAGCAGCTGAATTAACACATCAAACTGGGGTCCTGATATCGAATTTTGCCAAGGTAGGGATATAATTAAGAGATATCAATTTATAGAGCAAAAAGGATTTCCTCTAAGTGATCTCCTCCATAACAAAAGCACCTAGCCTGTCTGTGCGCACACACACACTCACACACACTCACGCACACACTCTCTCCTGCGCCCTCACGCTCCGGTCATGCCCCTGCCCCATGATGAGGCACATTACACGAAAGATGCCACCCAGGGACATAAAAGAAGACTTAAACAATTTACATTTTTTATTCCTGAATGGAAAATTTCAGCACTGTAAAATATCAGTTCTCCTTAAATTAATAATACAACATCCATCCAAATCCTAATGAGATCGCTTAAGGAATTTGAAAAAAATGATTTTAAAATTCATTAGGAATCTTAAATACTTACAAAAAGAAGAAGAATTAGGGAGGCTGGTGCTTACCAGATAATAAAACATACAAACAGTAACCACAACAGTCTAGAACAGGTGGGAGAAATAGTCAAACACATCAGTGGAACAAAATACAGCCCAAGAGCAGACACTAGTACATATGGGAATTTCATATATAATAAAGGAGGCATTTTAAATCACTGTAGTGGCCTATTCGAGAAACAGCACTCAGGAGAACTGCGTTGCTATTTGGGAAAAAAACCTGATCCTTATCTCACATCTTACCTTGTAATAAATTACGGGTAGACTCAAGTTGAAAGGGGAAAAATAAGACATTAAGAGAATAGAAATAATTACATGACTATTTCTATAATCTATAAGTGTCAAGAGCTCTGTAAGACGGACATCAAAGCAGAAACTATAAATACTGGTTGGCATGAAAACGTAAAATGTCTTCATGCCAAAAAGAAAATACTGTTTATTGATTAAAATGCAAATAGTAATATAACTATATCAGGAGAGAAGGCCTGAGTGACATGAAATAATTAAATCCTCATCAATCACGAGAAAATGTAAAGACCTTGTTTAAACCGCTGAAATCAAGGACTTGCGGAATCCTACTAAAGCAGGGATTTGGGAAAGGGAGCATGGCATCCACACTAGAGAAAAAGGGGTGTGCTCACTTGTGGCAGGAAACATGAGAAATGTGAGTCGTTACAATTTTCTTCCCTAAATCTAGCAACTATGGAAAAGTATATATCTATCAATTTTTCTATGTATTCCTATCCCAAAGAGCAAAAAAGCACCAATATGTAACCACCAAATATGTACCTATACGGGAGTCTTATTAAAGCCTACTTTTAAGTGGCAAAAAAAATAATTAAAATAAAAATGGGTGTAGGTATACAAATTGTGGCACAACACCATGGAGTCCACTAACGAGAATGGGCTAGAACTATGCCAACGGACTTGGAGGGATTACCCGTGTCTGCTTCTTATGTGTTTATTCTGTATGTATTACAATAAATTATGTTAAATGTAAGAAACGCAAGATGTAGAGAAGTTCATACAATATAAATATACTCATGTAAAACAACGAACTAAAACACATATATGCCAGCACGTGTGCACGTACTAAGTACGCCCGGAGATGAGAACAGCATGAACGTTCGTACACCGCAACTTCACCAATTTTGGTGTGGGGCTGAGACAGAATTTCAGAGGGATGTTAAGATGCAAAATGAATAAGAGGTAGGACAAAAAAATTAAAATTATGCATGAAACTATTCTGTGTGAAATGAGAGAGCTTGACCACGTCTCCAACGCTGATGTCGCTGATGTCTGTCATCACAGGGTGGTGTGCGTTTAGGTGAACTTTATTTTCTCCTTGCATTTTTGTTTGAGAGTTTTGCAATGTTATATCATTATGTAATCAGAAAATAAATTGCTCTAGGTAGCCAAGCAGTGTGAATCAAATTGAATCCAAAGGAAGCAGAAGTAAGAAAATAATAAAGAGTTGAAAACTAATAGAAAATAGATAAACCAGAGGAAAAAAAATCAATGGTTTTTTTTTTGAAAGATCAGTAAAGTTGATTAATTTAGGTAGAAAAAAAGAGAAAGAACACAAATTGCCAATATCAGGAACAAAAGAGGAGACTGCAATAAATATCACACATAAAACAGATGATAGGCGAATAGTATGAACAATCTTATGACAATGATTCAACAGCTTAAGAAAAATAATAAATTCTGTGAAACACACAAATTACCAACTTAATAAGAAATAAAATGTAAAGAGATGCAAAAAATAAAAGAAATTGATTTAATAATTTAAAGCCTTCTTACGAAGCCTTTCTGCAAAATCCCAGACCCAGAGGTCTTCGGTGGTAAATTCTACCAAACATTTAGGAAAGCAAATAGAGGGAAAAGGACCATTCCTAACCCATTTTTGTGAGGCCAATTTTACCCTGAAATCAAAACCAGATAGGGCATCACGAGAAAAAACTACAGACTGAGTTTTCTAAGTCAGCATAGATGCCACATGGCTTATCTAAATATTAGTAAATTTAATTGAGCAATATATAAAGAGATATTATAAAGGATAACACACTATTTGCCACTATCAATAATAATAATAAGTTTTTAGCAAACTAGAAATAGAAGGGTTCTTCGTCAACCTGGTAAGAAGTGTCTAGGCAAAGCCGGCAGCTACCATATTTAATGGTGAAAAACTCAACGCTTTTCCCTTAGGCCTGGGAACCAGGCAAGGAGACCACTCTCACCACTCCTAAGGAAACGTCACACTGGAGCGCCCGGCCATTCCAATTAGCCAAGAAAGAGAAATAAAAGGCATATGGACTGGAAATTTAAAAAAAGAAAATTATCTTTATTTGCAGATGGCATTACGGTGTATGTAAGAAATCCTAAGGAATCTATAAGGAAAACTAGTCAAACTAATAAGTGAGTTCAGCAAGATTTCAGGATATATGGTCGATATATAAAACATCAATTGCATTTCTACAAACAATTAAAAATTTTAAAAATTTAAATGCCATTTACAAGAGCATCCAAAAATATGAAATACTTAGAGATTAGTCAGTACAAGACCTGTACCTTGAAGATTCTAAGATATCACTGAGCAAAGTTAAATAAGAGCAAAATAAGTGAACAGCTGTATCATGTCCATGGATTGGAAGGCTTAACACTAAGATGGCAATTCTCTGCAAATTCATGAATAGATTCAATGCAGTCCCAATCAAAATCCCAAAAACGTTTTTTTTAATTTCCAAGTTGATTCTAAAGTTTATAAGGAAATTCAAAGGACCTATTTTATTAATACAAAAGAACTTATACTGTATAGTAAGTTTTGGCTTCAAAACTTACCATAACCATGACCATGACAGAATGGTAAGGACGTTAACAGTAGACATATAGATCAAGGAAATATATGAGTCTAGAAATAGATCACACTTATATGGCCAATTGATTTTCAACCAAAATGCCAATGTAATTCAATGGGGAAAGGAAAAACTTTTTAAGAAATGATGCTGAAATAACTAGTTATCTGACCTTACCTCACCCCATACAAATTAATTTAAAATGAATCATACCTAACCCTAAAACTAAAATCATAACTCTTCTAGAAGAAAACATAGGATAAAATCATTGTGATCTTTGGTTAGGCAAAGAAGTTGTAATGAACACGAAATGCTTATATTCTAAAAGAAAAAAATTGATAAATAGGACTTCATCAAAATTATAATCTTTTGCTCATCAAAAGACATTAACAAAACAGAAAACCAGATTAGAAGAAATTATTTTCAATACATATATTTGATAAAGTCCTGATACTTAGAATTTAAAAATAACACAATTCAGTAATAAGGACATAAATAACCCTAAAACATAAATGAAAAAAGGATGTGAGCAGTTATGTCACCAAAGAAGATATCATGTTCAAAAGGCCAATGAACACATGACAAGATATTCCACATCATCAGGCAATAGGGAAATGCAAATTAAAACTGTGATGGGATATCACTCCACATCCATTAGAATGGTGCAAAGAAAAATGACTTATACAGCCAGGCATGGTGGCTCATACCTATAATCTTGTGGGAGGCCAAGGCAGGAGGATTGCTTGAAGCCAGGAGTTTAAGACCAGCCTAAGCAAAAGTGAGACTCTGTTTCTAGAATAAATAGAAAAATTAGCCGGGCTTGGTGGCACACACCTGTAGTCCCAGATACTCAGGAGGCTGAGACAGGAGGATCGCTTGAGTCCAGGAGTATGAGGTTGCAGTGAGCTATAATGAGGCCACTGCACTCCAGCCTGGGCAAAAGAGTGAGACCCTGTCTCAAAAAAAAAAAAAAAAGTTAATGATGTAAAACAGGTTACATGTAGCAAAAGTACTGTAGTCTATTCGTGTTTATTCTTTTGTGCCCGCATTGATAAAAACGCCTGGTGATTCAGCCCCCACGAACACTGGCATCATCTCACACTCTGATCTCACAGAGCTGGCCGGCTGCCTGGTCAACGCGCTGTGATATCATAGTTTGTGAGGATGCATATTTAAGCAGGGACAAGGCAGGAGGCAATGCTAAAGTCAATGCAAAGAAAAGAAAGAAAGAAATTCTAAAGAGCACAGACGGAATAAAAACTTAGGTGTAATGATTTTTTCATAAAAACATTCCAGAATTCCTCAGTACATATTATATTAACATTTCAGTTGATGATTAAAGTTCTGTTCATGATCATCTAATCTTAGAAAATAAAGGTAAGAAGGTGCCAGCCAATATATTATTTCCTACAAAAGAAGGTGATTTTTGCCCCTTGAAAAACGGAACCCAAAGTGAAACCATTTCTGTGTGAGTCCTGCAAACACGCGGACAGGACGGCGGTGTGCCGGCGCGACCTGCTCAGAGGAACGTTTGAGTGCTATCATTTGTAAACCGGGACCCCCGACTGGGATAAAGCAGGCACCCAGCAGATTCCCCTTCTCCTGACCGGCTCTTGGGAAGCTACGCGCTGCTCTGGTGTCACAAGCCTGGGTCCTGGGCCTGTGAGGGGCAGGGTGGAGGGTCTGAGGCCCAACCTGAGCCCAGCGATGGTCCTATTGGGAACTGTCACCAACTGAAACGAAGACTCGGCCACAGACGCAGCAGGACCGCAGCTCCCACGTGGGCGCCCCCGCCCGTCCTGTAGGATGGTGGGCCGCTGGGGCCTGCGCTGGCCTTTGCCACCTGGGCTGCCACCCAGTTGCAGCCTTCTGACCCAGGCACCGTGACCTATGTCACCTGAAAGAGATGGAATGCCTCCCGCGCTAACCAACCCTGACTATAACCTTATAGGACGCTCTCACATGAGTAAAGGAAGAATTTGGGAATCCACAAGTTTGGTTGACCTTGTAAAAGAAAAAGTGAAGACGCACATATTGCCTTTGCCAACGCAGCACTGTCTGGGGGATGGGAAGCCTTGAGAACCCCGGACCTCTTGGGAAAGGCACCCCATGGTGAGGCGGGTGCTGGGGTTACAGGCAGTGGCCTCCCAGGGCCCTCGTCCCAGTGGTGAGACGACCCCGCCAGAGCCTGTGAGGCCACTGAAGGCGGCGCCCGCTGATGCCCTCTTGGAATTTGTCCTCCTGGCTGTGCCCACAGCGTGCAAGTGTGCTCGCCCCGCACACTCTCCTGGCACGCCGAGACCGTCTACTGTTGCTCCGCATTATAAAATAATAATATGGCAGCATTCCGGATTTACGCACGCCTCATGAATTTATTAATATTTAGGATACATTTGTCCCTGAGATCTGCAGACTTTAGGGTTAGACCCTAAACCCCAGGAAATCACGATGCCATCCTAGAAGTCCTCTTAGGTGACAGACAGCTGAGCTGCCTCAGCAGTCCCCCCCACCAAGGCCGCTTGCCTAGGAACGTTTTTGCTTTCTCCGAGATAAAACCTACCCTCCTTCACGCAGTAGGAAAAGGCCTTCTCATCTGGCCCAGCCCGGCTCCCGGGCTCCAGCCCCTTCTTTCTTATTGGGCACTTCTCAGCAACCCCCGACGACCAGCACCCTACATGTCCACCCAAACCCGTGTGTGTGCACACGCGTGCACGGCGCTCCCAGCCCTACGCACAAGGCTGTGCCTTTGGCTTCCTGAAACACTTGCACCAAACTGCCCTCCGAGCTCACTCCGATTTCAGGTCTTGGTAATGCTGCTTCCTCTTTGCTGTAGCCAACCCTGGCCCCCCAGGCCAACTAGGGGCTCCATCCTCAGCGTCCCCACGTCCCCTGCAGCCACGATGCCATTGTAACTTCTGGCTTATCTGTCTGCCCCTAGACCGTGAGCCCCTAGAGAGGAACAGTTCTGTAATTTAGCATTTAGATCCCCGGGATTCACAGCCTACTAAGCACGCAGGCTGTAGATTTCTCAGATACTAACTGAATAACTAGAGTGAGATTTACCTCTGAGGCAGAGGAAACCAAACGTAGCGAGCCTTCTGGGTATTTCTGCACAGTACCAGGAACCACGGTCAGGGAGGAGGAAGGAGCCCTGAGGAAGCTTCCCACAGCCCAGGGCTGGCGCACAGGGAGGTGGGGGCCAAGCTTCTCCCCACTCTTGGCCCCCAGGCCGGGCCCCGGGGCCTGTCAAGAAGCCTCGGGTGAGGGCGATGGGACAGCCAGCCCAGGCCTCGGTGGGGCCCACGGCGAGGAAGGGGAGCAAGGGCAGGAATCACAGTGCGAACACAGGACAGGGACAAAACCCCAGGCCAGTCGTCCGGGGCCGCTGGGCCTGGGCACCTGTCCATCCATAAAAGGACCCAAGTCTGAAGTTGCCTGCAACGTCAGACACATTTTCTCCTGACGATTTTTCTAAATTGGGTAAAGAAAGGTATTAAATCCAATTTATAATATAATAAATTTTCCAAATTTGAAAGCCCACTTTATATTCTACAGGGCAGATTCAGGCTGGAGGGATCTTACCCTAACACTCACATGCTCCTACAGATTGCTTTCTGACCGTGAATATCTCGTTTTATAGTCCCATTTTTCTAAGTGATATCCTGAACTAAGGAATAATTTAGATAATAAATCCATTTCAATTACTGTCCATTAGAAGACAGGAAAACATTAAACCCAACCAAAGCAGTGGGAATTATGGTTTGCCCTTTCAGGTGGAAATTCATTTAATGTGTCCATAGGTACCACCACTCGATCCAGCACGTGTTCTTTCTTATGAAAAGAGCGCTCCACGTTCCAACGACAGGCTTCTCTACCACGCTTGTGAATGACGAAACCACAGCCGTTTACTCTTCCTGACACAAAACCAGACTCCACGGCAGGAAGAGACGACCGTGGGCCGGACTTTCTGACTCCCCGACTTACC